>OX596245.1:19581327-20181327 GCA_951394255.1 Polyploca ridens
CCAGAGGAAGACAGCGTAGTGGACATAGAGAGCATCAGCGAGCCGCAGCTGAAGCGGCTGCCGCCCTTACTGTGGCTCGAGCTCACGGCGCTCTTCGACCGGTACTCGCTGCCCTTCCAGAAGAGGAAACCGCCCAAGAAGAAGAGGAAAGAAGGTGCGTACTCGGAGATAATCTAGTCCTTATAGTATAGCACTTCTAGGTTCTTGGTGTTAATCTGAAATAGTTGGGGCCATTGGTTTAATAATATCTAAATCTAAATTAATATTTTTACCAAGGATCTAATCGAGGATGGTTGCAAATTTCAAGATCCTACAGTACAGGGCAAATGGATTGGAAATATTCGTGTTTTCTTTAAAAACAATGTGGATTAATGTTTTCTGGATAATCATGATTCTAATTTTACTAATACAAACAATACTTTTTGGAAATATCTTGATTTTTTATCACCATAACTTAGGTTTCGACAGAACATTGCTCCACATGTTGGTAGATTTATTTCGTCTACAATTTCTCGATTGACTTCATGTGTCGTTGGCGCGTTAATACGTCGGTTCCGGTTGCCATATAAGATCAGTCGCTTCTACTTATACGGATTCTCAATAACTTTGTATCAGAATCTGAGGAAGTCTTTGCCGATTCCGAACCGATTAATCGTTGTTGATGCAGTTTTTTTCCCTTTTGAAGATTTTCGTCGTCTTTATGGCTAAAACAACGATATCAATTCCCCATCTTTCTGATCCCTTAGCCTTAGATAATCTTATGAAGTATTCTCCACTCCACTTAAGGAGTATTGTAACGTTCATAAGTGGCTTATTGAGTCTCTTTTACTAGACGGAATTGTTTTTGAAGAAGTTCGGTGATAAGCAGCGGAACCGATTTAAAAATAATCTGATCGCTTACTTTCCAAAGCAAACTAACCTTTCTAAACTCTGTTATATACTATGCTAATGTATGTCTCATATTGTCCAGAGGGTTCAGTGTTTGGTGTGTCAGTGGAGACGCTGGTGCGTAAGGATATGATCCTGTGGGAGGAGACGTGGAGCTGCGTTCCGAGCGTGATACGAGCGCTTGCCGCCGCGCTTACGCCCCGCATCAGCGACGAGGGGCTGCTCCGGGTGCCCGGGAACAAGCAGAAGGTAACTATACACTGCATGTTCCTGTCTCAGTGGAGACGTTAGACGCGCAACGTCATGATCCTGTGGGAGGAGACGTGGAACTGGCTAGGAACTTCATACAGGCGAACTAATTTAATTAGGTACCTACGCGTTGATCATACACACGTGCAGCGGGCGGTGAATCTCGTCATGGTAAGTGATGATGTAGCTGAAGGTGGTAAGCACACAAAGCCTAGAAGGAACTGGCTCGCAAGTGCAGCTGTCGGAACACACCGAAAGGTGCTTGGCGACAGATTTTCAACTTGAGGGTGGTAGCCAGCCAGGCGGGTACTACAAAGTACCCTACCACCGTGCTATGGTTTACCTTCACCGAAAGCTCAAGCTCATTGTAGGATTACAACCCGGGACCTTCGTCTCGGTATCCGAAGTCACTACCACTGAGCTTTCATCGCCTTAAAAACATTCTCGACAAGCACCTGCTGGTGCAAATTGACAGTTGTAAAGTCTCTGACCGTTTAAATGTTTGTACAGATTGAAGCCCTCTGCCAACTGATAGAGCGGCAGTGGTACTCGGACCGCGGCGTGGTGGAGGGCGCGCTGAGCCGCGCCAGCAGCCACGACGTAGGCGCTGTTTTCAAGCGCCTGCTGCGCTCCCTGCCGCAGCCGCCGCTCACTCAGGAGCTGATGCGGCTCTTCTATCATACTTATGGTCAGTATTTGTGTAAAAAAAGGTGTGCTCTGAAGGTATATGTTAAATGGTTTGAGAGAACGTATTGAATTTGTGAAGGTTTATGTTCATGGTATGGCTCGAAGGACCATTTTTATTGATAGCAATCTAAGCTAAATTTGATATTAATGATATAGTACAAAAGTTGGATAAACAATATAAGTATGATTTTGGTCAGGGTCTTGTCGAATAAAAGTTAAATTCGAGCGAAGGCAAGTTTAACTGACAATAAGATTGAATGAATTTAACGTCAACGTATAACTTATATCTCTTAATAATAATTAAGCCTAAACTGACAGCACGTTTATTCAACCCCTTTCCAAGAACATTTCTTTATCGTGACTCATATCCTTTCTACCCAGACATATTAAAGCACGAATGGCTACCGAACCAACCCGTGGCTATACCAATCTAATAATCAACTCATTGCAATTGCAGCTCTATCAGGCAGCACACAGGGTCGAGCTTTGAACCTGCTGGTGTTACTGCTGCCGACGGAGCAGCGCGCCACGCTGCGCGAGCTGGTGCGGCTCGCGCGGCACATCGCCGCAAGACACGACGCCAACAAGATGACTGAACATAACGTCGCCATGATCATTGCGCCTGCACTGTTCCCGCCCAGGTGAGGATCACTGGATTCTTTTCTGTGTATAGGCCTGCGTTTGACCATGGTAAGTGATGATGTGGCCGAAGGTGGTAAGCAGCAGCCTAGAAGGAACTGGGTCTCAAGTGCAGCTGTCAGAACACAGATAGACTGGCGACCGATTTTCAACTTGAGGGTGGTAGCCAGCTAGGTGGGTACTAAAAAGTAACCTACCACTGTGCTACGGTTTCCTCACGTTGAAGTTCAAGGTCATTGTAGGATTTGAACCCTTAATTCAGAGGGAAGAGAAAAGATTTGTCGAAAGATGGTCCATGTCGTATGATGTGTTAGTCTAAATCCTACTTACACCTTAATTCACTCTGACTATCCTCTCTGTCTCTTGACTGAAATAGGCAAGAAAAGTGGTAGGCTCAAATACGAAATAAATGTCTAAAATAACATTTATATTTGGAGAATTTAAGTACTGAATGAAAAATGTTGCATGTCTCTCAAAACCCTGCTACACATCTTTAGTAGTTAAGCAAATTTATTATTTTAAATAAAACATTTCTATTGCAGTCTCCTGATCAAATCATCAGACAGCCTGGAGACCCAGCTGGCCACGGCCGCAAACAGCTGCCACGTCACAGAAGCACTCATGCGATGGTCCGAACAGCTGTGGGTAGTCCCTGCCTCACTCCTCGCAGCCGCACAGAGGAAACCACCACAACGACGGAATCACCACACCTGATTCACCACATGTGGTTCTAAGGGCTTTGTAGAGAGGTCGTGGGTTCGACTAGAATGTGGCAGAGATGGGGAGATGAAAAAATCGAATGAGAAATACCAGTCCGTTTTGAGATTTTAAATGCTTAAAAGACCTTGTTCTGCAGTTAAAATGTTAGGAGGTCACTGGTCGTCTAATATTTATTAAATTGTATATTCTAATCTCATTGCCAGTGTAAAGTTGTTAATATCGTGGTATTCATCTGTCTGCCACAGTGTGTATGGTGCTGTATCAGATGGGTATTTCAGGTGATTGTTGGACTCAATCAGAAGTGTGACGCTTCTGATTTCAAGGACCAATGTAGTTAGCGGCTAAGGTGCTCACAATAGTATTAAACTATAAGAACAATAATTTTATCTATACTGTATGTTATTAATTATTTTCAGTCAAGTTGTGCTGTGTTTTTATTATTATTCCTGAACATTAATTTTATTAAATGAGTGATATGATTAAATGATTATAAAAACATATACTCTACATTCTAGTTTTATGAATTGAGAATGAGATGCCAAATATTCATTATTATTTTCTTAGTGATATTTTTCATATCTTATTCCAGTTTGAGGCTGGCCTGTGAAATCAGAATGTTTAAAATTATCATTATTTTTGTGAAAATCTGGTGCCATGAGATTTGGTTTCAAAAGTTACCGTTTGGCGATTATTTTAAGTAATGATTAATATAGTAAAATGGTGCCTTGTATTGCAATGATATTTTACATTTTAAGTCCTCGGTTGACTGTTATCTTGAATATTGTAAATAAGTTTTTATTAACATTATTAGCGTTTTATATTTTGTAAAATATTTTACCAATACTTTGACTAGGCAAGCAAAGACTGACTTGGTGTATTATTTGTATAATGTATTATGATATTTCATAAGTGTATTTACTTTCAGAATTTAAATAAAAATGCATATTACTTACAAAAACTTGTTTGTTATTCAACAATAATCATTAACCATACTTTGAATTAAACTTATTTGGCAATAGAAGATTCAAACTGGATTCAAATACTTAAACAACATACCTTACTTAAATATTAAATTACTTAATATTTAAAATTCTTAATTAAATAAACAGCTTCATTATCAGCTCCACAAAGAATCCTTTCTCTGTCGCAATGCAGAGTATTTATCGGTTTATGTAATGTTGGCATCAGAGAATTTACCATCATAGCATTCTTATCTTCCAATGGCATCCATGATACTTGATTATCAGGTCCTTTTGAGCTCTTTGTCATAGACTCCATGTTCCAATCCCAAATCTCTCCAGAGACAGAACAAGTTAACAGTTTATGTGGATTTTCTGGGTGGAACTGCATTTCTGTAACTCCAGCAGCATGTGCGTTGAGTAAGGACATTGGGAACGAGTTCATACGTAAGTCCCATACAGCAAGGGCTCCAGATTCACTGCCAGCTAGGACTATGTGTGGTTGCGTAGGATGGTTTACTATGCAGGTGGCTGCTAGTTCATCTCCTGCTAATAAGAAGGCTGCAGCCGGTTTGTCACTTGGGTTTCTAAGATCCCATATCTTCATGTGACCTCTTAGGTTTCCTGTTATCACCTAAAATAAGAATAATAAGTAAACACATTTTTAGAAAAATATAAAATAATCATTTAAAAATATTTATTTATTTATTTAAAGACGAGCAGCTTGTAAACTGATGTGTCTATTTCACACAGCGTTGAAAGTCACTCCGCACTTATACATAGTTCACTTTTCAAGAAATATAAAAGTTTGCATGGATGGTAAAGCCACAGATATACATCTAAATAGATGACGCGAGTGTATGTACTTCACGTCTCATAATCTGTGCCTCCAGAGATTTTAGCTGACAAATAGGATAGCTTCATTTTCACGTTAAAAATCCAATGCCAACGTAACTAAATCAGTCTTGTGACATTATGGTAGGTACAAAAAAAGTTACACACTTTGACGCTTTGATCATACGTATGGAGGGACTTGCCTTATCTATTTAGATTTATGTCTGTGGGTACAGCTCACAATAAATAAAACTCACCTCATTATGTTTAATAAAGCAAACGGAATGCAGTGAACAGCTATCAGCTCCAGTGATGGAGCGGCTTATTTCTCCTCGTCTCCCACTCAGGATATTAATGACCCCATCTTCGCCTATGGATGCTATATCACCTTCAACGGTGTCTAGTGATGTGCATGAGCATGTTTGTGCACTGGAACAAAATGTTTGTTCATAATCCTATCTATTATAAATGTGAAAGTGAGTTTGTTTGTTTGTTATGCCTTCACGCCTCAACTACTCAACGGATCATCATGAAAGAATCATGGTGAGCTTCATACATTGATTTGTACAAAAAAATAAAGCATTTTAGTGGGTTTTGTATCATTTCGAATGTTGAGATAACATTTTTATTTATTTATTTATTCAGAACAAAAACACATTATACAATTAAAAATATAAAACGATAACAACTGCAGTAGTTAAAAACTGTGTCGCAGCTATTAACGCCCACCTCAGAGCAACAATATTAAATCAGAAGTTCCGAATTATAAACGTAACAAATTAATAATTATAATTATAGTAATGCATGACATACAATAACATGTTGAAGACACATTACCAGCAACATGTTAATAAACATGAAATATTTTATAAACCCCGCAAAACATAACAACAACATAAAGGTTTTGGTCGTGAATAGTCGAGATTCGCCGGCATGCCATAGAAATTAGCATTTTCATCCCAGGGTTCTAAAAATATTTTAAATGGCTCAAGTTGTTCCTTAGGCACCAAGGATCAAATATAACATCATTCCAACATCTCTAAAAATCTTTATTTTTTTGTACAAATCTCGCCATGATCCTTTGGCATGCAGATATCCTAGGGTATGGAGAAGGACATAGGCTACTTTTTATCCCGGGAACGCGGGGACAGCTAGTTATAATATAAATATAATGTTGTATTAGAATATAAGGGGTGCAGGGTTTGGTTTGGTATCAAATACCATACACTTACCCATAATTATGTAATTTACTCCAAGAATACACCTCTCTCAACGGCGTTTGTTTCTCATAAATACTGATCTCAAGTAACTTTACGTCGCCATTTGATAGCGAAACGGCTATTTTGTTCTTTTCTGTAAACTTTATTTGGGTGATGTCACCGTCCACGGTATATTCAGAGAGTACATGGGGGTATTCAACCTCTTCTTCTTCATTTTGACTCTCAAATGACCAAACTTTAATGGAATTTACGTCGTCGTCCCAACTTCCCGTGAAAAAGCACTTGGTTTCAACATACTCTTCAGGTATCCATCGTATTTTGTTGATCTTCTGCGATACAAAAGTTCCTTGCACATCTAATGGCATGTTTGAATCTATGTTATATAGCTTATATTAATCAGTTGTGATAAACAATAAAAAAGTAGTTGAGTCTTTCCAATTTTTTGTTTTGAGTTTGATTGACCGTTCGTTGCTGTTTTTGAGGTTACTTTTTATTTTTTTAAACCCTTTGATAGATTCGTTTCGTTACATACAGAAAATAATCTGTAATGCGAAGCGTTTAAATACATTTGAGGTTTATCTATTTGCATCAACAGCAAGAAGCATGGCTGAAAGAAATTCAAATCAAAGGATATACGTAACTTAGTATCCCTTTAGTAGTTTGTGCAAAGGATTTATTTTAAAGTTCTAGATAAAACATTTTTTTGAAGCTGACCGAAATGCAAACAAAAAAATTGCAAACTTCAAAGAGTGGAACGAAACGTTACTTTCGTTCGGAAACGTTCGAAGGTAGATTTTTAACATTTTATATATTATTTTCTATACATTTTTATTGTTCTTCTAACTCATCAAATCTTTTTTTCTCCATCCATTTTAAACCTGCCAGATAACAAATAACATATGTTACTGAACGATAAAAATTAAATCAACTGTCAAACGGTCGGTAATTTCCGGAGAAACAGCTGATTTCTCTTGTTTTGTTGTTTTAGCCAAGTTTATCATTTATTCTCATAAAATAACATTGAAATGGCGCGTGAAGGAGTTTCTCCACCAGCAGAATCTGGAGAGTTTATAGCGAAACACGCGCAACATGTTAAAATCCATGAAAAAGGACTTGAAAATCTTTGTCAGGAGGTAAGATAGGTTTTATCGTTATTGGCTTTATCATTGATATTTACGGTTTTATTGGTCTTTAAGATTAGACTGATAAATGTTGATAAGTACTCATACTAACTTTGTATTAAGTAGGTATCTAAAATTAAGTTGATACTTATAATATTATTACTTCTTTAGAACTCTTATTTCATATCAAACCAAACCGCAAGATGGTGCAGTGCTAGTGTTCGGATAGCTTCTAGCTTTTTCCTTCATGGCTATTGGTATGCTCTAAGGTCTAAGAATTATCTACAAGCAAGCCAACCATTGATTAAACACAAATCTTTAAAACTAGGTACTGAATTATATTTCATAGGTTTTACAGGTTAATTAAATTGACCTTTGTGGCAATATTTTACCTCTTTTTAATGTAAACTTTTTTCATGTAATTTTTATGTCACAAATATATTTGATTCTATTCTATTCTAAACCTTATGTAATATTTTTAGATGCTCCTCTCAATATCCAATAAATTAGACATCCCTGACACTGGAGCTGATATAATACAACCTCATAAAGACCATCCCAGAGCTGCTGACTGGGTGTTTGTTGCTGATGCCTTGAACTTCTGCTTCTGGTCTTATTCAGGAGCCGAGAAGTGGACTGTTGATGGACACTCTGGCTATTATGCTTTGGAGGCGGCTCTTGCCAGGGCTATCAAGGTTTGTTAGATAGCTAAGATACGAGGAAGTAAAGATTGTTTGGAAGGCATAAATAAGTAAGAAATTCAAGGAGATTCCTGATCAAAGTCATTTATTCAGTTTAGGCCCCCTCTGGTGGGTACTCGTGTAGGTTTAAATGGCAGCAATTAATTTAATTATCATTAATTTATTTCTATACAGGGTATTGTTTTGGTCGGCGACAAGCGACCCAGGAGCGGTAGTAAAAAATATATATTCCCCAAAAATGGACTTAATTCCATTAAATAATGTAAATATGTTGAGAAATACCTTATTCAATTTGAAATAAAATTACTGCAAAGTATGGTTACTAGACACGTGCACAGACTAGAGCTAGGCATAAGCTGCCATCGCCCCACCCCTTTACTCCCTCGTACTCCCGTTGAGTATTATGTCTACACTTTAGCTTATTACATGATTTTCAAAAAAATTTTTTTTATTATTTTTATTATTTAAAAAAATTAAAGTTTTTTTTTATATTTTTTTAGCACCAGTATCATTTGTATTATCGACCCTGAGTCGCTCGTCGTTGACCAAAACAACAACCTGTATATGTTATAAAAATAAATCCCGATTTCTCTTGGTCACGGCATAACTTGAGAATGACTTTACCGATTTAATCAATTTTTTTTAAAGTTTTCTAATACTCTGGAGAAGGTTCTTATGGAACCGCAGGGCGCAACTAGTTTTTAATAATATTCAGTACATACATAGTATTTTTCTTTCCAGGAAGGAATCAACATTACAAATCCGGAATATTACTCAAAGATAACCGAAGACCAACTTCGCACAGTCATGAGAAGTGACAATGATGCTCAAATTCCTCTATTTGACCAGAGAATAGCAGTACTACATGAAGTAGGAAACATTTTACTTGAAAAATACAATGGAACATTTGAGACTTGTTTGAAAGAAGCTAATAAATCTGCCGTAAAACTGCTTGAAGTTATAGTCAATAATTTCCCATGTTTTCAAGATGAAGCAGTATATAAAGGGAAAAAGGTATCACTGTATAAAAGAGCACAGATCTTAGTAGCGGATGTATGGAACTTCTTTGGTGGGACCGGCTGGGGAGAGTTTGAAGATATAGATAGAATGACTATGTTTGCTGACTATAGGGTGCCTCAAGTATTGGTGTATTTTGGAGCTCTTAGTTATAGTGATGAACTGATGGAGAAGTTGAGGAATGGTGAGTGCCTTGGATACATTTTATAGCTACATTTTTCGGTAGGTAACTCATTAGTAGCCACTAGGTGTTTTGTCCCGACTTTCCCTGTCCCTGATGTAAATAATATTGTTATGTATTTTTTTTTAATAAAGATATATTTCTGACTATATCAGAATGAAGCGCTGGTGGTGTAGCATAATTAGCCGTTCTTAATTGATCGGCAAAATTAAGCTACCACAGTCGTGGTCGGTACCTGGATGGGTGACCCTCTAGTGGTATTTCAAATCGAGCGTTTCCGTGCTTCGGAAGGCACGTAAAGCCGTTGGTACCGGTTATCACTTAATTGTGATAGTCGTTAAGTTAGTCGGAGGCTCACTAGGCGTCTTAAAATTCCAACAGTAGGTTGACCACTAGCCTACCTCCACCGATCCGCAGTGGGCATGCGTGGTACATTATCTGCCCATTCCCTTTCACCATAATTTGCGAAAGGAGGCCTGAGCTCAGCAGTGGGGTATTATAGGCTGATGACGATGATATCAGAATCACTTGAGTTCAGGACTCAATTGAGTTGTAGTCAAAGCAATTATCGCTTTTGTGTTTACAACAGTTTACTTGTGGCATTAATTTCTCGTATACTTTTTTGTCAACGTAGGTAGGTACTAACTATTTGTGACCAGTTCCCCGAATGTAAAGAATTAATGTTAATAAACGCATACTATCGCGTTTGAGTTAACTATAAATTAGTATGGGAGAAATTAGTACCATGAGTATGCCGCTAGAGGCGCTGTGCCAATTACTATCGAGAAATGTCGTGAAAGCAAACGCGTTAGTAAGCGTAAGTATATTTTTCTTTTCGTAGATGTTCTTCTAACTAATGGTTCAGAAGAAGAAGTAGAGATTCGAGGGTGCTCCATCCACGCTGTAGAACTTCTAAAGAAGAGAATAGAAAGTAAGCTAAAAGACAATCAACAGAAGGTAGAGATTCCTAATTCAAGTCTAATTGATTATTATCTATGGTGCTATAGGAGAAAGTATGCTGAGGATATGGAGAGTATACCTTTTCATAAAACTTTGGGAATATATTACTGACATAGATTTTATATGGAAAAATAATATATTTAGTTTAGTTACAAAGTATACAATATCAGCGACACTGTCAAATAGTGTTCGTCTAAACTAAAGCCAGCAAAATTTTAATATGTTGTCTCTGTATTGATTTAAAAGATGAAAAACGATACTATTTTTCGTTACCTACCTTTATTCATTATCAGAATATGAGTTATGTTAAACGTGACGCATAAATATACTGGTGCTATGATAAGTATTTTTTATAGATAAAGTTTTTACTTCTGGGACCTATGTGTTCATAGAGAAATAGGATATGATGACCAATCGGAGTATTAGGTACATTTATGTTTGGATCACAGATCCGGTGCGTCGCTCTTTTATTTACAAAACTGACTACTGTGTGTCTAGAATGCCTAAATTATTAATAACGATGACATTGTAATCTCTGACTGACAATGTTATTCCTCATATCGACACGGAGTATTGTCACACGTCCCTTGTGATGGAACTCCCGTGGCATCACGAACATTCATAGGGCTACGGTAACCGCTTGCCACCAGGCGGGCTGTATGCTTGTTAGCCCGGTAGGTATTATTATTATCTAACTAGCTGTCCCGCGTGGTTTCACCCGGATTCCCGAGAGATCGTATGTTTTCCCGGGATAAAAAGTATCCTATGTGTTAATCCAGAACATATTCTATCTGTGTGCCAAATTTCATGCAAATCCGTTCAGTAGTTTTTGCGTGAAAGAGTAACAAACATATATGCATACAACCTTTCGCGTTTTCTACTTTTACTTTGTATTTTAATATATTTCTTTTTTAATTTATGATTATTTACGCCATGTATAGGATACATATTAGAAATAAAAAAATAGTTTTTATTGAAATGTATTTTATTATATAATACACCCTTATCCTCATATATTACAATTACAACTGATACCTTAATTATGCGTTTGATAAAACTTGGATTTCTATCACAATAACAGTGGTCCCTCAAAATTTTACAATTTTATTGCACATCTAATGATATTACTAAAATATTATATTGGTTTTCATAACGGCTCGCCTTTCATACGCAGATATAACGCGCTGATATACCAATAGGTATTATTAGCCCATGATACAAAGATACGTGATTTTTTGGAAACATCGTAGGTACATGACTCGTATGTATAATTCATCATTAAATAATATGACACATAAAGAATTATACAGAAATGATAGAGCTGGTGTATTCTCACTGTCCCCATTGCCCGCATCCCCATTAATGGGGATTGTGGGAATTGGATAATCTCACCAATGGGGATAGAGCAATGGGGATATCGGGATCAATTTTTAATTAATTTATTCAATTCACAATTCCCATTATCCCCATTAATGGGGACAGTGGGAATACACCCAATAGCTTTGTCAAAGTAACTGCTATTTTGAGTATCAAATTTCGTGATTCGAGTTTTGTAGTTCGGCGAGCCTTTATGAATTATAACAGAATATTCTATATCACGAAGTCTGTTTGTCTATGACATGTTGGTATATTCTTGAACACGTCTCAACGGACTATGTGAAATAAAACAACTGTATCAATACAATGTTTATTCACATAAAATTTAACACAACCACAAATTCAATATCCTGCTAAGTAGATATTATTTTATAACTTTGGCATTAGCTAATATAACTTAAATAATGGATATATTATATAAAGATTAGTTAAATGGCACTTAATATTTACACCGTAACCTATTTCATATATATTGTATATCTACATAATAATGTGACCATCCGCTATTTATTATGCATTAGGAAATAAACTAGAAATAATGATTTGAAAAATCAGTTTAGTATAGAATAAAAAAAAACATTGCTTGTGCGCATGATTCTGTTATTTCCGGAGATAATTTTACGTATTCAACATAGACTTAGCATTTCAAAGTCAAAGACAATATTATACACGAAAATATGCGCACAAATAAATGTTTTTTCTTCGTACGTAGATCGTATACATTGCCAGTATTTCAACTACATTACTCGTTTATAGCAAAACAAGTTGTAGTCGAACTACTGTTGATAGACATAAAACACAATGTACAGAAAATCATGCTCATACTGCGTAACACTACGTTTATGGATGGTTGACGGAGACGAGGATGTTTTATTATTGAAGTGGCTGATGATATTCTTAGTCAAAATCAGAAAAATATGCTACTTTTAAAAATGAAACTTTACTTTTCAAATGTGTCGGCTAAGACAGTGCTGGTAATGACAGTAAATTGTTTAACGCCGTCATCGCACAGTACAAGATAATGCCTAGTTTCATTTTCTATTGTAGTAGACAGGCACTAAAGATTCAAAAACACAAACCGCTCTAAACTATTTCGTACTACTGAACTTATTTTTTAGACTTTCAAAGAATGCTAATTTAGACTTAATATTACCAGGTTCTGGAAGTGGACTGCCTGGTCTGCTAGATTCCTTCGTCACCTCCTCAGTACCTTCGGGGATCTCTTTAGCTCCACCAGGGACAGTAAGTGGGGTTGCCAAAGAGAGTTTGAGTTCGTCTCTGAACTCCTTTGAGATGCTTCTTGCTGTTAAACTGTGCATGTAGACTTGTTTGCTGGCAGGCTTGTTGAAGTTTACATCGTTGAGGATGTTTTCTTTGCTTCGCCGCCGACTTGTGTAGGGTTGTGAAATCTGGAAGGGGATTTGTGATGATATTATTATCAATAGCTCATATGCGATCTCACTGTTTGGGAACAGCCCTGATAAAAAGGAGGATTAGGCCCGGTATCCATTACCACTACATTTTCAGCGAAGAAACGCATCGAGAGGAAACCCCCATTCTCATTCGTTTTTAAAGGAACGTATAGTCAGCCACTCTAGACTCAGGCTGTGGACTATGGCCTTAAGGTCCGGTATTCATCAAAGCGGAGATGATCGAAGAGGAGGTGAGTTTACTTATAAAACATTTCTCCGTTCTCTAATTTCTCCATGCTCCACCTATCTTAATTTTTATTTTTATTTGAAATATGTATCGTCTTAAATAAGAACTATTATTTTAATACCTATGAAGACTAGCGTAGTAGTAAGGCTATTTAGACAGTGGAATGATAGGCTCATACTAGGTAAACAATTCGTCATCTAACGCAAATAATAATAAGAGAAAAAACATACCTTAACTGATTCATTGAGGTTCTCCATACTGATAAATTTCTTGGCTAACTCCTTCACTTTAGGCAGCTGCGGCAAAATATCATCAAGTTCACTAACTTCTAACTTTTCGTCTTCGCTCACTGTGTCATCAGCTGCTTCATAATTTTGACTAATGCTATCGTTGGTTTCTTCAGGGATATTCTTATCAGCTATATCGATGTTGTCATTTCTGTCAGCCTCAAACTCATATCTCGGAGATACGTTATCAGGTTTACACTTCATAATTTCGCCTGTCTGCACATTGTAGATTTTAATTGAGTCTTCCATACTACTAGAGCTTATGTAAGAAGCATCGATGCTGAGATTGGTTGGCGATTTCAGAGGCTCTACATCTTTATCTTCAGCTACTTGTGTCGTATTATAAGCTGTGTTTAGAATTTCATCGAGTTTCTTATCTGTATCGTCATCTACGTACACTGGTTTAGCGGAAAATAACGTCTGATCGTTTGTGTCTTCGTATTCAATCAAAATTGTTGTTTTGCTGTTACTAGGTACTGTCGTTATAGAATCTTTGATTTGTTCTTTGCCACCGAAATTTGTATATTGTTGATTTGTGGCAATATTGTTGAATTGCTGTATCAGTAATCCCTGTAAATTTCACACAATAATTATAAGCCTTATCAATATTTACATCATGTTATTAAGCTTGTATTAGATTAATTTGAGAGATTTCTACATTAGATTTTTATCTAATTTTGCAAGATTCTTTCTAAAAGACGCAGTACGTGCTGGCTTAAGTAGCTACGATTGAAATAACTAATATAACTCAACTAAAGTTAATGTTAGTGTAAAGTTAGTTACTAAGGTTTTGTTAGATACAATTTGTTTAGTGCCCTGGAAAATAATTCAAATGGTGCCAATGAAAATCAAGACATGTATTAGTTTCTATAAAATTATATAAATAGAAGCCTTGTTATGAATGTGAGAGTAAATGTAATTGCCGTGCAAAATCAATTAGGTAGTAGTTATAAAGAAATAAGAATCGTTAGTTATACATGTTAGTTTAGTGGCAAGCAAACCAATGCTGTTAGTCAAAATTTTGTTTGCCAAAATAATACACTCACCACTAACTTCTTGTAGTATTACTGTTGTGAAAATACTGAAATATTTGATTAGAAGGACACAAATCTATGAGTGCATAGTTCTAAAGATATATTCTCGTATAAATATTATGTATAATAGTGCAAGTGCTGTTAGTCAGCCATTGATATTTAATTCAACAAACATGCCAACTTTACACACAACAGGCAATACATTTTTGTGTGTCAAAACGAAGATATTTTAGATTTAATGTCGTTATGTGATTATAAGAGCAGTTTCAATCACCATTATTTTTATGAAAATGTTTGTGATATTTGTAACCTAACTTCTACAGTAATTTTAATTGGGAATGTTTGGGTATCTATGTATGTATCGTACATAGTAGGTAATAGAGATTCACATATTGAGAGTTATTCAAGATAAGTGCTACTGAGGTTGGATGTGGTGTATTAAATAATATTGGAACCATAGAAGGTGCTCTATCACCAAATATCGGTACGAAAGCCTTTGCTTAACCTGAGACTTCCACCGAACGTATAATTGAGACCTGGTCGCCGCTTAGAGCGGGCGAACATGTCTTCGCTTCGCATCGTGTTGCTCCGCCTAACATTTGTATACGACTCGAATAGATCTTCAGTTATTTCTGGTTCTTTTGGTATTTTAAGTCTAACTATATCCTCGTTTTCCACATAACCGTCACCTCCATTGCACACACTTCTACATTGTTGTCTTACGTTGTTTTTACGACCGTAATAACGTTCGTCTGTCGCATGATTTTCGTCAGCGTTATCGTTCTGTCTATCGGGATTTTCGAAAATTGGGTTTATGGCGAAATTGGGGCTCGCATTTCTGGGGCTGAGCACGGAGCGGACGATGTTCTGGTGAAGGGAGCAAGCCTCGAGGTCGCTTAACGAGCTGCTGGCACTTACAGGCGAAGCGAAATCTGTATCGAAATTGTCTAAGCTTGTCGATTTGTTCATCGATGATATGGAGCTAGTGTCGCTGATACTATTCTTTTTGCGACCTCCTGAGGATGCTTTTGCTTCTTTTATGTAATAATCACGGCCATAACTGTGAATTATAAATACTGTTTCAATACAAATCAATTATTATTATACTAAGTTTAAAGTGAATGGGATTCACCTTACCGTTTATATTGTGGTACTTCCTCAGCTAATACATCCCTTAATATTTTGGGTGGATAATTTATTCTGTCATCCGAATTTAAATTGTCTGCGCTTAATGTTAACGATAACTTTTCATGATTCAACTCTTTAACTGGCATATCATGTTCTCCAATATCATGTCCGTCTACAGTATCCTCGCTTATTTCGAATTTATCATCATCATTAATATCATGATGTTTAGTTGTGATCATATCAAATAGGGATGATGTACTCTTAGTTAATAATCTCTTCTTGATTGCCTCTGGTGAATAAGGATTGTTCGGCATGTCCACATAATTCAACCATTTCTTTCGTTCTCTGTATGCTATGGAACCTACAAAACCGTCATAGTTAGTATCTATATGTAATATGATTAATACATTCACATTTACAAGTTACATTACCTGGTATTAACTCGTCCTCTTGATTGTTATCGTTTGTTTGGGGTCTGTAAAAATATTAATCAATTAATAATATTTCCCTACTAACTATTTCTACTATGTTTTTTTATTTATATTTATGATCAAATAATACTTACGTCTGAGGCACATCTTCAAAATGCTTTCTCCTCAAACTGTCAGCATACCTTTGCACTGGAACTGTCACTGTTTCTTCGTATTCGCCTTCCCGCTCATGGCGGCTCAGAGTATTTGTAGACCCTAGAAAATTTCTCAATTATATGCCGTATGTCCATTTTTGATAGGTAATAGGCAACAGAATCTTAGAACTATAATTTATATTACCTGCACTGTTGAAGTTCTCGACAACACCATTACATACTTCACCATTTTGTTTTATATCTCCATTTAACTCTTCTATTTTACCATTAAGAAGAGATCTGTGTATTTCTTCTTTCAAGGAAAATTCAGCTTTGGGTGGTGGGCCACTATCAATACCTAAGACCATTATAGAATCTGTGCCACTTTCCGATTTGCTTGAACAATTTACTGTTTCAATAGTAACTTTGTTATCATTTATTTCGTTTAAGATCTCATCTACTGCGTTTTCATTTTCTTTATATTCACTTCCAACGAGTTTTTCGAAATCTTCTTCCCCATCAATAATTGTAAGACTATCTGGTTCGAAATCGCATACCTCTTCTACTTTAGGTTTTCCCCCAATAACATGTTTGGAGTCTAATACTCTTTTGATGTCACTTTTATATTCAGAATCTTCTTCCGCGTCACTTGCATTGTCTGATAAGTCTGTGGTATCGTCAGCGTCTCTGTCGCCTATAAGGGCTCTGTATTCAGTATTTGAATTTGGCACTAGCATAGGGACAGGTACTGATTGAAGAGATTTGATCTTTTTCTTTTGGAACAGCCAGTTTTCCTCCCATGTGCCATCAATTGCTTGTAAATCACTGCCGGATACTTCATCGAAGTCACGCTCCGTGTTATCTGTGGATCATGCTTGTTTAGTATCTATCTCGAATTTATTATTATTTCATAAGATTCCAAGACGAGTCAAAAATTATTACCTTTATGATGTGTTATGTTTCCTACAAAATCGGGGAGTGGCACTCGCCGAGGCATCTCCAGAGCCTCTTCTGTCGTGTCTCCCTCTTCCCAGTCAGATACATCATCCACTTCATGGAGCTGAAATCACGAGTTTCGTGAATTAAGACAATGTTGTACTAAAGGAAATGCTTGCCCTAATTACTTCTAGAGACATTTTCAGTAATATTGTCTTACAAGACCCGCTTACAGTTGCTAAGAGCTGCTGTCAATGGCTTAGCAGCATTAATTGCAGCGTTCCATAATATAATAAGTCTACCTAAACCGTCAATTATCAAATGAACTTACTGGTGGTGTAATATCCCTGGTGTTTCTGGAGTTGAGTGAGCGCGGCGTGGAGCGCTCTGAGGGCGTCGGACTGGCGCTTGCCGAGTGGATGCCGCTGCTGCGTCCACCAGACCCATTCTCGTTCTGGTAGCGCTCGATCACCTGGAGAAGAGATGATATTGTGATATTTAAAAAAGTGAGGAGTTACTGTAATATTTCTAAGTACAAAGATTTCGTTGAATTATCTATTAGGATTAATACAGCTAAAACTTTTGAGATAAAGAGAGAGCATTAGCATTAATGGAAGTAATTTTTAAATAATTTTATTGAATTTATTTTGCATAGAAGAGCCAGAACAATAAGGTCAAGAATATCAAATCATAAAGTCATTTATTCAGTTTAGGCCAGTGGTAAGGTAATTATGAACGTTAAGTTGGTACATACAGTTGAATTTACCACCGGTTCGGAATACACTTAAAGTGAGAAGACTCCTTAGTGAGTTGAATTCTTATTGTAATAAAGTAGTGTAAGAGGTAGGACCACATAAGTTCACAAATTCTCTAGCCAAACTAATATTATTTAAAAGATATCTTAATGTTCCGTAATACTTATATCACTAATCTCACACGATTTTATAAAGTAAATATAACAGAAAAAAAAAACAAACAAACAATCGTAAAATGAACCTCTCTGTTCCCATGGGGAAAGTCGCCTACAAGACTACTGATGAAACTATACATTTTCACTGACATTCGATTATAAGCACTATCGCGTCGAAATTAGAGTGCTTATAATTGATCTATGCTAATTTTGCACAAAAAGGTCTGGTTCACACGGGTGCGCTTTCGAACTGCAAATAGATGCGGCGCACGCGGGGTGTCACTGATGCAATAGGGTTGTCACAACACAAGTATTACAAAAATTAAAAATATATGAACCAACAACATAGAGCCATGCGTATTGCAAATCTTAGCTTTGTCAAAGTAAGATCGCATTTCAAACTCTGATACGGACAAACTCATTCATTATCAAATCAAAGTCACCAACGAGGATATTGCTTTCACTGATAAAGCAAGTGCTTGCTATTTATCAATAACAAAATCATTATAGCAGTGAGAGGTATCCCCATGTTAAAAATCTATCGTCATGCATCCACCGATATGTTCTGTCTCCTTTTATATACTCATATATATTTTATATAGTCTTGTGTTTTACCACAATCTCACCACCGTCTCATTCTCGCCTTAAGCGGTAAGAACATAAAGCCAAGAAGGGAAGTGGCTTTACAAAATACTCTAGCATCGCTTCCTTAACCGAAAGCTCAAAATCATTCAAAGACACGATTTTTACTTTTAATTTAACATTTGACAGCTATCTCTTCACCATTGAGAAATTGGTATACTCGTATCTCGAAGTAAATCTATGCAAAGAACTCTATTCTGAATCACTTATTGTTTCCACTTGATCGTTTCCACATGTTTTTATGTATATTTTCTCGCGTATCGGATAAATCCCACTTAAACCTATTTATTTAAATACTCAACTGTTTATTATGTTACGAAAGAATTGACTCTATCGCATATGGTGTTATTTGAAAGGAGAATTTGATTGGACTTCACAAAATGTGTAACGAACGCGGTGATGTATGTAGTGATTCGCCGCTTAATTAAGTTATTATTAGTCTCGGGTGTCCCACAAAAAAAAAATTAATTTCAAGAGTATCATTAATTTTGCGAACATGAAGAACAGATTTTTTAAGTAGAATAGCAAGAAAATAATGTTAGCAGATCATACAGGCTATGCTATGAGAAGTGCCTGAAAAAGAGTGCAAGAATAGCGAGATTGCGTAAATAAGATAGTATGGTGTGAATGAGAATCGGATAAGAGACTAAGTTCAAACGAAGAGACATAACTTACTTAGTAGAAGTTAAGAAGAAGCCCCAAATATTGATAATTGTAGAGGTCAAGTTGTGCTGAATCCAACCGCTTAAAACTTGAACTATTAAATATAACAACAAAACAGCGCTCAGTGGCTCGATTCTCGTAACAAAACTTCAACGGTATCGTAGCGACTTCAACGATTAAACTGTGTTTTTTACTACTATAATGTCAAATGAACGATTGAAAAACGATCTTAAAGACAAATTATTGAAGCTTATACACTTTTGAATATTTTTTGATGTCGCTACGACACCGTTGAAGTTTTGTTACGAGAATTGAGCCACATTTCATTGCATTAGAAGTATTAGTGGAGTTTACTATCACAACTTTTATTCGATAAATAAATAAAATTGCATTAGGGTCCTATGTCTAAAGTACAATGATATAATAATCATGTTTAAAAACCTCGTAATCCAAGATGAGTGTTATCGAAATATTTTTAATATCGATAAATATTAGATAATGTATAATCGCTAAAGAAAACACGTCCGGGTCTTAAAGTAAAAGACCCGGATATGACCTTTCTTTAGAGTAATTCCATATTGTAAATATCATAGAAATTTCTATAATATTTCACGTTAGTTTATAAACATCTTTTACACGTGTCTGACAAAGAGTTCCATAAACTTCTCTTGTTCACTAAAAGTCACGCCTTTCATCCTTCGTCTGTTTTTTTCATCTTCTATTCCTTCAATTCATGAATTCACTTCTCTGATATTAGGAAAATTGTGTTACAGTTACAAAAATGTATTATAAAGTTATGATATATTATTAGTGTTCATGTTTATAATTGCAACGTAGAAGGACGTTTGTATCTTCGACACTTCTTTTACTTTTGCAGATAACATGGATTTTTATTTCCTGGCACTGTCCATGAGGCCTACCTCTTAAAACAAGGTTAAAATAACCTTATTTAACTTTTGTCTTTCTTTGATATCCGACGTCAAAACGGAACACAAGACAAATAAGGTTATTTTAACCTTGTTTTAAGAGCTCGTGGTTCGCCCTCTGGTTTCAGATTAAATATATTTCTTTAATCCATTAAAGATTTTGTGAATCTTATACTGACTTAGGTTTTGAATTCGTTTTGTTTCTCATTTCATTTGTTATTGATGTTTTGTCAATGGAATCACTGCACCACTCACCAGAAACAAATGCACTTATTCCCGATATAATAAGGCCCAGAAACGTATCCAGTAAGGGATTTTTAAAATTGGACCACTAGTGGAGGACATGAGATCGCGGGGCAGAAATCATAAATAGAAAACACTTCAAGATCACCTTAATCACATACGCGAGGATGTATAAACCGAACACTGCCAAAATCGTGTAAACGGTAGTCATTTTTAAAGCACTGATAACGATTTATAATTATATTATCGGCAGCTGATTGCATCGGAAAGTTGGAGATGACTAACAAATGAATTTGCGTACCGGTATCTTTTGTATGACTTACCATTTCTTTACAACGCACTGGATTGATTTAATACTTAACTTTTTATTGTTGTAACACTAAACTTTTATCGCGATAGTGTTATCGTATTGATAGTAGCTATCTTATGTTGTAGCTATACAAGGCATACAATTGATTGATCGTGTCACACTAAATATTGATGTTGGATTTGTTTTTATTTTTAGTAAAGAGTCGTTCTATCATATCTAGTCATAGGACAGTGATAATTATTTAGCCATTTAACTAATGATAATTTGAGAAATATATTTTCCGGGAAAATCTGTAAAGGAAGCATTGAAGGAACCTGTCAATAAGGTATTAATGTTATTAAAATCATTCTTTTTAGTATTATAAAATGTTTCTGTATGTTTGTAAAGTTTTCATGGCTTAATTACCTAACTGATATCAATAAAATGTAAATTATTTGATCATTAGCCAATAGTAGAGTCTCCAGAAGCAGATTCTTGGATTAAATCTTGGGCATAGTTGAAACTGCGTGTGCGCATAAATCGCATAATCAATAATCACGCAACTAAATTGCTGAGACCATGGCGTTTTTGTCTACATAATTGACTTATCTTCTAGTATCTTTCATCCACGTTTCATCATTCATATTTTACAATAATGTTGTTTGATCGGTAATGTTTTAACATGGTAGTTATTAAAAGGTTTATTACCTAAGGGGAGGAATTTCGTAATATCCTTTCTTAGTAGTTTAACCACCATTATTTTGTATGCCAGTAATTGGTGTAACATGTTCAGTCAAATTATTATTGTACTTACACCTATTTTTATACCATGTTTCAGACAAATAAATCATTCTATTCTATAGTAGGTAGGCTATATTGAAAATGAAGCAATTTTCTTTGAAGGGAAGGGTGATATAATTGCAGACATAATGGTTCAATCATCAGTGGATCTAATTTTAAAAGAAAGATACACAAAAATAAATACATTGAGATTGCTGGAGTATTCAAAGTTAGTGTATTCTGAACCTGTGGCAGAGGCAACTGTGACGTTCATTAGTAAGGGCCTAAACTGAATAAATTAACTTTTGATCATGATTTTTGATCTTATTATAGAACAGTACTTTTTCATCTCTTTACATGGAAAAATTCGTGCTTCAGAAGGCATGTAAAGCCGTTGGTCCCGGCTATCATTTAATTGTGATAGTCGTTAAGCTAGCTGGATGCCTTCTAGGTGGCTTGAAAACTCCAACAGTAGATTGACCTCTAGCCTATCTACACCAAACTGCAGTGGGCACGCGTGGTGGAGTATTTGCCCATTTCCTTCACCGTCATTTGTGAAAGGAGGCCTGTGCTCAACAGTGGGACATTATAGGCTAATGTTGATGATGATGACATGGAAAATACCTAGACAGATTATATTGTATTTGATAAAATTCTTCAGTATCATAGATTTTAGAGCCTGTTATATAGAGTTGTCACTATGATAAATTGATGTCCCGATGTAGATTGAATTATTATCTTATCAAAATCAGATGGGGCTATATTTGGCTATGTATCTATTGATAAATGAATTAATCTGTCGGTGTTATTGTCAATTATCTTATCTAATTAGATATATTTCTATTTCTGATTTAAATATCATCAGGCTAGAGGGCGAACCAAAAACTTAAAACAAGGTTAAAATAACCTTATTTGACTGTTGTCTTTCTTTGACATCCGACGTCAAAATGGGACAAAAGATAAATATGGTTATATTAACCTTGTTTTAAGAGCTTGTGGTAGGCCCCCAGGAATAATTTTAGGATATCGGTGAGAGTAACATATATTCCTAACCGTTTTATATTTTTTTGTTAAATTACCTTGTGTTTGACCATTCACTGACATGACGAAGCCTTAAATGGAGTACGCTTGCCCAGAAGAAGCCTATTCATAATTTTAATTTTAAATTTCGAAGATGACTGTAGTGATAACCCTAAATTTGTTAAGGGCGATACTCTGGACTTGTATCACTTGTAAGGTTTCATTCAATAAGGTTGTGAACAAAACAATTATAACCGGATTTATCTGCATTTGGAATATATTTTATTAAACATTTTTTCATTTTACCCGTAATTCATAAATAGGGTTATCGGAAAAGAAGTTTAAAGTTTATTATTTTTGTATCTGCAAAATGAGCATCGATATCTGGCTGGACGTAAAAAAATACAAAAATATACTGTCTGTCCCATATCTGGGCAAAAACTGACAAGAACTTATATAGTGCCAAACATATTCAATTCAATGTCACGAAAAATAGAATGTTCGTACCCTACAACAATTAAAAGGTCACTTTTTCACAAAAACTATCTCACCTTATTCAAAATAGCTGTAGCCAGCAGATCCTCATACGTCGACGACTCTATCGGTGTGTCCGGCGGATCAGCGGCGTATCGAGCAAGCGCTGGAAGCGCTGCAGCCTCCTCCACCACCCTGGCGACCAGTCGCTTGAGCTGGACGTGGGCGCCGCTCGCTCCGTGTGTGCTTGAAGCGCTTGATGGTGAAGCATTGCGGGCTGGTGGTAGATCTGAGGAAGAGAAATAATGTCAGTTTTGTGGCTAGGGCTTAAGAGGGGTAATAAGTAAATACATAATTAAAGTTTGCTTAAAGGGGTTACGTTAGCATTAAGGGTCAAAACACACATTAACCGTATCAACTCGAGCCTTTCAGTATTTGTATGAAACTCCCTACTTCAACGCACACTAATCGTAATCGTAACGTAAACGTCTCGCCTAGCCGTCAATCAGCGGTTGAGGAGCCGTAAGCGCGGCGTCGCCTCCTAGCTAGCCATAGCTGAGTAACTGCTGGGCAAACGGTAATTCACCAATCTATGCTGAACAATCAACGGAGCTAAGCTGCAGCTCCACAATACACTAATTCAATGAATCGCTGCCGATTACCTGATCCGCTTTTGTTACGTGCTTACGTTAGGATGACGGCGCGGGCGAGGCGAAAGGCGATATGGTGACGATCCCTTTCCGAGTCGATACGTGTGCTTTGACCCTTAGTCACTGACATGCCCTATATTTGCCCTTCATTTGTGGTTGGTTGACAACTGTATAGCAGCCCCTTTAATCTTCTGTACAACCTTTTTGACTGGAAATGACATTTATGTTACCACACTCGCACATAAATTCAGATCACAGACTCTGCATGTCCACCAGAGATATGTAGCGAGGGATGTGTTTTAGCTGAAAAATAGGATCGCTTCGTTACCACGTTATAGCTCTAATGAAGCGATCCCATTGGCGGGTTGAAACACATTCCTAGCTACACATCTCTGGTGGATCTCTTACTGAGCAACGATGAAAACCAAGGGGATTGCGCAAAAATTTGCTAGCATCATAAGGGTATATCATTGTGTATGTATCTACTGAAAGCTATTAAACAGTTTGTAATTATTGCTACATTGTTAGCTGCTTATGAGTATCAGCAGTGGCTGATGATTATGATAATGATAATTTTTATGCGAAACTATACCACTCATGTATAATTCATAAGTAAACAGTAACCTAAAAACACGAAATGAACTTCATACGTAAATAATCAATTTTAAACAGCGCCATATGGTATCTTATAAGACGTCATGGTACTACCATACCATCATATCTTAAGAAATAAATTTAATTTACCACGGAATTACTTAGGTACCTATTACTAATAGGTGAAGTATTTCTGTCACAAGCTGGTGGAATGTGACTGCTGTTACAATAACATATATTTACTTGATATTTAATTGTTTAATTTATTAATGTTATATCGCGTATTCGGTGAATTTTTGCACCTATTTTTGAATGTGTGTTCTTGTGGGTTTGTATTTGTAATCTAACTGTTGTATGTAATGTAGCCGAAGGTACCTAGGGCAGCTAGGAGGTAGCCAGCCATGAGGGTACTACGAAGTACCCCACCACCGTGCTATCGTCTACTTGATGACTCTTTTTTCGGGAATAGTTAGGTAGGATCGACTTTTTTTACTTGAAAATTGTACAGTTTCATGGTAGAATGGCTTCCAACACCCGTCAACAGAGCCTCGTCTGCCCGTACCCACATCAGCTGTTGGTTTTCTTCTGGAGTTCCCAAAAAAATTAAAATGTCATGTTTATCGTATAAATTGTTATTCTAGTTTGTAAGGAGAAAGAAAATAAATTTATTATTATTATTATTATTATTATTTGATAGTTGAGAGTATAGTAGTTTCTGTATTAGTGTATTTGTATCTATGACGGGCGAGCTGGCGCAATTGGTTAAGACTCTGATTAAGATTCCACCTATCACGCTGCAGGTCGTGGGTTCGATTCCCACTTAGGTCATGCATTTGTGTGCATGAACATTTCTGTATGTCCTGAGTCTGGGTGTAATTATGTATATTAAGTATGTATTTAAAAACAAAAAGTAGTAGGTATATATCAGTTATCTGGTTTTCATAGTACAAGCTCTGCTTAATTTGGGATCAGATGACCGTGAGTGAGGAATGTCTCAGGATATTTATTTATTTATATTTATGTTCATACTACTTACACCGTTTAGCAAGTATTGGTTTTCGTCCTCCAACCCTTTACACCTATCTGTTATACCATTCGTTCGCACAATCTCAGTAACTGTTCAAACAAGATAATGAGCTAGGTGTCACAAAGTTAGCACACCAAAACAAACAGTCAAACATGCAATACGTGTTTGCATATCTAATAACTAGTATAAAGCGTAACTACCTATGTAAATGCGATTTCTTTTGCGTGAAAATGTCAAAATTAGATAATTTTCATTACATAAGATATAGTGCGTTATGTTGTTGTGATGACTATGAGGAATATCCTGATAGAATTTGCATGCTGTTTTCAATGTTGGGTATAAATTAATAAGGTATCTTTAGCATTTTCCTATTTTACCCCTTAGGGGTGGCATTTCCAAAAGTTTTTTTTTGTGGATGCATACCTTAATCATAAAAGGAAAATATATTCAAAAGTCCAAAATTATAAGCCGAGCAGCTTAGGCTATGCGTTGATAGATCAGCCAGTCAGTCTGGAGTTAAGCATCCGCCAAGAATGGATTTTCCGATATTCAACCACTAAAGCCCACTTGCGTCAATCTTGATAACTCAAATCAACCTCAGGTAACTAACTTGAGTTATTCACTTGCGTCAACCTAAGAGCTTAAAATAGGGTATTTTGGGTAAACCAAAAAGTTAGGTGAGCTAATTTGACAATAGGTACATCAGAGGCCCAGGGCTTTGATTCTCGCGTCTGTCGCATAGACATTTCCCAAAAAAACATGCCGGATAGTTTAAAAATTTTATGCATTTTGAGAGAAGACCGCCATAATTTTCGCCAAATGTCTATTCGATACTGTGATTCGATATCGATGTTGAAAGCGCGAGAACAGGTCCGCTATTTTAAATCAAAAAGAGGAAACGCTGCCAGCCTTCTGGGAACCTTGCCGGCAGACTTGAGGAAATTTTCTATTTATAGATTGTATTTTGTAAATATTTGTTGTAAATAAAGTATTGAAATAAATAAAAAATAGCAATCTAACACGATCCCACTACAACTATCAAAACTGACAAATATTATTGACTGGTAATTAGTAAACGATACACATGATTGTACTCAAGATAACAAACAACTTTCCCTTAGCTTATTTATGGTCAACAAAATAAATCAACATTTTCTTCAAAATACATACATTTTGGTCGAAATAAAAATTGCGTTAGTGTCATTTTTAGAACACTTTAACACCATTTTATATATTCTTTTATACAATAACAATTAATATACGTTGTTAATCATGTTGTAACGTTGCTGACTCGCTGACCTCTTGTTTGTATCGTCAATTAAGTTGTATTTAATTTTCGTCTCGTCAGTCCGCCATCTTGTGTATTGTTTGTTATTTTTATTATCTTCGACGGAGGTCACAGTGAACTTTGCTTTACTACCATCAAAAAATCATTTCATAAATGAAAATGCTTGATCGAAAATGTTATTCATCAAAATGCTGACATTTTGATATGCAAAAATAATTAAAGCAATATTCGCTAATAAATTAAGGTCGCAATATTCACCCAATTTAATTTCTGGTTTGCATACTTACTTGTAATGAACACTTATCTAAAGTTTCCTGTATTAAAAAATATAAGTATTACTTTATTTACAACAGAATATGTACAAATTACAACAGTGTATATTTCAGAAGACTAAAGAAGTTTTAGAAAAAAGGAAAATACTGCAAGCACAACTTGTAGAAGAGAGAAATAAAGGAAATGTCGCATACTTGAAATTCGACAGACTAGTAGTAAAAGAAAATAATAATAATACAAGCAACGATAAAAGGAAAAGAGAAATGTCATCATCACCGAAAAATAGTGATCAACCGAGGAAACAACAAACCTTAATGTCGTCAAACACTAACAGATTAAATGCTTATGATATGTTGAGGAATAGATCTAATTCTCTTTCCTCTAACAAGACAGATAAGGATAATCAATAACAATTATCTATCGGTAAACGGAAAACACAAACATTTTGTAACATAAACGATAAAAGAACAACAAAACACCACGCTCCCCCAAGCCGACCGGTCCTCGTGGGGGAAAATGACCACGACCCTCTAAAGGTAAAAAATAACACTTACTCGAAAATTAAAATGAAAGATTTTCACATAGCAACTATCAACTGTCGATCACTTAGAACCCCAGATAAACTTCAAGAACTAGAACTGGCCATAGAAACAATTAAATGGGATATCATCGGAATTAGTGAAATGAGAAGATTTGGTGAAGGTATAAAAGATTATGGAAAGTATATATTACATTATATAGGAGAGACGCCTGGACTGTATGGAGTTGGATTCATGGTTAAAAGAGATCTTACAAACAACATAGAAGAACTTAGAGGAATTTCAGAACGTATTGCAATCCTCAATATTAAACTAGCTATAAACGGAGAAAAAGAGGAAACATGGTCTATTATCCAGGCGTTTTCACCAACTGAATCGAACAAAAAAACCAAATTAAAATTGACAAATTCTATGAAGATCTACGAAATACTATTGAAACTACACACAAAAACATCATAGTCATGGGTGATTTTAATGGCCAGATCGGAATACAGAAAAATAAAGGAGAAGAATACACAATAGGAAACTATGGAATTGGCACAAGAAGTAAAAACGGCACAAGATTAGTAAATTTTGCATTAGAATACAAACTAAGTATTCTGAATAGCTTTTATAAAAAGAAACAATCAAAAAAATGGACATGGATCTCACCTAATGGACTTTATAAGAACGAAATCGACTATATTATGTCCAACAATAGAAAAGCTTTTAAAGACATATCTATTATACATAATTTAAACTTTAATACAGACCATAGAATGATTTGGGCAACATTGGCGGGAACACGTCCAAAGAAAACAAGAAGATTCCATAATAAATATACAATTATTGCATACACCGGCAACACGGACTTACTCCTTAACAACCTCCAGACATCGTTAAATGATGAGAAATACAAGGAATGTACAGTAACCCAAGAAAAATATGACAGATTACTAAACCTATTGAAAACCGTAACTAGAAAAACAAACACAAATAATAAGAATGAAATCTCGCTAAAAAATAAACAATTGCTACAAGAACGCAAGGAATTATTACAACAAAGGAAAAACCAAGATAACCGTCAAAGAATTACAGAAATAAGCAAAAAGATTAGCGAACAGCTTAGGAAAGAAAGAAAAACAAAAAGGCTTAATACAATGAAACAATATATCAAAAGAAACGGAGGAATAAAAAAGGCGCTGAAAGAACTAAGCCACAACAAAGATTGGATACCAAGTATGAAGAAGAAGGATGGTATAAATACAGGTAAAAGATACGAGATACTTAAAATTGCTACTGATTACTATAGAAATTTGTACCAAAGCCAAAAGGTAGGACAAGTGAAAAAAGAATACGATATATCAATTAACGAAGAGTATACACCAGAAATATTAACGGAAGAGACAATAAAATCAATCAACACACAAAAGTCTGATAAAGCACCTGGACCAGATCTCGTTACCAATGAGCTACTAAAAACTACATTACCAGTGATTGCTTCCAAGCTTACAGATATATTTAATGAAATTATGCATACGGAAAAGATTCCTGAGGACTGGACTAAATCAACAATTATATTATTGCATAAAAAAGGAGATAAAGGAAACATTCAACCCCACCAAGACTCAAGCCTGCGCGTTCACCGCTAAGAAAACCCCATGGTCTGTGGCTCCACAATTCCAGAACACTTCCTTGAACATCAGTCAAAGCATCGGGATCCTTGGCGTCGACATTTCTAGCGACGTTTTGTTCCGAAGTCACTTGGAAGACAAGGTTAAGCTGGCATCCAAAAAGCTTGGAGTGCTCAACAGAGCGAGGCAGTACTTCACATCGGGGCAAAGGCTGCAACTTTATAAGTCGCAAGTCCGGCCTCATATGGAGTACTGTTGTCATCTGTGGGCGGGGGCACCTGGATACCAGCTTGGGCCTTTAGACTCGGTTCAGCGACGTGCCGCTAGAATTGTCGACGATCCCGAGCTCACAAACGGTTTAGAGCCCCTCAGTCTGAGGAGAGACTTTGCCTCTTTATGTGTGTTCTACCGCTTGTACAACGGGGAGTGTTCCAAGGAATTGTTCGACTTGATGCCCACGGCCACCTTCTACCATCGCAACTCTCGCCATCGACGGGGAATCCATCCTCACACATTGAAACCAGAATTGTTTCGAACTGTGCGGGCTCAAAGGAGTTTTCTTCCGCGGACGCTCAGATTGTGGAATGAGCTCCCCGCCGTGGTTTTCCCAAAGGAGTACAGCATGGGGTTCTTCAAGAAGGGTGTGAAGAGGTTTCTTCAGGGTCGGCAACGCGCGAGTGATACCCCTGGTGTTGCAAGCGTCCATAGGCTACGGTAACCGCTTACCATCAGGCGGGCCGTATGCTTGTTTGCCACCTTAGTGGTATAAAAAAAAAAAAAAAAAAATATAGCAAATTATAGACCCATTAGCCTAATGTCTAATGTTTACAAGGTATTTTCAAAAATTATACTATCTAGAATTACCAATACCCTCGAAGAAAATCAACCAAAAGAACAAGCTGGATTCCGTAGAAATTTCTCAACTATAGATCATATCCACACCCTAAGACAGATACTACAAAAATTTAAAGAATACAATAAAACTTACTTACTTGGGGTCTGTTGACTTCAAAAAAGCATTCGACACATTAGAACACGGATTTATCTGGAACGCATTAAAAACACAAGGGGTACAAGCAAAGTACATACGAATACTTAAGAATGTATAAACAAAGAGTACTGCGCAAGTAAAGCTAGAAACAACAGGCGATGAATTTCCTATTAAAAGAGGTGTACGCCAAGGAGACCCCATTTCACCTAAATTATTTTCAGCCGTCCTGGAAATGATATTCAGGAATCTGGAATGGACGAATAATGGATTGAATATAAATGGGGAAAACTTAAGTCACCTACGCTTCGCAGAAGACTTAATTTTATTTTCTGAATGCCCGAAATCGTTAGAACTAAGGATGCAACAACTATCAGACGAAAGTGATAAAGCAGGTCTGTCAATGAACTTAACAAAAACCAAAATAATGTCGAACTCTACATTCACAGAGATCATAAAAGTAAATAATGAGCCACTGGAATGTGTACGCGAATATATATATTTAGGACAACTCATATCTACAGAAAATTGCATGCAAAAAGAAATTGAAAGAAGAATAACGAATACTTGGAAACGATTTTGGTCACTTAGTGAAGTCATGAAGAACAAAGACATGCCTATAAAAGAAAAAAGGAAAGTATATAATACGTGTATATTACCATGCTTATTATACGGGTGTCAAACCTGGGCATTGACAGAACAACTAGCAAACAAAATAAAAATTTGTCAGAATGGAATGGAGAGAAGTACAATAGGAGTAAAAAGACAGGACCGAATAAAATTAAAAGATATAAAAAGTAAAACAAATTTTAAGAATGCATACACAACCTACAAACAACTAAAATGGCGATGGACAGGACATATGATAAGGGAAAAGAAGGAAAAATGGACTAGAATAGTAACCGAATGGTACCCACGAGACAGTACTAGGAACAGAGGTAGACAGAATAAGAGGTGGGAGGATGAAATAGTAAAAATAGCTGGTCCTATATGGACTCGTACAGCAAAGGAAAGGACTAAGTGGAAATCTTTAGAGGAGGCCTTTATCGGAAGACAAGCTGTGAAAGAGTAACGACCGTTTGCCGATATGTTATCCTTAAATGCTAAGAACCCAAACAATTTAATATTAAGGCATAGTTTTTAAATAAGTAATGTAAGATTCAGATTACAGCAATAAAGGCTTTTTTATTTTATTTTTTTTATTTTATTTTATGTACAAATTACAATCCATATATAGAAAATTTCTAAATATGGATTGTAATTTGTACATATTAAAAAAGCTGAGTGTCGTGATATTAGGCCAGCACTTAGTGAACACGAAAGCCCATCTTTATTTATGTGTGTATTATTTATATTTGCCATATTAAATTGGACTGCCTCACTATAACCCTAGTTATAAAGCCGAGCGTACTTTGAATGCGTTTTCGTCGGAATTTGAGTCGTCGATACAACTTGTCCTAAGTCCGTTAAACTGATTTGTTTGTTTTGGTTGATGTCCTACAGCCAATGGTTGAGATAAATATCTTATCCCTTAGATAAAGCCTTAGATTTAGTCCCTCGAATTATTTTTAATATTGTAATTAACGAGGATATACTAGCATTGCCATCTATAAATATAATCGTATCTGAATCCAGTCCAGAACAGTTGTACAGAAAATCCTTACATTTTTGCCAATTTAGCATAATTTGCCGTTTTGAAGTTTATAGAGGCAGGATGAATGACAAATCAAATAAATTAACAATATTTATGAAATGAATTTGAAACACTTGTACTCATATTTGATGATTTACTCATTCGCATTTAATTAAACTGTGAGTCAAGTGTTTTTGTACTCAGTTCGATATAAATGACGATACTGTGTAGGTATTTACCTTAAGTCTTTCATTAGGTAAGAAAGAAGTCCGTATTCTAAAACGCCAATAAATGATTCTGTAGAGATTAAAACAATTGAATTTGGAACCTACACCAATGATGTTAGATTTATTTTCGATTAACACGATCTATTCTTGATACTTGATCTGATTGACAAGCAGATATACGATTCACCTGATGATACGCGTGTTCACCAGTGTCATTGCCAATTCCTAACCGACCTTGAACTTTGAAGAACGCTCTATATACGCCCTTTTTGAAGAACCTCCTGTCATAGCGCTGAGGAAAACCGTAACGAAGACCTCACATACCAATGGTTCGCAATAGGAACGACTGAGCCATTATGTGGACGACCAAGACTGCTCATCTTAGTTGTTTATAAAAGCGCCCCACGCTTTTTCATTAAAATATTAGACTTAAAAAAATTGCTTACACTTAAGCCATTACAGTATACACAGAATATAGGTTTCATTTTATTATTATTTGACACTTTTAAGTGCAGAGCTTTTTAAAGCGTTTTTTTTTAGTTTTTTAAGCTGTAATTTTTTGAATAATGACCTAACAATAAATTACTGTGCAGGCCGTTTTGATATGAATTTAATTAAGCCAACTTGCGTCTACACGTCCACTAGAGTTGTCGAAATCTAAGTGGCCCGTTTTGACAAGAGGATGTCTCTTCTTGTCGTACTGTGTTTGTCTCTTTTTGACACATTGATGTATATGCGCTGTCAAAACAGGCCTATTAGATTTCGCTGACTTTACCCTTGAAGAGATAGGCAGAAATTAGAGTGTGCTTACTTAACGTGTAGTCCAACATAAGAAAATAGCAGGAGGTATTATAGAAATAATTGAACAACGCGACTGTACTTAAACTTATAATTAATTTATCGCGGTGTCAGGGGAGTGCACAAATGTCATCACCTGTCTTTATAAACGCTTCGATACCGGTTTACAGCGTTGCACTTCGTTTTTAATTAAAGTAAATCAATGAATTCTTAAAACTAGTTTCTATCCTGCGGTTTTACTATGAGGGATCTAATATTTTGCCGGAGATAAATTAGTATTTTTAATTCCAGGGTATGATATAAATATCTAAGTAAATTTCTTATTCTAAGTTAAAACTAGTTTTGGGGTCTCCTGTTAAATAAAAATCAGATGGTTCAGTATTTTCTTAGGCGAGATTTGGCTAATGAAACGCGTTCTCTTATCAGCGCACTTTAGTATTATAACTATTATAAGGTTCCGCTTTACTAAGGACATTTTATCTCTGATTACTTGAATGCTTGCAATGTTTAGGCAAAGATATAAATGAAAAGTAAAAGCAAGTGGTGTACCTATTCTAGTTGGCTATAATTTACTAGCAATAGTTCTAATTTACTGACACTCAAACGACGTTCAATTGATGAATGTGTATTCACTGTACTGTTTCCATTTTTCGTTGTTTCAACATTATTTGAAACGGCGCGGCGGGTGTACGGGTCAATTGTTTTTGTTAGTTAAACTTTTACGTACCGTTTATATTCTCTTTGGTTAATTTGTAGATGTAAAGAGAGCTGATTATTATTCTATTGCTGATTATTATTATTAAGACGGGAGTCGGGCAGCGATTATTCCATACAAATGTATTCCCCTGTTTTCTTCCTGAATAATGCCTCTAGAGTCATCATTTTTTTTCATATAATCAAGTTCTGCGTGACAACCACCAGACAAATTCGAAAAGATTTTAATATTAAAGAAAGTAAAAGGGACCTAGATAACCCCTTACTTAAAATTTTAATGTAGAAATAATTGAATCGGCTCAGTTTTCGAGGAGGAAAGTGGGGAAACGAAACGTCGATTTCGTAAATTTTTTTGTGAAAAAATCGGTCTCAGCTGCAGATGTCCCTATCGCACATAGCGCATAGCATCTCCAAATACCTATTTTTCAAATTCCTCGCAGCTAGGAACCCCTCTTAACCTGCCACTTTTTGAAGATGTGTTACCCAAAGGTTGCTTGGGAGAGATCGCTTAAGTCAAAGTCAAAGTCAAAGCCATTTATTCAATTTAGGCCCCAGAAGGGCACTTATGAAGGTCAAATTTACTGAAGTTACCACCGGTTCGGAACTCGGCCTTTAACTGAGAAGAATCCGGCAAGAAACTCAGCAAGGTTACATTTTTTATATATTTTTTGGACAATCTGACTATGTTTGGCTTTTTTTTTCCAAATAATTAAAAATAAAAAAGATATACCTAAGCATAGATATAAGTGTAATAATAAGGCCGGGTGTATTGTATTATTAGCTTTATTTATATTACTATATTAATTGATCTTCATGTCTATGTAATAAAGTAAATAATCATACGTTTTATGTTATTAGCTTTCAGCCACACCCATCCACTATTGTAAAGGGTTGATTTGAGGAAATCCTTGTTTCTGCACCTCGAGGAATATTCGGTCCAATTTTTTTTAGTTCACCGGTTTAGGCTACAGTTGTTTGTAAGTCAATTAATGTTACAGTTTTATTGCTTAGATTAAAATTTAACACATTTTAATAAGACTCTATAGTTACGCCATAATATTTTAACTGAAGCTTTCAGCAAGTTCGGCGTTTTATGGCAACGCTCTTTTTATGCCCGGTTTGAATAAACAAAAACGAATCGTTTTGCTTACCAATGGTAGGTATTGTATTGCCAAACTGGGCATATATTTCGTAAGCAAATTTTACCTGTGATAGCTACTTCCATATGGGAAGGTCTGCTATGCAAAGCTTTAGGGTGTTTGCTTCATTATTAGTAAAGATATAATAACAGTCCGTAAATTATAGGAGTCGGCCATTACCCAACCTAATGCAATAACACTCTTCTAACATTACAAAACAATCTCTATTCCCATCTCGTACCATAATAACCCTTTTGTACGTATCTTTTAATAAAACTTGTCATAATTCGTGACAAAACAAAATAACTGTAATAAAATGTGTAAAAGGTTAACGATTTTTAAATGTAGCTACTTTTTTAAATGCCTAGGTCTCGATTTCTAGAGGTAAATATGTAGCACATACGAAACTGGACGTCCTTAACGAATTACTTTTAAACTTATTGATAAATACGTGGGCAATATTCGTGTATGTGAACGATTTCATCCATGTATGTACGAATCGAGGTTAGGTAGGGCTTTATTTATATCTAGTGTATTAAATTTAATATCTGGTTGTATTGCCAACCATCTGGCCTTACCTTTACGATGGTATGACGTGAGGTGGTTTGAACTACTTTGAACTAGCGTAACGTAAACCCTGATATGTTTTTATGTATCGCGGCATATCTACCTAAATTCAAGCGTATTCTCTTTTGTATGAAATCCTAAAATATAATTGAATCCAAATTAAACCCTAGGTATTGTCATTTGAACTCGACAATTAGGCGCCAATCCCACAGAGAGAGTTCTAGAGTTCCGAGTTCCGAGTTCTGCATTCCGTGTTGCCTATTGTGCACACAGCAAGCAGTCTAGAGTTCTACAGTTATGCAATATTCGCTACTGATCGCACATCATACACTTTTTTTACTTTCAAAGGCCGCACATAGCTTACAGTCAACGCGGAATGCAGAACTCGGAACGCAGAACTCTAGAACTCTTCTCTGTGGGATCGGCGCGGCGGCGCCTTAGAAATGAGAGAATACAATTTTGTGTATCTGGTGTAGTCGCGTATATTATTTTAAAATTATCATTCATTAAACTATGTTAATAAATTATAATTAAAACCCCTGTCCTCTCTCACTCTTTCCGTGGATGCCGACTAGGTAACTATGTAGTATTTTCTTATAACTTTTTGTTTCTGTTTTCTTTAATTCTGAAATCTATACTGATATTATAAATTCTGTATGTTCTATTCTGTCAGGATCTGCTAATCCGATTTTAAAAATAGCTGCATTATTCTCGAGTGCTATAAGTTCCCCATTTATTCCGGGAAAACAATTTATCATCGATAAATGACGAAATAGTGAAATGTGGGTGTACTCAAAACGGACTACGAATTTTCATGTGAATATTACATGATTTACGCATGTCATACGTAGATAGACGTTGTCAAAAAAGCCTACTTTAAGTTTTTCCTGTATTTTACAATTCTCCTGGAAACTTTTCCGTTTAGAAACTTAATTCGAACATAAAAAAAACCATATCGGTCCTGCCGTACTCAAATTATGCGCTTTTCAACGAACAGCTTTATATGGTGCGTCCATGCTACGCGAATCGAGCACGAGCCGAGCCACGAACGAGCAGAATTCGTTCGTTGCTCGCAATGTCAAGTGTGGACGTTACGACGAGCCTACAACGAGCGCGATGCGAATCCCTGTGTTCATGAAAAAACTGACAATCGGGCGGAGCGCAGTCGAGCACGCTATGAATGCTCGTTCGAGGCTCGCAAGTCCGTCCACGCTACGCGAACAACGAACGAATCCTGTTCGTTCGTGGCTCGGCTTTATATATTTTATACCCATAAAAACATGCAACACTTACCCAAAATCTCATCGAGCCAATAACACGAGATGTACAGGAATATGGCAACACCAAGCCAGAATCCGATGAGCAACACCGCCAGGTATTCCCACATTATGTCGCATCACTAGCACTAGGGATGTCACGACACTATTTATTTGATTTGTTTGATTTTAGGACATTTTTATTTCGTTAATAAAAAGAGTTTTCTTGTGGTACGAGTCTACAAGCTAGCAAGATAAAAACTTATAAGAATCACGACGAAAATGTGTCACTATAGTTCCAGTGCCAAATCATAGATATGAAAATGTGTCACTATAGTTCCAGTGCCAAATCATAGATATGAAAATGTGTCACTATAGTTCCAGTGCCAAATCATAGATATGAAAATGTGTCACTATAGTTCCAGTGCCAAATCATAGATATGAAAATGTGTCACTATAGTTCCAGTGCCAAATCATAGATATGAAAATGTGTCACTATAGTTCCAGTGCCAAATCATAGATATGAAAATGTGTCACTATAGTTCCAGTGCCAAATCATAGATATGAAAATGTGTCACTATTTCATAAATAGATAAGGCAAGAAATTTTAGGGTGTCGCACCCAAATGATGCCAGTAATCTCTGGAATATGCTAAAGAAATTTGTCCAGAACCAGGTTCCTCTAAAAAGAAGGTCGGATAAAATAATGTATACTGAACTGTTCGAAACTTCTTTTGCCCAACGTCACATGTTTCCTCGGCCCCTATTTATATAACAAGTTAAATAAGCTCGTCTCAATATTGCCCGTAAACTATATTAAATGTAAAAAAAAATTCACCCAATACCTTTTAACGTTAAACTATGACCAAACAGAGGAGCTCTTAATAATCTTAAAATAGACACTAAAACACACCCCCACACGCAATCACACACCCCTACACACTACCATACATGGGATAGATAGAACTGTACTTACTCTGTTCGGATAAGGGCGTTGGGCTTCGTAACACAGGGTATCCTAGTACGAGGTCCAACGAACAAAATAAATTTAAACGATTCTGATTCCGATTTTTATTAATTCAAATGTTGTTTATTTTGGTTTTTATATTTTCTGTTTTTATCATTGTTTTTTTGCATTTGTTTTTGGTTCATTAAGTTGTTTATTTTATTGTAAGAACTATGTATTATTTTCCTAAATAAATTATTATTATTACATTAAATAACCCTATATAATTAAAATACATAAGTTTATTATGTACATTTTTTTTTACATTTTTATAACCTACACAATGTACCTACGTACACTCGAGATAATATCTAGTAATGTTTAAAAATATATATGACACCAATTTTGTAATATTTTATGCAAGCTTGTTTCCGAAAAAAATTATCAAAACATGATAATGTTAAGCTTAGTGACCTACTAACTTTATATTACGTAAACTTTTCATGATTCGTAATATTTATTTGTTTGTTTATTGACTGTGTCTGTTATAAAAAAAACATATTATCCAAGGTACCAAGGTCTCTTTTGGAACCAAGAGGAGTTGATTACAGGACCTTTGCCACAGTGGGACACTATAGAAAATGCTACATACATTTTAACGTCTTTAATTCTAATTAGAACTTTCCAGCTCCTAAAAACTGTAGTAGAATGAAGAATCAGTATCATATTTTTCTTAAAGTAACTAAGTTTCATGTAACCTTTCAATCTAATTGCATATTTATCGAATATATTGATGTTTACCACGTTTATTTACTAGTGTAGCCTTGATCTTATAATATTCAGGATGTGAGTGTTGAAATATGTGTTTATTACAAAACGGCATTTTTAAAGTGGAATGTCAGACGGGGAGTTTATTTTAATGCTTCGAGAATCTCTCGATTAATTCTCTTTGCAATAGCAGATGTTTAACGCAATCTAAGATTAACATTTATGTTTTATAGCGGTTCCGTTAGTTTCAATGTTAAACGTTATGTTTAATGTTATCGTTACAAAATCTGCACAACACATTATTGTTTCGAATAACAAAATGTGTGTTGATTGTTTAATAAGTGCTGGTGGTGGGCAGCTGTGTTGGTAAATAATTAGTTTCTGTAACTTGTAGAGGAGTATAATGAATGAGTTGATGGTATTAAGAGAGGTAGAACGTAGCTTGTATTCGCCCAAAGAGCAGCTCGACTGCGGAAGTACCTCCACCTTACAGAATACCGCAGCCAAATAACTTTACGTTGTGTTCCTGCGCGTTAGTAAGGTTGCCAGAGCTCATTGAGGACGGGAAGAAGGGTTAGTAACGCGTGAGTTACCGAAGCATCCATATGACTATGGTGACTGCTTACCATGAAGCGGGCCGTACGCTTGTTTACCGACTTCGTCGAATATCTAGCACCCTTTTTCTAGAGTCAAAACCATTGCTGAAACGAATTCATTACTCGACTTCATAGATATTTTTTTTACAAGTTTCCCAGGCATTCTATGCTTAATAAAGATTTTTTAATTTGTCTGTTAGAGTAAAATGATCCATAAATCCATAGAGATAGAATATTAAAAGAGCGATTGTAGGAGAGTATGATCCGTGACACCCTCTGATACGGATATGATCAACGCTGCCTCAAAATGCACTGCGCGTTCATAGTTTGTATGACTAAATAGGTATACATAATGAACACGTTTTTGTTCATTTATAATGTATTTATAATGTTATATTGTTATTTTTAGATGTAAAGCAACACTATCGCATTGGGATTCCTGTACTATTATCAGTACAGGAATCCCAATGTTTCGTAGTAATTAAATAAATAAAATTTTCTCGTCTTTTATCGATACTTTTACCGTGAAAAAATTACAAGGAACTCATCTCGATATATGTATGAATGCATCTATATGCAAACCGTTCACGCTTCGCACAAGGTTACGTTAACGCTATGACTCTATTTATATTGTTAATCTATGTCAATACTATAATTAAGGCCAAAATAAAGATTATTCGTCAGTAACCATCATTATGAGGATAATTTCATTACATGTACGGCTGGGTGCACAAAAAACCTTGGGCCTCAAAACACTGGTAGTCGGAACACGTTTTCTCAGCCAATTTAAGGTATGGAGATACCTACAAGGTAATTTTAAAGGTAATTTACCTGCAGTCCAGGTAACGAAGTGTATATAAAGTTGCCATGCAAATTAAGTTATTTGGATGTCCAATTTTGAATGATTATTATATATAAATACTGGAAGAAATATCGTTCGATCCTTTTTTAGGGTTCCGTACCTAAAGGGTAAAAAGAACTCTATTACTAAGACTCCGCTGTCCGTCCGTCTGTCTGTCTGTCCGTCTGTCACCAGGCTGTATCTCATGAACGATAATAGGTAGACAGCTGAAATTTTCAGAAAATACGTATTTCTATTGCCGCTATAACAACATATAATAAAAATGAAATAATATTAAAAATTAAAGGGGGCGCCCATACAACAAACGTCTTTTTTTATAGTAGAGTAGAAGAAGAGAGATTTGGCATAATTCAAGTTTAAATGGAGAAGAAGTGCAGACAAATTAAATTAATTGAGGAAATTTTCTATATGTAGATTGTAATTTGTACATATTTGTTGTAAATAAAGATCCTTATGTATCTATATTGAATTACGGTCGAATTTACGCCTCTTTTGAAAAACTATTAAAATTATACCAGAATTATAGTCATGTATATTATTTATTTGCTCCTAATATTTGTTTAGGATTTCTTTTATCGATGTTCCAAACATTAGTTTTCTTCGGAGTTTTATACATTTATTTACGACAAATATTGTCTAATTATTTTAATTAGTCAATATTTGTCGTATATATAGAAAATTTCCTCAAATCTGCGGCAGGGTTCCCAGAAGGCTGGCAGCGTTTCCTCAAGTTAAGCGTTGGCGGAAAAAGCTCGGCCCGCTGGTCCCCGATGGCCTCGATCAATTTTGATGACACCGTGCGAGCAAGTTGTTTTGCTGAGTAAGGGCTTTGCGTATGACCACAATCTTACTGTTCTTTTTTTGTGTTACGATGATGTGGCCACAACTATTAGCTAGCCGCAGGTTCTAATGTCATTTCCACTTATCTTTTTTCGGCAAGATCTCCTGACGTTGAATAGTAATTGCCGCATATAGAGTGCAATAGCAGGAAATTAACTATTAATGCGACGATACGCATTATCGTGCAAAATGGTACCTAATTTACAAACCGTTATGTCTTAATATCGATCGTCAACCCAAAATATAACTACCGTCTACATTTTCACCCGCGTTTCCGAGGGATGTAATGTTTTACCAGGTTAAAAATATCCAATATATTATTCCAAGTTATAATCTACCTGTATGGCAAATTCCATCACGATTGGTTGTACCGTTTAGGCATTACGAGGTAAAAGACAAACTCACGCGTTTACGTATTCAGTTTACTATCTATGGGACCTATATCACGTCTAGTAGATATTAACCATGTCTATGATAGTGAATTCCGAAGGTCAGACGTTTTGTATGGAAATAGGTGAACTGATAGTAGAGCTGATAGATTATTTAAAATGGTACGGTTATCACGTACGTAAGTCGGTTTGTCACGTTGTAGAATGCGGTTACTTACAATTTGGGTTAGTGGTTAAAATTCGTATGCAAACTTTTTTGGTGTATGCAAACGTTGTGGCTATTTAATATGAGGAAGTTTTTTTTTTAAATAAACTTGATAGTAAGTATTGTATATAAAAGTGAGTGCGTGTCGGAAAGTGCGTCATATATGGTCCTAATAAATTAGTGAACTTCCTCTTGAGGGTTGAAGGTCATTAGTAATCAATAAATAATATTAGAAAAATAATCCGTGGAAAAAAAAAACATCTTTGACTTGTATGGAGAGTTGAATGCAAGTCCAAGAAGTTTTTTTTTAGAAGCCAGACATTTCTTACTTTCCTGACTAATATACTATTTCATTAAAGAAAACTTTTCCTTCTTTGTTTATGTTTTTAAAAAAATATGCATTGAACACAAAACTCAGTTTAACTCATAATTATAAACAATCACACGGGTCATCCATAACACCACGTTATTCAATAACAAATAGTTAAGTTAACCTACGTTTACTTTCCAATAGTAATTTCCTCATACATACGGTCGGTCGTCCGACCACTTTCATCTTAATGAGTAACATCGCGATTCCAAAGTGCATAATTCAAAATACCTTGCAAAGGTTTATGAAGTCTATGACACGATAAGGTGGTGTTTGTATTGAATTTGGATAGCGATTTGTTTTTTTTTTAAGTGAAAACTTCTTTAGCGGCGTTGTGCACTTTTTGTGATGGGTAAAAAATGTTAAACTCGCGTCAGATGTCACGTGAAAATTCGAAAATTCGTAAGACGGAGGGAGAGTAGTTGCAAATTAGACTGTATTTATACTGGGGTTGTGTTCAAATTCTTATAATATTCTCTAGCTAGCCGGTGGGTACCATTTTTGTTCCCATTTTAAGTTAATAAATTAGACTGTATTTATACTGGGGTTATGTTCAAATTCTTATAATATTCTCTACCTAGCCGTGAGGTAGGTACCATTTTTGTTCACATTTTAAGTTAATAAATTAGACTGTATTTATACTGGGGTTATGTTAAAATTCTTATAATATTCTCTACCTAGCCGTGAGGTAGGTAGAGAATATTATGGTCTTCTGTCATATTTTATTAGTAATCCTAACTTTTAATTACACCATTATTTTGTATTGTTATCGAAATGAATAACCAGAAATGAACGTTTTCTCGCCATTAGTTGCCTAAACAATGACTGAAGCATGAAAATAAATAAATTGCATGAGCGAATCGCATTTAATATTGCGTCACAATCTTTAATTGGCTTCGAAAAGATAATACCTATAATGAGAAATACCAAAATAATAGAATAGAAGATAATTACCAAGCATTTACTATCCATAAAAGGACTTTTTGACGGCATCTTTCAAAGTCAAGTTGGGTTTTGGTTTTATTTTCATATATTCGCGTATTTTATTGCATTGAATCGGTGGTTTTGTATCTAGATCAATCCAAGTGCACAGGTGACGGGAATTGAAATGAATTTCACATTCGACTTTGTCAGTTGTCTCAAAAAGTGCATGCAAAGTTATAGTACAACGGCTATCATTCTACGAAAACCTAACCTGACTTAGAACAATTCAAAAAAGGTAAGGCTGTATGGCTATATACCTTTGCCTGCTTTTTGGCGAACCCGTATAATAAACATATTCACCAATCCGCTATCCCCTACCAATGTGCTTCTAAACGACAACAAGCATGCAAAGCGGAAGAGTATACTTCCTAGACAGTACATCCCGCACAAATAGGGATGTCAGAGTGGTCACGTTCACTTTTCACATCACTTTCCACATAAAACACTCGTTAGTAGCTTGTCGAGTGTCTACTTTACTTACATGGATGTGTTTTGTAAGGTCTGCCCGACCTGATCACTTAAAAGGTCTTTAACTTTGAGTTGATTTACTTGAAGTGTTTTTTAAGTAGAAAGTGAGAGGTTTAAGTGAAGGTTTTATGATGTCTATTTTGTGAGCTAAGTAATTTAAGTTTAATTTTAAATTAAAATACAATAGGTTCTCATAAATAGTAAAGTTAACTTCGAAATAGATTTATTCCAACTAAGAAGTATAAAATGGTGTTGTACGAATTTAATCTGATTATTTGATGTCAGCAAAATATCGTCTGGTAATAAATAAATACAGTTTTATTTATTCCTACCATTTTAGGAAAATTCTCTTGCCTACAAATGCGTAAACTGAATAAACAAATATAATAAAGCGGAAGAGATTTTTTGTTTGTTTGGATTCTCTGGAACTACCAGTCGGTTTCGAAAACCTCTTTCACTAATAGGAAGCTACATTATCGCCAAATATTATATATACTTTTTATCCCGGGAACACGGGTGAATCCGCGGGGACAGCTAGTTAAATATACAGATGAATTGAGAGCCTTCTCCTTTATTCGTGTAAAACTTTTTTATTTTGGTAAAAAATACAGTCCATAATTTATTTATAATTTAATTAAACTATAAATTATATTTATGAAACTGTTTTATATATTACCAGACTCCAATAAAAAAAAAATACCTTGACATTTCTTTCACCTTCACAAATAAATACTGTTCCAAAATATATGGGTACTTGAAATTATATTAAATTGATAAAGAAACCAAGTTTAATTAAACATCTTTCGCAACATATCACAGTTTAGCAACCGTGGGCAAGCTGCATTACAGTTAGTTATTTACATGGTGGGTACTCAAGTACCGTGCAATTATATAATTTCGTAATGGTCACAGTACCGTGTGATCGATGTAGTATTAAGATCTATCATGTGATTTCTTAATGTTGATGGAAGATTGAAAGGGTCAAAGATCAATGTATGATGTAGCTTTTGAAGACTTAGAAAAAGCAAGAAGCAATCAAGATGCAAGGAAAGTTGTGTGGTATTGATGCCGATTCGAAGGTCGTGGCTTCTTAAAATGAGCTATAGCATTTCGTGAGGTGAGTTTAGTTTCATAGTACGGTGGTAGGGTAGAGTCTTCTCCCTTTAAGTGTATTACGTCACGAAGTAATTTTTTTTTTCTTCAATGGCGTCACACTGCTTGTGTATTTTGCCAATTTCAAGTAATATTATAAGTTCTAGTCACAATGAATCACTTTTATACATAGTCCTCAGTCAGTCACCGTCCATAATAGTCATGTTTTAGTACAATGGTGGTCATTGTACTAACACTTTTCACGGACTTCTTGAGACAACTTGAAAAGCCACGATACACATAATTCATTTAATTTCACTTCACTGGTGCACATTGTATTGATCTTTATTGGATAAAATACCACCGATTATATGCAATAAAACTCATACACGAATTTATGAAAATAAAAATTAAAAAGCAACGTCACTCTGCAAGTTCCCGCCAAAAAAGTCCACGAAGTCATTAAGGTCCTAAATTGAATTAATATTTTTGAGTTTAAGTTTGCTGTATCCGCCTACCTTTGTGGACACACCAAAGGGAGGAATGGAGTAGGATTCCTTGTCAAAAATCAAAATCAGATAACAGTACTAGACTTTATCGGAATATCAGAAAGAGTAGCATTACTACACGTAGATATATATGGAAAGAAGTTCACAATAGTTCAAACATATGCCCCTACTACAAGTTCAGACGAAAAGGAACTGGAAGTATTCTATAGGTCAATGGAAAAAGCAATTGAAATTAGCACAAAAAACCTTATTCTCTTAGGAGACATGAACGCAAAAATAGGACAACGAAAAGAAGGAGAAACTAGAGCTATTGGAGAATATGGGTATGGAAAAAGAAACAAAAGAGGTGAACATTTTGTACAATTCTGCCTGCAACATAATTTAAAAATAGCAAACACTATGTTCAAAAAACCATCAAAACTTAGATGGACTTGGAAGTCTCCTGACAACGCAGTTAAAAACGAAATAGATTTTATTGCTACAAACATACAATATAATGTCGAAAATTTCAATATCCTTAGCAATTTCAAACACCCGAGCGATCACCGCCTAGTCAGAATTACAATGAACACCAAAAGTATATATCAAACTAGAGTTAAATTCTCAGCCAAACCTCACAAACACATCGATCTCGAGAAATACAAAATCGAACTTTCAAGATATAAGGATAAAGAAACGTCTTCAGTACAAGATTTTTACGACAACATAGAGAAAACGATTAAAGAAAGCAGTAGTTGTGCCAGTCTACCGAGGAAAATATTAAGAAAACAAGAAGTAATCACAGATGGAATCAAAGAACTCATAGAACAACGACACATATTAAAGAATAAAGAAAATACAACTAGACAAGAAAAGAAGCAACTTAGCATACTGTATAGAAGAATACACAAAAATATTAAAAACAACACAAAGAAATACAGATTAAATATAATTGAAAAATACCTGGAAAGATCAGGCGCTATAAAACGAGCGTACAAACACCTCTCTAATACAAAACAGCTTATGAGTCAACTCCAAAGTCAATCAGGTAAAATTATAACAAATAGAGAAGATTTAATTCAAGTAGCTACCGACTTCTACAAGAAACTCTATGCGAGGGAAACCGACGATTTACAAACTCAAGTCAGCTATGTAAATACTGAACCAGTACCTCCATTCAATGAAAGCGAAATAAAGCACTCATTAAGCAAATTAAAACCAGAAAAGAGCCCAGGTCCTGATGGCCTAACGAATGAGATGCTCATCACCGGAGGAAGCACACTTGTTAAACCTATCACAAAACTCTTTAACCTGATACTCATAAAGAAAGAACTACCTAAGCAATGGACGTGTTCAAATATAATATTGCTCTTTAAAAAAGGAGATCCCAAACAGATCGCAAATTACAGGCCCATTAGCCTTATGTCTTGTTTGTATAAGGTATTCGCAACAACTCTACTACGACGTTTAACTAAGACTATTCACGAAAATCAACCGATAGAACAGGCCGGGTTTATACGAACATTTTCAACTATGGATCACATCCATACTCTTAAAATGATATTAGAAAAATACAGAGAGTACGGGAAACCTTTATATCTATGCTTCATAGACTACTGCAAAGCTTTCGACTCTATATCTCATGAATTCATTTGGCAAGCTCTATCCATGCAAGGCGTAAATAGCGAATACATCAACCTGATAAAGGAAATATATCAAAGTAGTACTTCAAGAGTTATGTTAGAAAAACCAGGACCAAGCTTTAAAGTCGAGAAAGGAGTAAAACAAGGAGATCCGCTCTCTCCAAAAATGTTCATTGCCGTACTTGAACAAATATTTAGAGAGTTAAATTGGGAGAACATAGGTCTGAAAATTCACGGTAAATATTTGTCACATTTGCGATTTGCTGACGATATAGTGCTGCTCTCGGAAAATGCACAGGAAATTCAATACATGTTACAGTCACTATGCGAGCAAAGCAAAAAAGTTGGCCTAGAAGTTAACAAAGAAAAAACTAAGATGATGACAAATGTAGAGAAATCCCCGATTAACTTACTATCTGAGAACCTTGAATACGTGGAACAGTACGTTTATCTGGGCCATCTGATAACATTCAAATCATGTACGGAAAACGAAATAGAGAGAAGAACCAAGTCGACATGGAATAAATACTGGACAATGAAAGAGATCTTTAAAAGCAAATTGCCAACGAAATTAAAAACTAAAGCTATGGAACTTTGTCTACTCCCTTGCCTCACTTATGCTTGCCAGACATGGGCTCTGACAAAAGAAAGTCTCGAAAAAATTAAGGTATGCCAAAGAGGGATCGAAAGAAGCTATATGGGTATCAAATTGAAAGACAAAATCAGAAACAATGTGGTTAGGCAGAAAACCAAAGCCAAAGATGCAGCGCGGAGAGTGCTACATCTGAAATGGAAATGGGCCGGACATATACAAAGAGCTACAGATGACAGATGGTCCAAAACTACAACAAATTGGTACCCATTGGACAAAAACCGAAGAAAAGGTAGACCTCACAAACGATGGAGCGATGATATTGTCAGAGTTGCAGGCAAAGTATGGAGCAGAAGTGCTCGAGACAGAGAGAGATGGAAACAGCTGGAGGAGGCTTTTACCGCTGACAGCGGACCTTGCACAACACTAATAAATAACTAACATAACTTATCTTACTCATTTATCGATCTAACACTAATAACAAATAAATAAGGAAATAAACTATTATGTATGAAACACTAGCATGTAAGTTAAAATATTATATACTTAAGATCCATAGATGTACAAATATTGTAAGGCAAAAATAAAGCTATTTTATTTTTTATGTTTTATTTTTTTATCCGCCTGCCTGGCTTTACTATTTTCATTAAATTTCAGAAATTTTATGGGCTTATTTATCCAATATATTATGATTACCACATACTAAAATGCACTTGTGTTTCGGTATTGGGTCATACGTCTGTTTCGGTTTTTATCAACGGTCGACAGGTTTATTATGTGAACGATCTATACCGTTTTCCTCATTGCCTTATTGGGCATGAAGTGATTTTATTTTCAGAAAGTGAATGCGGTCAACACAGACTGAAGACACTTTTGGAGCAGCTCGACTGGGGAGTACCTTCACCATACAGCAGATACACAATACAGAAGATACACCATACAGAAGATACACCATACAGAAGATACACCATACAGAAAATACAACATTCAGAAGATATACCATACAGAAGATACAACATACAGAAGATACAACATACAGAAGATACACCAAACAGAAGATACACCAAACAAATAATACACCATACAGAAGATACACCATAAAGTAGCCTAATAACACTACTTTGATATAGTGTTATGTTCCTCTGGTGAGTAAGGTCGCCCGAACTGCCCGAGAAGGCGCCAGGCGTTTAACGGCCTTACTCATAAACGCTATTTAACTATATCTACTGAATAAATGGTCAAATAAATAACGTCACCTTGCTGTCATTGTCAAACAATTTGACGTTATTTAGGTGACCACTTAATCAGCTTATTAGTTAAATAGCGCTTTATGAGTAATGGGGTAAAATTTATGTCTGCAATATAAAAGACTTGAATCGATTTTATTGTTCATTCCAGTAGTTAATTAATCATAATTTATTAACGCACCGAAAAACGAAAATAAAATGAAGTAACGCATTTATAATGGTTTATGTAACAATATTAATATAATTAAATTGGTTTATGAAATAACTACCGTAATAGGTATATTAAAAATATAGGTATGTTACTTACGCGTGAATTTTCACAAGTGATTTAATAATGTATGTTACTTCACCAATACGATTTTAGTTGGCACCATCGTAAAAGTGGTTTAATTGACCTCGCCAACAGAGATAGGTCTTAGAGTATTCGATAACCGGTCACCCGAGCAATTTTCGCTCTATGGAACTAAACCTCATGGCAGATCCCATGCGATTCATCAAATCCAAATCTGTTAATGGATTTCATCGTATAAAATTACTGACAATTTTACCACTATGTGGGGTAATTACGTGGTTTAAGTAATGTGGGAAACAGACAAAAGATGCGAATGTGTCGATTAATGCGGTCTCTCAGACGTTACGTCAATACGACGAGAACACTTGGCACTCACGTAACTCAGTTGTGTTCGATTAATCGACAAATTAGGTTGACAATCTATATGTGCAGAGCTACAATTGCGTTATTTTTTTTTTGAAATCTGTGTAAGTTATTTTAAGTTTATGAAAATGCTATAAGTAGGGCTTTTTAACAAAACCCTAAAATGTTTAACGAAATCAAACGCAGTTTTAATATTAAGTAGTTAGCAAATTAGTGTGGATTTCACACGTGTAAGGGACAGATAAGGGCTACATTAGTTAAAATAGAGTAGGTTAGTATACTTAACGTTGCAACAAACTTAATGCGGTTGCGAGGTTATGTTAATGTTAGGGCTTGCACCACCTATTGTTGATAAGAAATTAGTGATATCGCATAGTTTTTTACTATGTGCAATTTCATTGTACTCTCTTTGATGAGAGACACGTGAAATAGGAACATCATTCATCTAATTTTGTTGGTCACGTCTTAGGAGAGAATCTCGCCTTATTTTTCACCAAATGTCTAATCCGAAATCAACCTATATCGAAAGCGCGAGAATCGGGATCTAATTAGTCACCCACACACCGTTACAGTCATCACTTGATATATTTGTTGCCATGCCAATGTTGTGCATTGACGATATTAGGCGCCGATCCCACAGAGAGAGTTCTAGAGTTCCGAGTTCTGCATTCAGTATTGACTATTGTGCACACAGCAAGCAGTCTAGAGTAAACTTCTGCAATATTCGCTACTGATCGCATATCATACACTTTTTTTACTTTCAAAGGCCCCACATAGCTTACAGTCAACGTGGAATGCAGAACTCGGAACGCGGAACTCTAGAACTCTTTTCTGTGGGATCGGCGCCTTAATGTATGGGGACCAAAGATTGGACGCATCATTATTGGTTAGTTAACTTCGTGACGGAACAACAAAATGATTTGATTCTTTTCAAAGGGATAGTTGGAAGAATCACAGACGCGTTTTATCCAGACATCGCAGGGAAAACAGCGCAACAAAATTATATTACGGATCATAAAAAAATGGAAATTCTTTGGCACTCATGCGGAAACAGTCTTTCAAAGTGAAGTGAAAGAGATGAAAGTGAAAAATGATTAGAAAATCAGAGTTACGGCTAAAACTCATGTTTGTTTAAGAAATTTCCCAAATGTTACGCATCTGCGCACGCGATCTAGATTTCCAAATGCCGTAGAATGAAACTTGACTGCCTAGACTTGGCTGCCAAGTCTTACTTTACACTGGCCACGTTACATGGTAGGTCGGTGATTTAAACCTAAAGTGGCTGATATCTGTACATTTGTTTCAAGTTTGTTTTTATGAAAAAACACCTTTGGCAGCATTGAAAATCAGTGCTGTAGCCCGATATCTGTACTGGGTATACAGTTTACAACTTAGCCACTTTAGTTATTTTATTTCTATGGCCACTGTCCTTTTCTGCTGTGACGCAACACAATAAATGTTTTTTTTTTCATATATGTTCTTTTTTTTATTGTTTATAGGCCTGCGTTTGACCGCAATCTCACCATGGTAAGTGATGATGCGGCCGAAGGTGGTAAGCACACAAAGCCTAGAAGGAACTGGCTCTCAAGTGCAGCTATCGGAACACATCGAAAGGAGCTTGGCGACAGATTTTCAACTTGAGGGTGGTAGCCAGCCAGGCGGTTACTACAAAGTACCCTACCACCGTGCTATGGTCTCCTCACGATGTTTTCCTTCACCGAAAGCTCAAGCTCATTGTAGGATTCGAACCCGGGACCTTCATCTCGGTATCCGACGTCACTACCACTGTCATCGCCTTAAATCGCCTCGCGTTTGTGAGTACATCAGCAAGTTTAGGCACACTGGGACATTACCCTGTGTGCCTAAACTTGTTTCTTAGGGCCAACCTGTCGGTGTCAATAAAATGTCATTCGCAAAGTCCTTTGAAGTTCTACCTAATATTATAAATATAGTTTGTGTGTAAACGAGATTGGATGAAATATGACACATACAAAATTTCAAATATAATAAAGGTTCTTCAAATGCAGTACAACCCCAAGTCGAGCTGAACATGTAGAATTGGTATTGATTAAAATTTACTTTAACTAATTTATTTAAAATATCACTTGAAATTCTTTGACGTAAAAACGATCCAGCTCGCAATAACAGTTAAAGGTAACCCTGACGTGCCCGTTTCAATTCTAGTTATTTCAACAACTCAGATACTTGCGTCATTAATATTATTGTTTCGCATAAATTACATAAAAATTACGATGATTTATATTTCCTGAAACATCTTCCAAATTATAACAATGGCAGTCTCAAAATGTCTTCTCACACAATATAACCTTGGTTATATAGTAATCAGGTACTTTTAATGGTTATTATTCTTGATTTTCGACTCGTTTTTGCTGACGATGATTTTAAAGGCGCAAAAAATCATTCGAATAACATGCATGTATGGTCAGCATCGTAAAATTGATTTTTGTTTTGTTTTATTTGTTTTTACCTTTTTAGAAATGTTGCTAAATACGGTCCAATAGGAATTTTAAAAAAATATACGCGTTGCACTTAGAACCTCCACCTATTTTTGAAGTCTGTTAAAAAAGGCGTAACAAGCAATAAGTTCTTAGTAATAAATTAAAAAAAAAGTCTCTATAGTCTATCATTCTGTATTGTTTATCCATCAGCTATATAGCTAAGGCAATTCATCTTATAGGTTGTAATAAGCCCTTTTATAGCCCTCGATATAGCTCAAAGTGCAGGGTCACAGGAATAAAATCAAATCAGCAATGTCCCGCGATATTTATTATTATTGAAATAAAATAATCCGTCTGATGGTTCAAGAGAAAAAAAAATTTACTTAACGTAAGTACCAAGTATTAATTTATAAAATAATGTAGTATTTTCAATGTACGGATTATTTTTCTATTTTTTTATTACTAATGAATGACCTATTCTTCCCTCAAAATTTAAGCCAAGACTTTAGAAGGACCTTATATATTAAATAGCGTGAATTGAAAATATCTTAAATAAAGAAACAGTATAATGAATATTCATTATTTTTACCACAAGAAAAGAACATTAATGCAAAATGCAAACTATAATGCAGACTGTACGTACAAATTACATGTACACTTTTTGTTTTGTATATTTATTAATTACTTTTAAAGTTGACGTCAAAGTCAAGTCATAATATCGTATGTGGAACCGGTCCTCTTGCTCGTCGGTAGTGCAAAGTACAAGGTAAGAAGATATAGGTACAGCTCAAAACATGGAACAATTGGTAATTTTTACTTAAGTTTTTATGAATTACTTGAATATTATTACTAGATATCGCGTGTTCTATAGGTAATTTGGTGGTAAATTAAGTACCCTATGAAGTCACAAAAGCGTTGAAAAACATTACTACATTTAAACATTTCTCCCCCTAATTACATAATGGTTTAAATAAAACGAGTCTTTCGAAACCCAAGATAGACCCTGCTATCTTTGTTCAAATGAAGACAGCAACTGACAGATACACTTAAAACATGGGTTTTACTCGACTCGGTTTAAAACTTCTCATGTAATAAGAAATACTTGCCTTTTGTCCTTCTTTGACATCCGACGTCAAAACAGGACAATAGACAAGTAAGGGAGCTTTTGATTGGCCCCCAGGAAGCGTTAGCCTCGTATGGCTTTTAAAACTTTTCACATAATTTAGCGCTATAGTTAGCAATTCTGAACTCACTGGCGTTTTGGAATCTCTCAGCCTTCGAAGAGATACCTATAGGCTCTCACTGTGTGTTCTATCGTCTATATAAAGGGGAGTGTTCTCAAGTACTTTTTGACCTGGTGCCATCATCAGCTTTCTACTACCACACCGCTCGCCGGCGATGTGGAGTTCATCCTCATATCCTCGATCGTCCACACAACGATGATCCTTCTGCGGAGCATGGGATGTGGAATGAGCTCTCCATTACGGTATTCCCACAGCACTACGATATGGGGTTCTTCAATCGGCAATCCCCCCGGTATTGCAAATGTCCATAGGCGGCGTGCTGATGCCTGAAGAAGGCTTGATGGACGCCACGTCAACACTTTTAATGGTGTAAAGGTAAAAAAAATACGTATAAACCGTCTAAAAAAATATGATAATCACGTAGGTAACATTGCATGCTTAGGTATTAATTTATTTATTTAGTTTATGTAGCATATAAATTACTTATTTATTCAATTTAATTTTGTACAAAGGTACATATTTATGATAATGTTATAATATACAAAGTCCATTTCAAAGTAAGTATATGTATTTGTGATATACATTAGGTGGGGATATATAGGTATTTGGGTTATAATGTTGTTTTTTGAAATCTATCTATAGGTCTAGAAAATTTGCACTAAATTTCCTGCTATGCCTTTAATTTTAAGGCGATTATAGGTCAGTGGTGGTCAGTTCGTTGGATGCCGAAACGAAGGTCCCGGTTTCGAATCCTCCAATGAGCTTGAGCTTTCGGCGGAGGAAACATCGTGAGGAAACCATAGCACGGTGGTAGCGTAATTTGTAGTACCTTCCTAGCTGGCTGCCACCCTCATGTTGAAAATCTGTCACTAAGCACCTACCGGTGTCTTCCGACGGCTGAATTGAGAGCCGTTCCTTCTAGGCTTTGTGTGCTTACCACCTTCGGACACATCATCACTTACCATGGTGAGATTGTGGTCAAACACGCCTATATACGGTAAAAACATACTGGACGTGTTTTACAAAATTGTACCCCCTAAGAAATATAAATTTACTATCCATCTTATTTGTTTTCCTATTAATTTAATGTTGTACGATTAAAAATCTCAAATAATTATATAGGCTTAGAAGAGATTTTTTTCTTAAAGTAATCAAAATATTGAAGTAAAAATAGTAATCCATCCTATCCCTTACGATAGTACAAAAAATCCACTTTCTAAATAACCGCGAAAAAAATGCTTATTAAGAGCAACCAGGTATGCGTCCCTCAGATATCTCCGAAGGTCAGAGATAGCGCGGCATCAGCAAGTCTCAGCAATATGTAAACATAGCCTTAGATAGCCTTAGATAAGGCTATTTTAGCTGATAAAAGAACTATTAACATTGAAAAATTACTGAACAAATCTTAATTTTGTTACTGGTCATTATTTCAGGCATTGTTATGGAAAATTTGCTTTGTTCTTTGCTTGTTAGAGTTAATGCTCGGATTGATAATGGGGATTAAAATCTTAAAATATACATAGCATAACATAACGGTGAAACAACATGGAAAGGTATACATGTAAAATTGATCAATAAAATAAAAAACCGACTTCAAAGCACACTAAAAAGTAAAATAACGACGTAGGAATCGTATAGGCAATACAAGACAGTTTAAATCATCCAAATCGGTCAAGCCGTTTCCGAGAAATCGGTGATCATATAAAAATAAACATACCTACAGACGAGGGGCTATTTCTGTCGCCAATCGCTGTCGTTGAAAGAGTATTTTTAGCGATGGGGGCTAATATAATTGATAATAACCAAATAAATAAAATATGTATTATGCCTCAGTGTTGCGCAGTCCCGTATTATTCCGAAAAAAAGGAGGAAATTCATTTCCGACAGACAAAACTCGCCTGAAACTGGTTGGTTGCGATTCGCAGGTATGTCTGCCATAATTAATCAGGAATGGTACATTTTAACAACAATCATGAATTTGTGATAATCCGCGATGAAATGTTCGCAAACAGTAAATGTTCAGTACATTTGACATTTCTAGAGATTCGGTCGACACTAGCGTCTCCCGCAGATAATTCAAGCGCCCCCATTGAAAACCTCCTCCTATTTTTTTAACTCAGTAAAAAAAACTTCAACTTCTTTTTTTGCTATATTATTTTTGCTAATAAGTTGCCGATTTTTACAAAGCCCAGAGTATCTAACTTGTCTTTTGTCCTTCTTTGACATCCGACGTCAAAACAGGACAAAATACAAGTAAGGTTATAATAATATTGTTTTAAGAGCTTGTGGTTGGCCCCCTGAAGGCAACAGGCTCTCAAGTACATATGCTGCTAACCGGTATGATTACAAAGATCGTCGTTCTCAATAAATTCTGTCAATTTCTCATTACATCACTGATGTTCAAGTAACTTTTATTTATTCTACATTACGTGATATTTTTAAGAAAACATTAAAAGCAGTTTTTCCTTTCGTTCTACTTATATTTTTAAGTGATTTATAATTGCATTATGATATGCACTTTGTTTTGGTTTCCGTACTCAAACTACTGTTACCCTGCTGTCATTCTGGTGTCACGGGACTGCAGCTCGTAAAAATAATGAGTTACGTACCTGAAAAGTTGATGTTTTATCTACTTAAATTGTTGACCAAAAACCGAACAATTAATTAGAAATTCAATGATATAATTTTACACGTACGAAGATTGTCATTTAATTGTTATTTGTCTCTAGCTGTTTCCCGTGGTTTAGACCGCGTTCCCGGGCTAAATGGGGATAATGTAGCTTTCTTATAGTGAAGTTAGTATCGGATCAGTACTTCCGGAGATTACTGCCTACAAACCTTTTTTTTGTTTTTTTTTTTGTTTTTAACTGTGTATATGCCTGTGTTTGACCACTATCTCACCATGGTTAGTGATGATGATGCCGAAGGTGGTAAGCACACAAAGCCAAGAAGAAACTGGCTCTTAAGTGCGGCTGTCGGAACACACTGATAGGCACTTGACGTCTGATCTTCAACTTAAGGGCGGAAGCCAGCCAGGCGGGTACTGCAAAGTACCCTACCACCGTGCTATGGTTTCCTCACGATGTTTTCCTTCACCGAAAGCTCAAGCTCATTGTGGGATTCAAACTTGGGACCTTCATCTCGGTATCCGACGTTAATACCACTGAGCTATCATCGCCTTAAAACTCTTTATAATATTAGTGTAGATTGACTTGATAATGACAGGTGTACATTTAATCATAGTTTAACATTGATTGGTTTCGTGAAATTTGGCCTTATATTCCAAATAATAAGTAACGATTACGAATAAATTAACTTTTTAACAAAAAAATAAACCGCCTTCAAAGTACACTAAAAAGTATGAAATAACTCTTATCTGACACTGTTTTGAAGTAAGCGAAATCGCATGACGTGTTCTATAGAAAATATTTCGCTGACTTCAAAACAGTGTCAGATAAGAGTTATTTCATACTTTTTAGTGTACTTTGAAGGCGGTTTATTTTTTTGTTAAAAATTTAATTTATTTTTGAATTTTTAGTTTCATCTATATGAAATTTATATGGGACCATTTCGGAATAATCCCCTTTCGAACAAAAAACTAATTTTGCAAATCCGTTTATATATCACAGAGTTACGCCCGAACATACATAAAAAAAAAAAAAAAACATACAAACATCTGAATTGATAGCCTCCTCCTTTTTGAAGCCGGTTAAAAACATCACTAACACAGAAATAATAATACTTCACTAGTGTTGGTATCTGATAAAGCAGGGAAAAGAAAATCTCAAAATGGAAAAAACATGCTAGTGGAAAATGACGGTGATTCAGTAAATAAGCCTTGGAGAAGTAAATTTCCGTTTATTACCTTAATTGGAAAAGTTGTACACTTGGACATGCTTAGTCATGAGTGAGGGGTTTCTATTCTAAATAGTTAGTTATTTAGTTATTTCGCTATATGTAGAGAAATTTACATTTAAGTTCATTAGATTAAATAATATCACGCATGACCTAAACGAGTAGTTATAAGTGTTACAGTCTATTCTATAGGTATATAGTTGAAAATCACTAATCATGGTGAGATTATGGTAAAAAACAGGCCTATTCATGCAAAAAAAAATATTTCAACCCCTAAGGGGTTAAAACGTTAAGCTAAGTTATCGAAGAGTTTTGATTCCAAAGCGGTGACTGGATGATTATTTTTGAAGTTATTCGAAGTCTTTTCCAAAGTTCAAAACAGATGTTGTCATCGTTAAGGCATATTAGTGGCCAGTTATATGCTTTTATAAAAAACATTAAGTATGATGTCAGAAGATACAATACTGTGACTATAAAAATAGAGTCGCGATTGCTAAGGAAATGGAGGGAAGGAAAACTTGTGCAGTATTTTTCTTAAACATATTTTTTTGATTTGAAAATTATAACCTAAAAAGTTCTATTTAATTTATTGATTAAGTATGACTATATTAGTAAAAGTTTTATACTATTTTATTTATTGAATACTTGTTCAAAAATTACAACTAAAATAGAAAAAGTTATAACTGAAAATAAGAAAAAAAATCTTGTTTATTTTGCTTTTAATTGCCTTTCGTAGAGGTTTTATTTATTAGATATAAATGTTTGTTTGTTTACTCATTTTTATTTGAGTGGAAAACTTTGATAACAGAATACCGGAAATTATTACCGGTTCTTGGTAGTAAACGTAGAATTTACCAACCCGGTAGTAAATATTGTCATCCGTGTTGTTTAAGGATCTAAATTTAAGTAATCATGACCCGAATTTTTCTATCAAAGTAAATTAGTAATTATAACCTTCGTATATTATAGTATAATGATAGCTCTATCAAAAATCAAACAAAGCAACGTAATCATCACTTGTTCAAATATGTAAACTCATACCACTAGAAAACACTTGATAAATTATCACTACTAAATATCGCTTACGATCACTTATACAATTTTCACATCACTAGTACACGCGCGAAAAAGATTGACAGATAAGTTTTTAATATTTATAATAGTGACAAATTTTTTGAAAAAGGAATTGACGTTCCGCGATTTCGCGAAAAATTCCGAGCGCGCAGACGGATGCGCGCGCCGCGTGCCGAGACGACGGAGTTAATGCGTGCGAGTTAACTCAAGAAACCGAAATGGTGATACCACACACGGTTTACTAACCGGCGATTATAATTGTTTTCACGTAATCGGAAAGGTGTCATGTCCGATTCTATTTTTTTTTTAAATTAATGTCAATTACTGACCGAGTTTATTATTTATTATCGAACATATTTGCACGGCAAACGTGTGAAATACATCAGTTTCAAGCACTTGATTGGAAATTACTGAGTGTGTGCTAAAATGTTTCATTGCGTCACATCGTATCTCATAATAGGACAATAATAATCACTTAACGTCATCATCTAACAATAGACAATTTATCTTAGTAAGGACGACCAACCAGGAAATTAAATACATTATAGCTAAAAGATTGTTTCTAAGAACAATAATTCTGGCTAAAAATAAAAAAATGTTTCCGTAGTTTACGAGTGCAAATTTTCTCTGAACTAATTTGGTGCTGAACTTGAACTCTTTGGGAACAATACGACAATACATACATGATATTATGGTGATGTTTTGTATTTGACAATGAGGGCAAACGCGCTTGAATTATCCGAGAGAGGCGCTAGGTAGCGTTAGGTTTCCAGAAATGTCAAATGTTACTGTTTGCGAGCTATTCAAAGCGGATTTTCATTAATTATTCATGATCGTTGTAAAATTGTGCCATTCCTGATTAATTATGGCAGACATACCTGCTAATCGCTATGAACTACAGTTTTAGGCGAGTTTTGTCTCCCTAATTTTTTCGAAAAAAAAAAAATGTGAGTTGAGAGTTTGTTTGTTTATTACGCCGTCACGCCTCAACTACTCAACGGATCATCATGGAATTGGCATGCAGATAGTCTTTTATCCCGGGAACGCGGGGGACAGCTAGTAATCAATATTTTTTCTAAAAATACTTTTCAACGGCTCTTTAGTGGAACCAACTGGTGGCCACAAAAAAGGTAGCCTCAACCCTCATTATGAATATTGCATCATATTAAAGTACTATTATAAATAATATGAATCCTAGTAATATTGTAAATGCAATGCAACAGTGAGTTTGTTTACCTGTTGACGGTACACCAATTGTGATTTTTAGCTCGCTAAGTAGCCTATGGAAAGGGACACATATGTAGGTTCCTTTTTATCCCCGGGAAAGCTAGCATAAAATAATGTATACTTAATTCTAAATTACAGTCGCACCGACTGACATCAATTTGCCAAACTTTTCAAAATACGTGTGTGCGAAGTGTCACATTAATCCTCAGTTAAACTCTTAATCGTATTAATCGCATAATCTGTGCAACCGGGCACGCGTGGTGTTCGCGGACTTTAGCCGATACTCATGTACGATGTAATTTATTAAGAAACTGTAATAATGTTGCTTCTAATTGGGCTCTTGTTGGTCGCATTGAATATTTACATCGATTTTCAGTAGCGAATGACACAAATGGTCATTAGGCATGTTATTGGATACATTTCTCGAAATACGGTTTATCTTCTTAATTTTAAGTTTGGCAACCAAATCCAAATTAGGATTTATTTCTGCCAGTGTCGAGTTATATTATAATTTCCAGTCATTATAATTATCACTTTCACAGTCCTCAGTCAGTCACCGTCCATAAAAGTCATGTTTTAGTACAGTGGTCATTGTACTAAAATTATTCACGGACATTTTGAGACAACTTGAAAAGTCATGATACACATAATTCATTTCATTTCACTTGTGCGCATGGATTGATCGTTATTGGATAAAATACCACCGAAAAAATGCAATAAAACTCGAAATACACGAATTTATGAAAATAAAAGCGAAAACGCAACGTCACTCAGCAAGTTCCCGCCAAAATGTCAGAAATACGGTTAGTTTAATTTAAAGTAACACTTAGGCCTTTCGCATACGTAGCTTATAAGAGGGGTAGAGCATAGTGTTATTTCACTCTAAGAGCAGCTCGACTGGGGAAGTACCTTATAGAATACCGCAGAGAAATAACCGAACATGTGAGATCGCCAGAGCTCATTGGGGAGGGGAAAAGGGACGGTAACGCGTGGGTGATGTCGCGCGTAGCTGTAAGCATCCATGGCTAAGGTAAACGCTTTACGTTCTTTCACACCTTTCTTCAAGTGGGGTCCTCGCACATTGCCAGCACAACGCGGCCCTTCTGGAGCTCTGGCGACCTTACCGCAGGAACACAACACCACATTAAGTCTTGGGATCATGCCAATGGCCTTGAGCCTTGAGCAATGGCCTTGAGCCTTGAGCAATGGCCTTGAGCCTTGAGCAATGACGGAGCAAGATACATCTCCCCGTGCAAGCACGCCACACGCCCACCAAAAAAAAATGTCTTCTAATTTTTCTTGGCTAAACCGTAGAACTGACTTTGTTATATTTTTCAAAGTTAAAATCAAGTTTATAAGTCATATAAGTTTAAGGAAGCAGGCAAATAGAATAAAAAAATAGTTTTTTTTTCATGGACCAAAGTTCTAAAAAAAAAATTCGTAGTTATATGAATTATATTAATCTAGCTTTGATATTCGAAGAGCCTATACTGCTCTGCCTAAGTCTTTTGATTTTTACGTATATCAATCCCTTTTTAACACGATAAAGATTTATAAAAAAAAAAGTTGCAAAAAACGTATTTTCTTACAGTAGTTTCAGTAATTCTATGCAATTTCAGTAAACAACGAGAGCCTAATATGTCATTTATTAGTAATTGCTGGTAGATCGGGCGTCCTTGCGCAGTGTCAGCGTACATACGCGTTCTAAGATCAAGGCTAGCACGTGAGCTACGCGGATAACAAAACTATATGATAATGGGTTGATGATGTGTGCGTTTTATAAAATCTATTTTAAATTACATCTTTTGCTCTGGTGTCTTGGATTTTCAATACTAAAACCATTAGGTAAGCGTACCTGAAAGAAGAACTTTACCTTGCAGTTAACTAAACAAACACATTAAAAATATTATCAACTACTAGCTTCTGCTCGCGGCTTCGCCCGCGTGGCCTACAGGAAACAAATGACATATTTTTCTACAACAATAAAACAAAACAAAATAATTTCATCCCGCTTCGAGGGTGGATTTATTAAAAACGCTGAGATACGTATAAATTAATTTTCAATCTTCAGCCTAAACACAAAATTTGAAGATCCTAACTTCGAAACTGACGGTCTTTTATACAAACTTTCATCCCCAATTTTACCCCCTTAAGAGTTGAATTTCGAAAATCCCTTTCTTAGTGGATACCTACTTTTCACAAAGAATACACTCTTCAAATTTCATGTCTCTAGGACCAGTGGTCGTTGATATATAAGTCAAGTTAAAAATCTATTCTAAAGAAAGCTTAATAGTTAAATTGCCCGACTCTAATTCCGGTTCCCAAGGAAAAAATATAAATAGCTTTCATAACGTTTTTTATTTATCCGCTATAATACTTTTTAAGCTATTTGCTATTTTTGTACGTTTAAGGTAAACTTGAAAGTGGAACTTTGAACTTCAGAGTTTCATATCGAATCGTATGCACGATTTATTGGACGTTGGAAAGCGAATGTTACTACGATCGTTTGAACGATAAAGGCCACGTGCATCGCAACTGAAACTAATCGATTCACAACATAATCGGATCGCGCATGGCCGGTAGAAATCTTACTAGTTACATAAAATGTATTTCTGTGACTAATACTGGATTTATCCGCGAATTTTGTCGCTCAAGTGGATTTAAATTTCTGATGAGACATTCTTTGCATTGTATAGGTTTGATTTGGTTCAACATCAAGCCTAGACAGGAACCTGAATTAGAAGACTTAGTTCGCTATCAGAAAAAAATCTGTAACCAGCATCATCATCAAAAACAACCCGTATGTCTGATTTGTTGCCTGTTCTTCTGAACAGAATATATGGGTCACTATCACCATTGTATGACAGGTACTTGGGAGGCACAGAGCTCAGAAACTCAAAAAATAACTCTATTTAGAGCCTTATTTTAGTAGAGCCCGGATCATTATTGCAGCCTATAATGTCCCACTGCTGAGCAAGCCTCCTTTCACAAATAAGGGTGAAAGGGAATGAGCAAATACTCCACGACGCATGCCCACTGCGGATTGTCAGAGGTAGGTAGGCTAGTGGTCAACCTACTGTTGGAGTTTTCAAGCCGCCTAGAAGGCCTCCAACTAGCTTAACGACTATCTCAATTAAGCGATAACCGGGACCAACTGGTTTACGTGACTTCCGAATATCCGAAGTACGGAGACCCCGGATGGTGGACGATTTATCTCTCCTATATTACCTCCTGAAACGTCTATCGTCTAGACTTGACGTGCTTATTACGCGAGATCATTGTTACAATACTACAATTGTCCCATTTACACTTAGTCTTATGATAATACCGTGACCAAACCGATATTTGTGGTATTCGCTCACTGAAGAATCGCTTTATGAACATTGAATGGCAATTTTACGGTATTTATAAGATATTTTTAGTACTCATTGAATTTAAATTCTTTCATGGAGGTTACATTTTGAAGATACCTATGATTTTAATATTTTCCTGAATGTTCTTAAGAGAGGTAGAGTATAGTGTTTATTTGCTCAAAGAGCAACTTGACTGGACTGTCAGTAAGTTCGTTAGAGCTCATTGTGTCGTGGGTAACGCGTGAGTGATGCCTCGTGTGTTGCAAGCGTCCATATGACTACGGTAACCACTTACCAGGCGGGACGTATGTTTGTTTACCGATTTAGTAGAAAATATAAAAAAAAACAGGTAGATTTAACTCTTTTTCAACAATATTTTTTATCGTGGTTAATGATGGTATAATGCCAGAAGGTGTTAAGTATACAAAACCTAGTAAGGATCTCAAGTGCAGGTGCTGAACACATCGGTAGGTGCTTGAAGACAAATCTTCAGGTGTAAGCCAGCCAAGCCCGTACCTACTACAAGATCTTTTACTACATCCAATTATCGGAACATTTAACGTCTAATAAATGATGTACTAAACTATTCACTAAATGGGTCGCCACACTATCATTTGATTGAACTATCGCCTAACCGGGCCTAACGTCTAACGACATTAATACGACGAGCAAATTAGCGCGCTAACATCCGGCCATATCTGCGTACTATGTCAAATAACGCGCTAATTAATGGCATTACACGCAGATGAAGCCTTAGCATTGAAATAACATCCAATTAAATTACCCTCTCGACTTTTTTAAGTTTTGTGTAATATGTATCAAGAGCCAAATTTTTGATTTATGTCGTGATTAATTAACCATTACATTATCATTTATTGATTATCGTGGTCATTATGTAACTTAACAAAAATAAATTTTGCTTAACTTGAAACCGGGCAACCTCAATAAGTCTCATAATGAGGCTCGGTGAGGCCGCATGTCACACCGAAATGTAATTTGGTTATGTGTTTTCACCGGATTTCGTAACGTAGCGTGTATTGCCGTCTGAAAAAGTGATTGTAATGCTATAATTGCAGGTTGCTAAAATGTTAAAATTATTACGAGATAAATTATGAAAATCTGTCGCTAAGTACCTAAAGGTTGCCAAGCTTTGTAAAGTTCGGTAAAAGTATTGCTAATGTACCTACTAATGCTTAAGTGGACTGTTTGCCTGCTCATCAGTCACTGAATTCCAAAATACGAAAATAAGGTAAAATTTATTAAATCACGTATTGAATTAAACTTACGTCTTTGATTGGATTATATTGAAATAGTTTTATTTCACTCTATTATTTATGGAAATATTTTTTTACTCAAACAAGCCTGCATTTATGAATAGACCGTGTCTAATACCGTTTTGGAAGGTTACTTTTGCTGATAAGAGCCGTCAACAAACTTAACAGTTACTCTATTCACAACAATTTTTAATGTGCTATGGTGACAAGAAGAAATATAATGATGAGTGACTAATTAATAAACTTATACAAACCCTCACAAGCAGCACCTATTCACAAAGTTTTTAATACATAAAAAACACAATTTTTTAGTAAAAAAAACCTAAGTAATGCCCTGCGTAAGAAGCGTAATTTACGGATCTGATAGTTCCTAAGATTAGCACGTAGAAACATATAAACCCTTCATAGTAACCACCCGGAGACCAGCGGGCGGGGAGCTTTTTCCGCCAACGCGTCAGCTTGGCTATCCAAAGAGGAAACGCTGCCAGCCTTCTGGGAACCCGAAATTTTCTATATATAGATTGTATTTTGTACATATTTGTTGTAAATAAAGATCTCTTCATAGTTAGGTATATAATATACAGGTCGTTGTTTTGGTCAGCGACGAGCGACTCAGGGTCGATAATACAAATGATACTGGTGCTAAAAAAAATATAAAAAAAATACTTTATTTTTTTAATAATAAATTTTGAAAATCATGTAATAAGCTAAAGTGTAGACATAATACTCAACGGCAGTACGAGGGAGTAAAGGGGTGGGGCGGTGGCGGCTTGCGCCTAGCTCTAGTCTGTGCACGTGCCGAGTAACCATACTTTGCGGTAATTTTATTTCAAATTGAATAAGGTATTTCTCAACATATTTACAGTATTTAATGGGATTAAGTCCATTTTTGGGGAATATATATTTTGTACTACCGCTCCTGGGTCGCTTGTCGCCGACCAAAACAACACCCTGTATAGGAAATATATTATATGTAGTACTTTAGTTCATAATGGTGTGATGTGCAGTAATAATTAACGAGTAAGTAGTACGATAGTTTTGAGCAACCTTACATACATTGACACGAAGGCCGGGTAGTATTACCACAGATCATATAATACTACGTAGTATTACATATCTGACAGGTGACGAGTAAGCCGGCGACTTCTTGACGATCATGATAGTCAGATATACAAAGTACTTGTCTTTATCTAAATCAAAGCATTATTTGTAGAACTTTACTGAATTTAATGTAGCTGAATAAGAGTAGCATTACCAATTCAATCCCCATTGTCGGTACAGCAAACGTCTAGAGGCGACAGTGACCAGTTAACCTCAGGCGGACATTTGTATAGAAGAAAAATTTTCCACAATATGGCGATCGGTAATCAATCTTTATTTTGTCACAGTAATTGGGTACCAAGCCTCAAATTGAAATATTAAATGAAATATCCACAAAAATGCCTTGTTGAGTTTCTTGCCGGAGTCTTCTCAGCTTAAGTGTATTCCAAACCGGTGGTAGAACTAACTAATAATTTATATCAAAAAAACTGTAACGTTAATAAGGGCTTCTTCTTATGCGTGTCACTCTTGACAGAGTGGTCGTGGTCGTCATGACGTGTAATTTGTGGCACGCTCACACGCCACCATTCTTCCCAAACTGCTGCCCTTCTGGTGCAGTCATTAATGGGACCGCCTATTACGGCCTTAACTTGGTCGGTCCATCGCATGGGTGATCTTACAAGCACTCTGGTGCCCTCCAATTTACCCTGCACCACCAATCGCTCTATAGAGATATCTCCACGCCGCGACACGTATCCGAAGAAGGTTAGGATGCGAGCCTGCATTACGGAGGATAGGCGCTGTTTGATATCGAGTTTCTGGAGTATGGACTCATTTGTACGAAATTCTGTCCATGAAATTCCGAACATTCTTCTCCAGCACCACATTTCGATAGCGTCTATCATCTGTTTCCGTGGCGTACAGAAATATGGGGAACACAAGTGCTCTGATGAGCCTGGTTTTGGTGGCTTTGATTATGTTCCGGTTCTTTCATATTTCTCCTAGTTTAATATTAGAATTAATATAAAATAATAGATTTTTCATAATTCGGACACATAAATCACATGATAAACAAAAGCAACTGTAGAATCTCGTGATCTCTAGGTCACGGGCAACCAGTCATAATTAAAAGTTTTTCTTAAACATTTTAAACCTAATGTGTAATAGAATAAGAACTACATAATAGCTATGTAAACGTGTAAGTAGGTAAATCACATATCTTATCGCGATGTATGCTGTTTAATAGTTATAATTGTTACACGAGTCTACATAAAGGTAAATTTTACCGTTATTTTATAACCTAATTAATCTCGTTTGATGTGCAAAAGTTTTTGATTTCACATTTTTTGCCAGTGTAAAATCTGAGCTACATTTTTGTTTCAAACTTGTATAAGATACATATATAACATATCAGCTGGAAACAACACATTCAAAAAACCAGAACAAAACTATCAAGATTTGTATATGCGCTTCGCGAAATTAAAAAAACAACTGATCTTCCTACTGCACTTGTTACCTATTACGCCTATGCTCATGCATGGATTAGCTATGGCATTATCTTATGGGGAAACAGTACCGATTCACACACCATCTTTACACTCCAAAAAAAACTAATACGTATTATAGCCAATATAAAAGATACAGACAGTTGCAGACCGCATTTCCAGAAGCATAAAATTCTCACATTAACAAGCACCTATATTTTAGAAATATGTAAATTCGTTAGACAAAATACAGATAATTATAAAAAAAGAGAAGACGTCCATTCAAAACAATTGCGATTTAAAAGTAGATTAATGGTACCATCTTCCCGAATAAAAATGCACCAAATGAGTCCTTTTGTAATGTCCGTAAAAATATACAATAAACTACCAGAATTACTAAAACAAGAAACAAATAACAAAGTGTTTATAAATAAATTAAAACAAATATTAATTACAAAATCTTACTATACTATAAATGAATACCTTAACGACAAGTTAAGTTAATGATTATTCTTTTTATAATTTTTCCTCCTCTCTCCTATATTGCTTAGTGCCCAACAGGGTCCTTATTATATATTGTTATTTACTTACTTTAAGGTGTCTATGTAGCATTATATATGTAAGGAAAGCAAGATAAATAAAGTATAAAGTATAAAGTATAAAGATCACAATTTCACCATGGGAAGTGACTTATGGAAGTGACGATTTAATCGAAGGCTACAAAACCACGAAGGGCTTTGAAGCGTTAGTGTAGGAACGGTAGGTAGGTATTTGGCCAGAGATTTTGAACTTGTAATTTACAAAAACTTTAAACCGAATTAAAATTGCTCAGCAGTGACATTAATATATAATTTTAGGGTTCTGTGGCTCAAAAGAAAAAGCGGAACCCTTATATAGGATCACTTTCACTTTCGTCTGTCAAGACCCTTTTTCTCAGAAACGCGTGGAGGTTTCAAGCTGCAATTAATATCAAATACTATGGTCTGCAATCCTTTGGAGCAGTGTAAACATAAAATTTCTAAATCAACGCTATCAAAAGATACGCCCGTTTATGCTTCATATTTTGACGCTCGCAATGAAATCGTAACCTTAGGGTACTTTCCGTTGACAGAATCCTGAAATTTGGCAAGAAGCAATGTAGCACAATAACAGGAAAAAAATCCGAAACCCCAGTAGCTGCATCGCATAAAACATAACATTATCGGAAAAAAGGGGAAAATTATTTGAGACTCGTGAAGTTTGTACATAACCCTCGGTGCGCAAGTCTGTCTCGCACTTGGCCGGTTTTTCTTACACAACTAAGACGGTAAAAAAGCATACGGCCCGCCTGGTGGTAAGCGGTAGCCGTAGCCATATGGACAGCACATGGGGCCCAAATGAGCTCTGGCAAACTTACTCACGCGCAGGAATACAACATAAAGTTATTTGGCTGCGGTATTCTGCAAGGTACTTCCCCAGTCGAGCTGCTCTTTGATTGAAATAAAGCTATGCTCTACCTCTCTTAGGACTGCCATAGTTTAGTTATATTTAGTGACCTTTAGTGCTGACGAGCGGGACGACCTCCCACCAGGTGGACTGACGACCTGGTCAGAGTCGCTGGGCACCGCTGGATGCAAGCGGCCCAAAACCGTTCGAATTGGAACTCAATGGGGGAGGCCTATGTTCAAAAGTGGACATCCATAGGCTGATATGATGATGATGATGAGAGCCTAAGCCAATAAAGGCTCGCGTTTAAAAAATAACAATGACATCAATTGTTATCATAGGACGCGCGTCTCTAGCGAGAACTAACGGGTCAATATCGAATTCTTAAAAAGTAAAATTCTTAAATGTAACCCCGTTATTCATTAGCGTTTTTTTTAAATTAATTAATAAAACTGACGTTATTATCAATTAACTTATTTTCTCATAGGCAGTGATGTGTGGAACTAAATGAAAATTGCTCTGATATTATCGTTGTAGCTGTATAACCAATAAAAATATAATTAACCATTAAAAGTTCAATATTGAATTGTGAACTAAATATTTTATGATCTTATAACCACAACAGTAATTAATGATATTTTTAACATTGATTTACCTACCATTAATAAAGTGGGGTACAATTAATTGGTTTGGAATTCATTGGAAAATGGCTTTTAAAATAACATTTGTAATGAGGTAGGTACGCGTAAGTACAAATATAAAAAATCTCTTCACACCTTTTTTGAAGAACCCCATGCTGTACTGCATTGGGAAAACCGTGGCGCAGGGGAGTTCATTCCACAGTCTGAGCGGAAGGCCTCCTTTGAGACAGCACAGTACGCAGGCATTATGTTTTCAATGTGTGAGAATAGACTCCCCGTTGATGGCGAGAGTTGCGATGGCAGAGGGATCCATCACCATTCCATCATCAGATCAGCTCATATTGTTATCCGATTTACATTATGCATGCAACATTTTAGGTCCATCGGAAACTGGAAAATAGGTCAAATTTAACTTGCAAGATTTGATTACAGACACCGCGAAAGGTGAAACTAAATAATAAAAGCTTGTAATAACGATACTTGCTTAACTATGAATGCACACAAAACAATAGAAATAAGAAACAAAACACGTCGATGCAAAACACTTCTAAAAAACCAGCCAAGTGCGAGTCGGACTCACAAACGGAGGGTTCCGTACAATATTAACAAACTCATTGTTTTCATAAAACAAAATACCAAAAAAAGACGTTTGTTGTATGGCCGCCTTTAATTTTTAATATTATTTCATTTTTATTATTTGTTGCTATAGCGGCAATAGAAATACATATTCTAGCTATTACCATTCATGAGATACAGCTCACAGACAGACGGATGGACGAACGAGCGGACAGCGGAGTCTTAGTAATAGGGTCCCGTTTGGCACCCTTCGGGAACCCTAAAAAGTAAGCACCTCCACCAAATAACCTTTCGTAACCACATTAAAAGGTCAGTAAACAGATAATGACCCATACATGATTGTTTCACAAAGGTTTCATCAACGCTTCATCAGTTTTACATAACCTGTTTATATGAGTAGTGACAGCTAAGTGTAATAAGTTCCCTTCTGTACTTTGCCATTATGTATGGCACCTCGTTGCGTGTACGCAATGTGCCGGTAAGTCGGTATGTTGGTCATGGATCCAGTGGTCTATTGTATGAGATTATTATATATTATTATATATAACTATTGTTCTTGGGGTTTTGACCATTTAATCAGTATTATTAGTTAAAAGTAATAACTAGCTTCTGCTCGCGGCTTCGCCCGTGTGGCCTACAGGAAACAAATGACATATTTTTCTACAACAATAAAACAAAACAACTTCATCCCGCATCGAGGGTGGAATTATTAAAAATGCTGACACGTATAAATTAATTTACAATCTTCAGCCTAAATACAAAATTTGAAGATCCTAACTTCGAAACTGACGGACTTTCATACAAACTTTCATCCCCAATTTTACCCCCTTAGGGGTGAAAAAACACTTTCTTAGTGGATACCTACTCATCACAAAGAATATACCCTCTAAATTTCATGTCTCTAGGACCAGTGGTTTTTTTTGTATTTGTATGTCGATATATTCAAATACAAAAAATAGTAATAATTATACCGGATATCAAATGAAACATACAACAATGCAGCTACTGTATATTTTATCGTATCTACCTGATAGACAGACTAACAGTCCCACGTTTCACCATTACGGATAAATTTCCCATAATTCTAAGCTTTTTTTACAAGTAGAAAGTAGACGTCATCACGTCATTTCAATGTGATTGTCAGCGTCGGTAAAACTTGATTTATTTATTGGAAATTCTATCTGGAAAATTAATTGACTATCAATTAATTTTCCAGATATTTTCATAAAGAAGTAACCTGCCGCGACTTCAATTATATAGATTATTATAGATTCAGACTACTTTGTAGTTTTGCCGCCTCGCCGGGGCACGCAATTGTTGTCAGTGCGATTAGAATGTAAATATTATGTAATGAATCTAAGCTTGTTTTGAAAAAAGTAATTGCTGAGTTTATTGCCGGCTCTTCTCAGCAAATGCAACCTTCCGAACCGGTATTAGAGTATTAGAGTCAGACTTTTCATAAGTGCCTGCGAAGGTCTATTTGAATGAATGATTTTGAATTTTGAATTTTGAATTCCCATTGTATGGAGAAAATGTCGAACTACATGCCCCATAGTAATCTAATGTTAAAATCCAAGCTGGCATTATTTTATAAAGTCGGTAATAAAAATAGGCAATATCCTTGGTCTTATAATTCCATGCCATGAAAAACGAAACTACTTTTTTACACTTACGAGCAAAGAAAAATGCCTAAAACAACGTTTGCTCGCTTTAACCCCGCTTGCAACAATACACGTTGGGCTGTTAAAGTTTTTTTTTTCACCAGGACCTTTAGCTATCCCACGGTCTGGTGAATGCAATAAAAAAGGCTGAATATTAAAAGCGAAGTCTAGCTCGAGGATTATTGGGAATGGTGTTCAGTTTTATAGCTTTATGTGTGCACTTGAGGGTAGTTAAAGTATAGGATTATTTATGAGCTAGTATAGGCACTCTACCTTGGAAATAGTCTCAATTATATCTGAACTCAAAAGCGTCCTTTAAATACAGCAAGAAAGCAGCGCTACACGAATAACGATTAAGATTAAGGTACTTAAATCTTTAACTCGGTTGAGAGCTTGCTCGCCGATTTGTAAGCGTAAGGTTACTAAGGCCAAATTTTGAGACGGCATCAACTAGTCAATTCAAAAAAAAAAACTTAGATTCTTACCCCCTTATTCATAATCGCTTTGTAACTAAATCTATGTAATAGTGTGCTCTGTCTCACTCTTTCGATCACCAAATGTCACCTGTCAGATAAAGGCTTCGGAATTTTAGCTAATCAACGTTTGATAACTTCATTATGAATAAGGGGGTTAGAAATTAATGCGCAAACAGGCATATAATCCAATTTATGTAGTCACTATTACTGGGAGAGATTTTTGCTCAGCAGTGGGACTTAATGGAGATACAACAACTCAAAACCAAAAACAAAACCGCACAGTTCAAGTTCAAGATATGGACATGAACTTCGCTCTGATGTTGCGACAGTAAATGGAAAAAATATTAATATAATTATATATATTTTTTATTGTCCTGTTGTGTAACATTTATAAACGCTATTTAAGTATCGATATGAATAACTATACCGATAAATATTAATAGTGATAGCGGCAGAGTATTATTTAATGACCGTTTATGGTCATGGGCAAGCAAGGTCATCAAGTTACAAGATCATGAAAAGTTGAAGTCTATCTGATCTAAAGCTCAATAAAAGCTTTAATACTGCAGCGTGTGTAAATTTTGCTCTGATCGATTAGACGATATGGCCCTAATGTTATACTGATTTTTTTCAAGGGTCAAGATTTTTGGTGAACCAATAAATTTTCAGTGATTGAAATGCCTTGAAGAACACTCGTTAAATACACCAGTAGGTTCTTGGCGAAAGATTTTCAACTTGAAGGTGGAAGCTAGGTAGTACCAAGTACTTAATCCCATGATATCCTTAAGTCACCGGAATCTTTTTTTTTTATACAACTATGTCGGAAAACAAGCATTCGGCCCGCCTGATGGTAAGCGGTTACCGTAGCCATATGGACGCTTGCAATACACGAAGCATCGCTCACGCGTTACCGACCTTTCCCCCCTCCCCTATGAGCTCTGGCGACTTTACTCACGCGCAGGAATACAACTAACAACATAAAGTTATTCGGCTGCGGTATTCTGTAAGGTGGAGGTACTTCCCCAGTCGAGCTGCTCTTTGAGCGAATAAACGCTACGCTTTACCTCTCTCAAAATCTTACTTTAGGATCCAAAGTCCCCTTCTAAGACATCATTATCGTTGAATTCAGAATTATGTTTTCAACAAATAAATTATAGCTGAACTATGGTATCATCTGCACAATAAATGATTAAGGTGGCCCTCTGTGGCCGGCGCAACTTCAACGCCAGCATAGTCTAAAAGCTTGTTGTTTCATCCAACGTAATGTTTGACTGCGAAAAAAGAGGGACAGCATCAGAGCCGTCGGTTATCAATCGGTAAATTCCGCTGATCACTCGCGGCCGCTTCGCTCGCTAAGTCGTCATTCATGATTTCGCATATCATAAAACTTGTTCCAGGCGTATACTTCTTGTGAAAAAATCTTACATGTTTGTGAAAAAAAGTTAGTTATTTAGAATCTCCAATACATTTGCAAGCCTGGTATCTTAATGTTTTCTTTACTTTTAAAATTTATAGGTACATTAGATATGGCCAAAGTTCAGGTAAAATTTGAGCAAAAACGCTGTTTTTCGGAGGCTTTTACTGAATTTGTTTCATACTTTTTTTTAATTTCGCCTAGATACACGGCCAGATATAGTGCACAAGATACTAATTTGTTCAAAACATCTAACGAAAAATGTTTAACAACGCCATAATAAGTACAGAGGGTTTGTATGAAAAGTATGGCGACTTGAGTGCTCTTAAGTAAATTACTTGAAATGATAAATATAATTGTTTCATACTTGGCCCTAATGCATGCAATAACAATGGAAACGCATGCGCATGTTTCTGATAAGTACTAAGTTTCACTTGGCATAAACTTGGCAAGCGGATATGGACCTCATCCTTATCTATTTAAGCGTCAATCTGTCTTAATCTATTCGTTTCGTAGCCCGTGTTATTGCGTTTCTAAATTCCATTTCGTGAATATAGAAATGACTATTTAGATGAATAGAGGCTCAGAGGGAGCTGATTTCTCGAGTAATCAATCTCTATATATAAAAATTAATCCCTATTTCCATTGGTCACGCCATAACATGAGAACGACTGTACCGATTTCATCCATTTTTTTATAAAGTTTTCTAATTTTCTGGAGAAGGTTCTTAAGGAAAAAAAAAGTAAGAAATTTGCGAAGAAAATTTAAGAAAACTTAGGGTACAATATTCATTTCAAATTCATTTCAAAATCATTTATTCAAATAGACCTACGCAGGCATTTATGAAAAGTCTCTAATACTCTAATACCGGTTCGGAAGGTTGCATTTGCTGAGAAGAGCCGGCAATAAACTCAACAATTACTCTTTTCAAAACAAGCTTGACAAGATAAGCTACCAGCGGTGACACCGGTACGTGATGGTGGTGGGTGACCGCTTAGTTGTATTTTCAACTCGAGCGTTTTCCGTGCTTTGGAAGGCTAGTTGGAGGCCTACTAGGCGGCTTGAAAACTCCAACAGTAGGTTGACCACTAGCGTGGAGTATCTGCCCATTCTCTTTCACCCTTATTTGTGCCTCAGCAGTGGGACATTATAGGCCGATGATGCTAATGATGAAATCTTTAGTTACAAAGTATGAAAAACAGATAAATACATAGTTTTAACGTTGTGTTATACAAGTGTAATGTTCGAGTGTTGTCTATTAAAGTTCCATCTTAGAGATGTTCTGTTGCGAGCCAATGACCGGCCAATTATAATCAGTATTCGCTATTCAATAGTATGCTAAATACAGTCAATGTTGCGTGACGGATGCGGCCCGCGGATCGGATATAGGGTTGCCACAACACACACTGTTTTAATTTAATTTTTAGCTCGTAATATTGACAGTTGAGAGGAATCCATCTATAAACATACATATTATTATACAAGGTAGAAGTTTGATACAGGTCACTAAGGGCTAGCTGCCTTCAGGGTTGAAGCCACGCGAATATGGTTTTAGGAGGCTATCTTTTACTTTGTGAGTTATTTCTATCGGTATTGTAGTACTCATATGGCATTTAGTGGCGGTGATTACCTACCTATTCAAAAGGATGACTGCTACGGTGTACGGTAAAACTCGAATGAGTTTATGTTATGCCGTAATAATGTAACATTATAGTTTTTAATAAATAAATAAATAAAAAAAATAAAAATAATTACTTTTGAAAATTAAAGTCCGCGAGAAAACGGTGATAAACGAAATAATATTATTAGTCTAATCGATCCTGTCTCCGACGAGGAAAAAAAGGCTCAGTGGAGCCAAGTTAGGTTATGGTACCAAAAATGACACAAATTGAAAAAAGCTTTCTCATATATTTTGTTAGGAAAATTAATCGAAACAGTAATGCAAACTTCTTTATTTGACGGGCCATTTGGCGCAGTTGGTGAAGATTCACCTTACGCGCCGCAGGTCGTGGGTTCGATTCCCACACAGGACATGTATTTGTGTGCATGAACATATCTGTATGTCCTGAGTCTGGGTGTAATTATGTATATTTAAGTTTGTTTTTACAAAGAAAAAAGTATTATATCAGTTATCTGGTTTACATAGTACAAACTCTGCTTAGTTTGGGATCAGATGACCGTGTGTGAGGAATGTCCCAGGATATTTATTTATTTCGAGAAAATACCGGCTGCCAAGAATGAACTCGGCAACAATAAAAATATTGGTAATCGGATAATTTCAAAATTTAACCAATAAAGTTGAACTCACGGAGTGAAAGGTTGGTCCTGCAATAAACTACTCTCTTTATAGTAAAATGCAGTGACTTGACACCCCTAGCCGCGTCGGTCAGCAGTGCAGGCGCAGTCATACGGAAATATTGTGAATTCATTATAATAATAATTATTATAAAACCGGCTACATTATTATAATTAATACAGGTTCATATTAGGTCACCATTCATATGAATAGACGCATGTTTACGTGTTCACTTTACACCATGTTCACGTAAATTATCCCCCTTACTCATAAAACGTTATTTAACTAATAAGCTGATTAAGTGGTCACCTAAATAACGTCAAATTGTTTGACAATGACAGCAAGGTGACGTTATTTATTTGACCATTTATTCAGTAGATTTAGTTAAATAGCGTTTATGAGTAAGGGTATATTGCCATTTGCCTATACTTGGCATGCGAATAAAAAAAAAATCACATGCTATAATGCCAAAAAGGGAAATTAATAATTGATTCGGTTTCAAGTGTCAAAATATAGGTATGACCAAAATAATTTAAACCTAAAAATGTTACTGGTTCAAGAAATAATATAAATATTATTCTTTTATCATTAGACGTCCACTGTCTTGGTACATGGTCTGTCTTGAGACAAAATGGTAAGAAGTAGGAAATAAAAGGGCATTCGGAACATGTGCCGTTTGTTCTACGCTTTTGGAGGTTCAGTCTTTTATCTTCAGGACAACATTATACTCAAAAACGTCCAGGTCCATGTCGCAGACTCGCAACCCAACTTTAAAAAAAAGAAGAGGTGGCCTACATATTTAAGGCGTCATGTATAACTACGTAGAAATTAAGCTGAGAAGATAGGCAGACAGATATTTCAAGCTATAAGTAATGGGGTCTAAAAAGGCCGCTCAAGCAATATATATAAGCTATTTTTCGACTTATTGGCGGATCCTACGAAACTCCAATATTTTTCGATAAAATAGTCGCTCATAATATGTACACAATTTAATTCCTTAAAAGATTCGGAATTGATGAATTGCATATGCTAAAACTAAAAGTTAAAACAATCACATCAAATGTCACTGTCAATAGGACGCGCGTAAAAAAAAAACTTCGAAAAATATCATGAATTTAGTAGACAGTGCACATTGGATCAATGGCTATGGAATTGTAATATTAAAAATAGCACATGTGTTTTTGAAAGAATGTCAGTGCCAATAGGTAACTACTATAAGTTCTAGATAAAATTTTAATCAATCCAAACCATTTGGATCGCAAGTTAGGAAAACCACTTTGATATCTTATTAGCTAGTGTATTATTTTAATTATCTATTCAGATGTATGTGTAGCTATCTTACTAAATGGTAGATCAAACAGATCGATGTACAATTGCGTATATTAATATCATGACGTCAAATGGTAAAACCCCACCACAAAAGCCACTCGTAATTTACAGCAAAAAATCTTCACAGAATCCAAAATACGTACATCCATCGAGATAATTGCTTACTTTATATTATTAAATCTTTACTAATAAGACCTTATGCCCCGAGGAAAATTGCAATGGCAACGCCCGCCCCGGCTTCGGACGGATAGCGTAGTTTTATCCGCGCGGCATGATTTTTTCCGATATCATCATCATCATATTTCAGTTAATATTTTTTTATACCTCTAAGGTATACGCAAGCATACGCTATGCTGATGGTAAGCAGTTATCATAGCCTATGGACGCTTGCCGTCGTTGTGTTGCCGTCCCTGAAGAAATCTCTTCACACCCTTTCATGAAGAACCCCATGCTGTACTCCGTTGGGAAAACCACGGCGGGGATCTCATGCTACAATCTGAGCGTCCGCGAAAACTCCTTAATTTATACAAAACCTTTTCCTTTAAGAAAAGTAAAAGCATAGAGGATTCGAAATCGCGACCTTCGCGTTGACGTCACTATCACTGAATTATCATCACGGAACAGTAAAAAATAAATTTTAGTGAGCAGCAATTTGGGTCTAGTATTATTTGGTATATATTTTTAAACACGAATAAGTTTGCATATAGCTATACGGCCCACTTGGTGGTAATTGGCTACCATAGCCCTAGGACGCTAGTGACGCCCCGGGTGTTGACCCTTCCCCCCCCCAATGAGCTCACACGCAGGAACACAAGATTGTTATTTTATTTATGGTCATCAACAAACAACTTGAACTGCCAGCCTAAAGTAGCTGAGTATCTACGCCCTTTCACTACCTTACTAGACGGTCGCTAGGTCGCAATAAAAACCCTACTAAAACTTTTGTAATTGATTGTACGTTGTTTTTAATAATGGAAGACGAGTTGAATGACCAATGAGGTTGAAACAAAAAAGTCTATTAGCAGCACATTCTTTATTTTCGTTATTAAAATATAATTGCAAAAAATATTATGAAAAGTTACTTTTGAATTTTAATTAATATTGTTTTTTACCCTTGGTTAACGTTTAATGACCTGAGTTTAAATTAAACGACTGCGATGAAGTAATTTTAACTATTTTTTCATGATTATAGTAGATCCATCTTTGTAAGAACGGATACCTACTAGTGAAATTTATGTTCCAACACTTACCTTGGAATAAAATATAATATTTAACTCATTTTAGTCCCGAAAATTCGTTAAATATTATATTTTAGTCCGTATTATTCCTTTGGGAATGCTGGTAAATCCACGAAACAATAACTTATAAATACTAAAGTGTTATATTTGTAAGGTAAATAAAACTTATTTTCAAAAATTTATAGAAAGTAGAATTATAGTATCAAAAAATCACGCGATTTTTTCTCAAAATGTAACAATGATTACAAATGATATTTGGAAGACACTTCTCAATCGTTTATTGCTTTAGCAAACATGACGGTCTGCTAGGTACTTGTAAGGTAATATTAAAAAAAAAGTGCTTCATTTTATGTACGCACACAAAAAGTATAATAAAAGCGCCTGCGAAAATTATAATGTTATTAAAAATATATTGCATAAAAAAATAGGCGTTTTATTAAACACCGCACCGCCTGAAAATTTTCAATAGCAATAGATTTCTCGTGCGCCGCAAACGGCATAAAGCAGCAGTAAGTAATAAAATAAAATCAAAATCTTGTGCAAAAATAAACATGCTGATTTGAAAGTGTTGCTATACAATGAATTTAAATACAAATAAAAATAAAAACGAGTATTTTTTTTAGGTAAATCACACAGTGCAATAACATGCTATATATTTTCATAGTATTTTCAAACTTCAGTTAATACTCATGCTGAGTAAAAAAACATTCAAAAACACGTGCTTTGGCTAAGCAATGTCCCTGTCACTTACAACTAGCAAATAACAAATGCAGGGCCGGTGATAGAAACGGTTACACGAGAGAAGGGTAGTTAATATAGATACCTAAAGTAGTACCCGCCTGGTTGGATACCATCCTCAGAAGCAACTGAGATCTAATGTAGGTGTACCACATCCCAGCAGCGCGTATAAATTTTTTTTATACATTGAGCTATTATTACTACGTATAGAGAAGCTATCATAAGCAAAGGTTATGTCTAATTTTTAGAGTAAACTAAATAAAGTTCTCTTTCGCGCTGTAACAATAATTAGTCGTCTAAGCAGACAGTAGAAACACGTAGCGCTATCAGAACGCTTTTAGGAGTATTTTTCTCGCAAACACCGTGATTTTCACGGCGCTTACGCGTTTCGTTCATTGTTCTACAACAACAAGTTTGGCCGAATAGCCTCACTTGAACGGAACATAGTTGTGATGTGTGCCGTTTTCTCTATACGTAGTAATAATAGCCCAATGGGTACATACATAATTTTTAGGTTATTTTTACGCTATGTTGGATATAAATTCCCATATTTATTTTACGTCAGCCAGCCCACATCAGGGTAATTAGTCATCCATTTTATTAGCCAAAGCACGTATTTAATCAGAGTGCTTAGGTAATGTCCCACAGTGCATGCTACGCTATAAATGTAGCTTACGTATGAGCGCGTCACGAAGCGCGGTCGTGAGCGACGTCAGCGTGTTGCGCAGTGCCGCGTGATGACGCTCGAACATGCTCACATCTATGTCACGTTATTAGCTTAGTTATGTACATGATTAACTAATGTCTATACATGCAGAAAATAGCTAAAAATACTACATACTACAACGTTTAAAATATAAGATGGAGCGGCAACATGTTGTCTGAAATGTTTTGTTTGTTATTTTAAATTTAAATCTAGAGCCATCTTATGAATGTCCAAAGTATTATCGATTTGGAAAACGTCCATTAAACGTTATCAAAAATATTAGAAAGATTTAAATTACTAACTAAAAGAGAGTGATAACTCTACGAGACTGAATAAATTATCGCTGTATATAATTGTTTTACAAACTTATATCGCATGCATTATAGCTACTTCTTAAATTCTATTTACAATTTAAAGCATTTCATAGCATTTATATGCTTTAGGTACATAATATTATAGCACCTGCACTACGTTGCACCCTATCTTCAAACTAGTATTTTATGTCTAAAAGTTTTTACAACTGTACTCACACGCAGGATGGTCGTAAAGAGGCGCGACCCTGGTGCCCTCTAGTGGGCCACCAGCAAGCTTTGCTGACAGCGTCTCCAGGAACTCCCTGATGCTGCGCAGTTCCCCATGCGTAGGGTCACTCGGCCCTGGGCTATCACGATCTTCATATTCTTCATCTGGAATTTGGGGCAAAATAAAATATTAGGAATTTATGAACATTTGATTTCAATGTTCGTCGGAGTTTATCAAGGGAAAAACACTTTTATCGAGTAAATCAATATTTACCATATTTAAACAATAAGTTTGCTCAATCACCATTACAATTAAGAATCTCACCCATAGGTTTTACAAAAAATTACACATTTTTCTACCATGAAATCAGTTGTTTTTCAGCTAAATAAAAAGCCTATCGTTAATTTGAACATAGTTAACAGTCTAGTCCAGCGGTTCTCAATTTTTTTTTGCGACGGACCCCTTTTCATAAGCGAAATATTTGATAATGCCAAAGTATAGTAATATACAATATAGGTACTTAGTGTATTTAAAATTAATAAAATTAATGGACTATCATAATCAAATTAACTATTTAGAATTATTTATTTAGTTGAATCTATTTTATGAGCTTGTCTTCCTGAAGAATAAACTTTGGCCAGTATGGATTCAGATAAGTCCACCCGTTAATTTGGTGTATATATAAAATAAAAAAAAGATAGAAGAAGTAAAAAGTAGAGTTCCCACCTATCTGGTCCAGCTTGTCGGTAGATATCGTCCACGGCATCAGGCTGGCGGCTCTCTGCGCCTGTTGCAGGAACCACGCGCCAGATTCGAACTTCACTCGCCTGGAATTAACATTTATTAATTAGCATTTATTTGAGGATCTGTCAACGAACGAACTACGTTTTGTGCATCAGGACAACTGAACTTGAACTTTTTCCAAAGATCAGAAATGATTCTGGTGTTAAAGTGATTTTTGTGGCTAAAACTTTTAACAGTTCATTAAATTAAATTAGTATCATTATGCCTATCTCTGAGCTCGTAACTCTCTGCCAATTTTCATCAAAATCGGTTCAATAGTCTAACAGTAAAATAAACGAATATATGTAGGGTTTTCAGTAGGTACCTATGCTCGTAGCAGATGCAAGGCACAGCGCCTCCTCTTTTGTCTCCTCCACACCTAAGACAGACTTCGTCGTCCTGAGATGAGGTGATGCATCGCCTGCGTCGCTCCGGTTCAGCCCTGAAACAATCAATAAAGGAGTTAATGTATGCCATGTATAAGTAATCTATCAGATATGATATATTTTAAGCTTGAGGGTGGAAGCCAGCTTAAGTACTTCAAACCGAGCTATGGTTTCCTCACTTTGCTCAAGTTCAAGTTCATCAAAACTTTTGAAACACCAATTCGAGGTCTATACTTTTTTTTGCTAAGCTAAAAAAAAATCACTGGTGGTATTCATAAGTATTTTATTTCGTTGCTATTACTCAATGCACAACGTGTTTCCTAATTACAAATAGTTTAATGCCGTCGTGGTGAGGTGTACCAACACTGCCAACCAAATGTTGTGTTCATGTTATATTTTGTAAGAAATTATGGTGAAAAGTAAAAGTTCATATTTAAATGCAATGGAACCTTGTAAATATAATATTTTATGCAATATGGGTTACTCTACACTGTTGAGGAGGAGGTTTTTTTAATTGTATCTACATAAGATAAATTTTCCAGAAAACTCATATGCGTCAGTCACACTATTGTAGTGAATTTGAAGAAAGACATGTTTTTGAGTAGGACACGAAATTATGGGTGAAGTAGATTATGTACTTATTACTACTATGACGAAGGAGCTTCCGCCGTGGTTGTGGTACGACTGGTGTTTTTCCAGCATTTCCTATAGTCTATCTGCTTTAGGCTCCGAATAAAATCATCACTAGCTCAGACTGGAATGAGCTCCCCGCCGTGGTTTTCGTATCGTATCAACCACGCAAACTGGCCCGTCAAACAATATCTATCAATTCAAATTCCTCTACGCACGTATGCCCGTATTCCTACATCTTAACAGTCTTAAACTCTATAACTCGCGTGACCATTCCTTTCACATCTGCATACTCGCATGTGCAAAGCTAAGATGATTTCCACAACTATTGCGTTAATTGCAACCAAGCACCGTGCAACTATCGTGTCGCGGACACCAACCACCAACCAGTTTGCAACGGGTCGTTGGCACATTACCTAAGCGTTTGTTGCACAATTTGTAACATTCGCATGTAAAATGCAAGATCAAGCCAACAATCAATTACTTAAATTGTCAAGCGAAAAATATTCCACGGATTGACTTTTCCGCAGTTAAACTAGGAACCCTTACTGTAGCAACCTGATGTTAGTCGGCGTTTGTTCCTTTGACGATATTGGATGCTCACAGTTTTAAATATTCGTGAATCGCGTTTTCTGAAGCTATCTGCTAATATACACGATAGCTTCAAACAGTTGCGTGATAAATAAATAACTCTCAGGCTATATAAACAGTGGAGTGAAGGCCGAGGGTGAAGTTCAAATGTCACTCATATTTATCCTCAAAATAACTGCTGTTTAAAAAACTAATTGCTGTTCTGAAATGTTTTTTTTTTTTGGTAGGTATTAAAAGAACAATATATTTTCACATAAATTCTTGAATTCAATTCTATCTTCAATTCAATCAATGAATTGAATGACAAGCTTTGACAAGCCGTGCTCTGCCTTTCTTTTTTCCAAAATGGTCAAGACTACCCTCACAGCGTAAACTTCGTCTCGCCTTATTAAATACCCTACACCTATTTATTTATACTACTAAGTTAGCAAATAAGCAAACGGCCCACCTGATGGTAAGCGGTTACCGAAGCCTATCGGAGCTTGCTTGCGCATTGCCGAACCTGCAAATCTCTTCACACCCTTTTTGAAGAACCACTCCCTTGGGAAAACCACGGCGGGGAACTCATTCCACATAGGGATGCGGCTATCTAACCCTAGCTGTGTCCCGTGGTTTCACCCGGGATGAAAAGTAGCCTCGCTTTCGGGGGCAATGCAGCTTCCTATTAGTAAAAGAACTTTTAGAATCGGACTGATAGTTCCAGAGTGCGTTCAAACAAACTTTTCATCTGATTATTCGAACAAAACATGTTGTTTTCTATAACACTGTTAGAAAAGTGATAACTTTATCAGCATATAAGGTATTTTTGCGATTGCAGCTTAATCTGAATAGAGAAAGATTTGATAATGAATGACCGATAAGTTGAGACTTAGATAAGCCATGTAAGTAACATACCTGTGATAAGCATTACGCTTACGTTTATTTTGTCAATATATTACTAGCTTGTCGCATTCCGCTTTTTATTTGACCTCCTTGAGGATTGAATTTTACGAAATCTTTGCTTAGTGCATCCTAGGGACTAAATAAATATCCTGGGACATTCCTCACAAACGGTTATCTGATCCCAAACAAAGCAGATGGAAACCAGATAACTGATACTACTTTTTGTTTGTAAATACATACTTAATATACATAATTACACCCAGACTCAGGACATATAGACATGTTCATGCACACAAATGCATGTCCTGTGTGGGAATGGAACCCACGACCTGCGGTAGGTCGAGCCAACTGGTCTGTCAAGGATTATTACCAAAGGAAATTTGTAATCTCCAGATCCAACAAGGTTTAGCAACCCGACTCAGAGGGACTCTCCTTAGAGTTGGGTTGCTTGAGACCGATTATTTCCAAAGGAAATTTGTAATCTCCAGGTCCATCCAGGTTTAGTCTACGTTAACCGCCAGTCAGCAAACAATGTCAATCATTATTGGCCTAGAGCATCGTTTCAAAACGTTTTATTTGACCCACAAAAAAAGTTAAACATGAAAAGTTAAACAAAACATTTTGCGACATAAAGTGTAAGCGAAATAATATGGATAAAATTTATGTATTTAAAATCATCTCATATCACACAAAAATAACTTTTGTTTCCAATGATGATCTACCCACTCATACAATTTAAATACTTACTTTGTTATATATAAGGATGCTTCTAATATGCGTCTTATGTTTTGGAGACATTTGCGACCCCCCATATTCCTAAATATGATCTCTTTTAGGGACGCGTCTCCCAAGTTGAGAAACTATGACCTACGAATGTACCTCCCATATAATAATCGCAATAACAATCAATGTTATTTTTTACGTAACAGATTATATTATCATTTAAAAACAAATAACATTTTGATAGTTACTTCGTAATTTACGACATTTTGATAGCTACTTCGTAATTTGATACCGAGTCATCATAAATAGGTACAATTTAAGATGATTATGCAATTATCTATATTTTGACTACATAATTTAGTTCCCTGCTAATATTAAAAATGTAAATGTATGTTTTTGTTTGTCCTTTCTTAATTTGCATTGTACTTTATAGACCTAAATTATAGAGTGACATAGTATATAAGGTCCTAATAAATTAAAAAAAAGACTCTCCATAAAAGTCAAAGAAGTTTTTTTAATTTTTTCCCTCGTATTATTGTTCTAATATTATTTTTTGATTTTTAATGACCTATACATTCATCTCTCAAGAGGATGTTCACTAATTTATTAGGGGTCGGCGACAAGCGACCCAGGAGCGGTAGTACAAAATATATATTCCCCAAAATGGACTTAATTCCATTAAATACTGTAAATATGTTGAGAAATACCTTATTCAATTTGAAATAAAATTACTGCAAAGTATGGTTACTAGGCACGTACACAGACTAGAGCTAGGCGCAAGCCGCCATCGCCCCACCCCTTTACTCCCTCGTACTCCCGTTGAGTATTATGTCTACACTTTAGCTTATTACATGATTTTCAAAATTTTTTTTTTTTTATTTTGATATTTTTTTTAGCACCAGTATCATTTGTATTATCGACCCTGAGTCGCTCGTTGCTGACCAAAACAACGACCTGTATATCTCAAACGCGAACGCAATACATATTATAGGTTTTTGTGATCATGTTGCTAAATACCCAAATCACCATATTGAATTTTGAATACTTTACAGTGATCAACAAATAAAACAAATCACTTCATAAGTTTCTCAATAGGAGAAATACTGGCTTCGTACGAGTGAACGGCAGTTGCGGAGAGACAACAAGTTTTTGGCAAACACATCGTAAGATAAGAGCCATGAACTGTTATCAAATGGAAACAAATTTTAAGTTCTGGATAAATATGGTATGGAATTAGTCCATTTCTCTGGTAAATTAAAACTCCAGTCAAAGTTTATCTATGTCCAAAAATAGTGCTATTTTTATCATTTTATATGTTGCTGCAGCAGATATACAAACATGCATAAATATATACGAATGCGGTTATATCTTTGTTAATTTTTTTTACAATACTTAAAGTACCTAGAAAGTGTTAAAAAAATTAATTATAATAGTTAGGTAGGTATATTGATTCTATTGTTGTCATTATTATCATTATTTACTTTTTTGTCATTAATTTTCAAGGTGTTTTGCTCTTTACTTTTTATGACACGTATAAGCTATTTTAAATTACAACACCTTGCGATTCCTTTATGTATTGAATGTAAATTAATGCAATTCATTTGCATTATAGAATAATTGAAATAATTTCAACTTTTTGTTTTAATTTTACCTTGATGTCACAAATTATAAGTATTTTTAGCCCCAAACGGCTTAGAGCCCCTTAGTCTGAGGAGAGACTTTGCCTCCTTATGTGTGTTCTACCGGTTGTACAACGGAGAGTGTTCTGAAGAATTGTTTAAGATGATGCCCACGGCTACCTTCTACCATCGCATCTCTCGCCATCGACGTGGAATCCATCTACACACATTGAAACCAGAATTGTTTCGAACTGTGCGTGCTAAAAGGAAATTACTTCCGCGGACGCTCAGACTGTGGAATGAGCCAATGGAGTACAGAATGGGGTTCTTCAAAAAGGGTGTGAAGCGGTTTCTTCAGGGTCGGCAACGCGCAAGTGATACCCCTGGTGTTGCAAACGTCCATAGGCTGCGGTAAACGCTTACCATCAGGCGGGCCGTAAGCTTGTTTGCTAAGTGGTATAAAAAAAAATTGGTAACTATTTAGTGTGCGTGTTTTTATACTAAGTAAGAGTGTAAACCTTTTTCTTCAATGCAAAATAAAAACAGAATGTATAATTTCTATATATGGAATATTTACTCGCAAAGCATCGATGACAATATAATTAGCTTTTTTTTAAATTGTATTTTCTATCGAATTATCGTTAATAAAAAAAAACATTTGGCTTAAAAATGTACCTCCTGTTTATATTTTTTTCATTGAAGAAAAAGATTTACAATTAGTGTCTTTTTGTTTACGTTTTGTCTAAAAAAACTCCAGATATGATATGACTCTTAAAAATACATGTTCTATACATACATTGTTATTTATTCCTAAGGTTGTAAAATGATTGAGGCAAATCAGAGAAAACCTATCGTAATTTATGTACTTGACTAGCAATTTTCTATTTATCATTAAGGTCTATACTACTGAATTTACGTAGAATGAATGGGCTAGATCACTAAAAATTTCTATATAATCCGCCTTTTACATTATCAAAAAATATTAGACACGTATTTTTTCTTTTTTCAATTAAACAAAAAAAAACGAAGAGATCGTGTGTTGAAGTTCCGCGTGACGTCACGTTAGAGTACACTTTTCACCCTAAAGTGACGTCATGAACTCCCGAACTTTGACTCGCTTTATCTTTGTCAATTTTTTTATGATTTGGTAAAGCAAAAAATACGTGTCCAATATTTTTTGATAATCTAACTGACGGACTAATCAGAATTATATTTTTTTTTACTTAGGAATCATCCCTGTGTTTTAAATGCATCACTGTTTTCCATATATTCAGTTAATTTGGAATTAAAGTGAATTTCAATGATTACTAGAGAGCCCTATTGTCATTATAAGTTGGTTATTTTTAAAAGTTTCACTGACTTAATTACCAACCCAGGGCTTGAAAATCAGGATAGATATTTATTTTTTATTTAGTACTTACATTCTAAATATTTACAAGTAACTCTATATTTACACTCAATATATCTAAACACTATTGCACTTTGTTCACTACACTTCAGTCGTCATCCTGGTCAAACCACATTGAAGTCACACTCCTAGACCCTTGTTCTCTTGCCTGCTCCTCAGTAATTATCCTCAGGACGACGACCTCCATCATACATAGAGCGAAGATTATCAGGAAGACAGCGAAGTTGGAACCCTGATGGTGGAACTGGAAGGAGGCGGGTAGAGGCCCTGGTGGTGGCCAGGCAGCTACTCCAAACGTCATGAGACTTGATACTCCTGAAAACGTCATTGCTATTTCACATTCCGTTTCAGGAACGTTGTTAGCGTTGCTCAGTGTTTATGTTTTCGTGCACGATGCACTTTTTTTTCCAAGTTAATTAGTATCATTTATTCAATAAATATGTCATAATTCACTTGTGTTTTTATAATCCTTTCCTTCTTCATAATTCAGTGAAGAAATGTTGAAAGTCCTTCCCCGGTTATGTGTACTAAAAATGCGTGTATCACACACGCGTTCCGGCGTAGAAATGTAAGTAAATAAATCGTGATAGCGCAAGCATCCACCACCGGAGCAACTCCACTAATGGCCCGGGGCGGTTGCAATGCGGTTGTTGCAATTCTCTTATGAAATATGAATCACTTTGGTTAGATTCTAGTTGGGAAATGGTAGAACGCGAGTGAGCGCAACTGTTTTGCGGTCAAGGGCTGGCGCGTGTTGTTCGGCTCTGTGACCTTTAGGTATATGCGAGCGAGTTTGAATTACAATTCGAGAGTAGACGGTAGTGTTTGGTGAAATGTTTTTATTAACTCTCTTTTAGCGGAGGAAATTGAAGATTTGCTCTACATCTTTTGACGTAAATAGAGATTGTACTGTTGAAATCAGACAACTGACTTGTACATGTATACTTATAATATAATAATAATCTATCTATACTGTACTAATAATATAATACAGCGGAAGAGTTTTGTTGTTTGTTCGTTTAAACGGGCTTATCTCGAGAACTACAAGTTGTATTTGAAAAATTCATTCAATAATAGGAAGCTACATTATCCCCGAGAGTTATATCTGGGGGCACGGGAGTGCCCCCCGCCAAGACAGCCAAGCGATGCGCAAGGCTTCGTCGTTTTTGAAGCCTCATAACTTGGGTTTTGATTATACCAGATAAACAAAATTCTCGGGAAATGATGTCAATAGTGAACTTATTAAACATATTAAGTTTCAATAATATAGCTCTTATACTTTAGATTTTATTGATATCTAAAAAACCCCGATTTCGTCACTGACTCACTGATGATCATCAAAACTCATAGGGTACTTCCGGAAGTCCTAGGAAGCTGAAATTTGGTATGTAAGCTTGTATGAGTACACAATCAACAAAAAAATTATAAAACTTCGAAATTTCAAACACAAAAAAAAAACAATAGCAATTTACAAAAAGAAGTGAAATCCCATCAAAATCATTTTTATGTAAAATGTTGCCAAGACATATGGCTTGCACTGTCAAAAAGTTATCAGATCTCATGTAGAGCCAAGCTTATATATCTACTTGCCCTTACTCTACAAGCCCTAACTTCACAAACTCTACACACCGTAGTCAAAATATGTGGCTTGGCCGTTTCACTACTACAAGGCCTATTGTATAACAATAAAGTAATGAACTGTGAATACATTTTTCACCTTACTCCCACGTGACAGTAGCAAAACGGCCAAGCCACATATTTTGACTAAGGTGTGTAAGTTAGCTATCAAGTGCAGCTGCCGGATTACACTCATCATTATCATCATCAGCCTATAATGTCCCACTGCTGAGCACAGATCTCCATTCACAGATTAAGGGGGAATCGGACAGAGACTCCACCACTCTTGCCCACTGCAGATCAGTAGGGATCAGAGGTAGGCTAGTGGTCAACCTACTGTTGGAGTTTTCAAGCCGCCAGAAGGTCTCCAACTACCTAGCTTAACGATTATCAATTAAGTGAAGTACGGAAAACGCTCGAGTAGAAATACCACTAGACGGTCACCCATCCAGGTACCGGCCTCACCGGTGCGGTGCCTAACTTTGCCGATCGACATCATGCTATAACATACCTTTTTTCCATTACTAGGTATGTATTGTATATGCTATATGTAGGTTGTTTAGGTAAGTTACACTCAACAAGATAAGATGCACTCAAGTTTGTTGTCATGATACATGACGCGCTATCAGTGTTTATTAGTTCGCACTGGCGCCTATCGATGTAGGTCGGGTTTTGGTCGGTTGAACTATCGCATACATTGTAAGGTACAATTACACTAATGGATTCCGTATTTGGCTTTGAGTTTTGTAAGTAAACAACTTATGAATATCTTTCATAAAAAAGTGAATAGGTACCTATTTGATTATAATATTTGAGTACTTATGTACAATAAAAGATCTCAATGCACTCATTTGAAAAATACTCTTTAAGCACAAGGTAAAAGAGAGGTAGAGTCACGTAGAGTAGAGCATAGCGTTTATTCGCTCAAAGAGCAGCTCGACTCGGAAAGTACCTACACCTTACAGAATACCGCAGTCAAATAAGTTTGAATTGTGTTCCTGTGTGATATACATCGAAATAATAAAACTAAAGAAATGTAACTCGAGCTCAAAAATCATTCCACGCAAACTGAACCGCGGTGGGCGTTGCCAAAAAAGAGAGACGCACCGCGCTGACAGTTTTCCGGTATCATTGAGTCGATGCGTTCGTGTCGCGAGGGACTTAGAACTGTGATTATTATTGTGTTTTGCGTTGTTTACATTGTGCAAATATGCCGTCATGTGTTGTTACGTGGTGTAGAAGCCATACAGATATGAAGAATGCTGGAATCACTTTTCATATGTGAGTAAATAAACATTTTGAAATCCTATACTTGTGACTCTGGAAAGTGTTATGCAATATGAACGCAACATGCGTATTTATTTAACACGTTTTGATATTTCACTTAAACTGTGATGCACTAGTACTTATAATTACAAGAGGATAGAACCTTTGTGGCATAGCGTGCCAGCCGCCATTTTAGTTTTTTTTCAATAAAATAACCTTATTCGACTTTTGTCCCGTTTTGACGTCGGATGTCAAAGAAAAACAAAAGTCAAATAAGGTTATAATAATATTGTTTTAAGAGCTTGTGGTTCGCCCTCTGATCTGACCTTAACGCGACCCATCACTCTATAATTCGTATGTAAAAACCATAAACTGATTAAAATACTTCTTAATTTTAGATCCATACAATTATAACACATAAAGAAATATTTTAATCCAAAAAGCACATCACAAACTTTTAAATGAATATAATAGAATGGTATAGTTAAATTACAACTAATTAATACAACTTATATGCATAGTGCAAATATACGATACTTTATCCTCTTACAATCAATGCATAACATCGTCCACGCATCTCGCACTGCAGCAGGCGTACGAACCAATTAGCATTATCTGTCTCGCCGAGAACCAATCATCGCGCTTGCCGGAATACAACGCGTTAGGCAAGCGCAGCTAATTGGCTTATTTGCATGTGTGTTTTTTCGTTCGAATACTAGAGATATTTTGTCAATGTAGTGAAGTGTGGAGCCGAATTTCGCGTTGATTTTGTTCACAATTACGCTTCCTTAGTTTTATTATTTCGATGGTGACATAGGTTAAAAAAAGACTTAAAAAAGAAACCGCACTATGCGGGTACATTCACCCTAAGTTCTGTACTACACCGATTACCAAACTTAAGTTGTGTTTAATACCAAAATCTTATGATACTTTGATTAAGCTGAAAATGTAATTAAAATTAAAAGGAACCCCAAATGATTAATTTCACAGCTAATATTTGGGAGTTGTATGAAATTGATAACAGTTCAACTTGGAACAAAACAAATATTTTTTTAGCATAGATCTATTTTTTACAAAAATATAGGAATCTTTATGGTGAGACTTCGGTGTCTATACGTAACGGTGTTTTTTTTTCACAAACTACTGACCAATTAAAATTGATATTAGGAACATAGCCACAGAGTAAATAATAATAAGCTACGTACAAATTCTCAAACAGCCGCCGGTTTGAGGTAGTTTAATCAAAATTAAATAATAAAAATAAAGGTAGCTCATTAATTAAATCAATAAATATAAAACTGTTTTACAAAAACTTAAACCAACTTCAAACTACACTAAAAAGTAATCAAACCCTGACCTGATGACAATGGGACCGAACGGGATGTGTACCCTTCCAAACAAAAAAAGAATTTTCCAAATTGCTTAATAAATGACGGAGTTCTGAGGTAAAAAAAAAACATACAACTGAATTTAGAACCTCCTTTTTTTGAAGTCGGTTAAAATAATATTTTATGTTGCGAATTCAAACTGTATAAGTTTTTACTTTAACTGTAAAATCACGTGACTCAGCGAAATCGACAAAAAATCGTATACGGCCTCTTAAAAGCTATACGACAAAAAAAAACAAAAACTTAGGTTCCTAATAATTATTCAAATACATCAACAATAACATACACTTTTAAATAGTAAGGTAAAGAATATGCATTTTATACGCTCCAATTACATATAATGCGATTAAATTACCTAGGCTAATCAGTTGTACCTTTCAAGTCACTAGTCCGGGTCAAAACACCTGAAAAAAGTATGTCTGAAATACTGACGGACTGACAGCCTAGTCTAGATATTATTCTTTGAGTAGTACTAAAAAAGGATTTCCCAAAATTAGGTTGAGTTTCGGGAAATGGGTCACATAAATCGAAACGGAAAATTAATATAAGATTGTAACCTTTAAATAACCACGTTGTTTTTCTGAAACTAAAGTCGGAAATACGATAATTTCTCTGTAGGATAAAAAAAGAAATGCTCGTGCGCAGTTGCTTAGTGTATGTTTGGTCATCATCATCAGCCTATAATGTCCCACTGCTGAGCACAGGCCTCCTTTCACAAATAAAGGTGAAAGGGAATGGGCAATACTCCACCACGCGTACCCACTGCGGATCGGTGGAGGTAGGCTAGTGGTCAACCTACTGTTGGAATTTTTCAAGCCGCCTAGGAGGCATCCATCTAGCTTAACGACTATCACAATTAAGTGATAACCGGGACCAACGGCTTTACGTGCCCTCCGAAGCACGGAAACGCTCGATTTGAAATACCACTAGGCGGTCACCCATCCAGGTACCGACCACGACAGGCGTAGCTTAACTTTGCCGATCGATTAAGAACGGCTAATCATGCTACACCACACCACGAGCGCTTCCGCTTATGTAGGTACCCCGCCTTTATGTATGAAATAACTGCAATAGAGTCGTATTCATTTAAATAGGTTACATGTAGGCCAATCAATCAAATTAATTTGAATAGGCTACTGGAACAGTAAACTATTCATGAAATATCTAATGCTTCTGGAAAGAGTTTCTTAAAGTTAAAGGTAATAACATCAATTACTCGTATTGTCGAATGTCACAAAATAACTCGTAATTTTTCTAAATACCTATAAAATATGTTCAATTCATCCTTTTTCAACACACCCATTATGGTATAATAATTCATGAACACACCAAAAGAAACCGTCAAAAATTAATGTCAGACAAAAAGCTGTCAAAACTTACATTTTTTTTGTAGCGCCGAGAGATATAATCACCAAAATTTTAATACATAAAAATGTTCATCATTGTGTCATATAGGGACGTGCCAGAACTATCCAGCATACGAATAACATCTCAAACAGAATTGGACTTATCCGTTGAAAAAACACTGCTGGTCAACCCTAAATGCCCAGTGCGTATAATGCTCGAATACATACGAAATAAATGTAAATTGGGAATCTTTACTCACTTCGACTTGTGTGATGAAAACGGTGGTTTAAAAGGCCTATTTGCTATGCCCACTTATGCATATGCTACAGAGTTATTCGAGCACAAAAAGACTTACTACGTCATTGTTATGAGACAGGTAAACAACTGTGATTTGCGTATGATTTGCAAGGCTGTTTTATTTATAAGTTGCATTGGATGTCATGATAAGAATGTTATTTAATGCACATTCAGTAGGCATTCATTTAATTATGACGTTTGTGTACAGTTGCTAGTAGGTACAAAATGAATTTATGTATTGTATTGTCTATACGTAGAACCAATAGGTAGACTCTAGAAAGAGCAAGTGAGCAAAATTTGTATTGAGGTAAGCACACAATATCAAGAAATGAACTGACAAATTTTTGCAGCTGTCGGAACACAGATTACGTCTCTTGGTGAAATTTCCATCTTGAGGGTAATAGCTAGCCAGGTGGGTACTACGAAGTACCCCTCAACTGTGCAACGATATTTTAAACCTTGACGACGGGTTAAGACTGCGTATAAAGCAAAATAACAATCTTAGAATTGAAATTTAACCAAGTAAATAGTATTTAAATGAAAAAATATATTTGTATGGGTATTTTCATTATATACGCGAGGGTTCTGCCTGAGCAAAAACATAATGGAATGAAAGGATAATGGGTAAAAACGTCCCCAGACTGTAGCACGATGAGCTATAGTGGTAATTGTAGGTCTCGTCGAGCACATTATTTTATTCTATGGCAGCAAGTCTGAATTCCATGGGAGAAAAAAGATATTCACATTTTAAGTTACAAAAATGTTCCTTTGGTAATGATTGTTTTTTGTTATTATTAGCTTTGCCCTGCGGCACAGAATACTCAATACCAGCGATCCCAATCGCGTTTTCAGGTGAAAAATAAATGTATGGCTATCTCCAGGATCCATGCTATATTTCTGCTGATATTTTATCGATATCGGTCCAGTAACATAGCTGTGAAAACTTTACAAACAGACAGATCTACTTTCGCATTTACCATATTAAGGTACAGCTGTGCATTGCGGTTTCATCCATGTTCCTGTGAAAAAAGTATTGCAGTTCCATCTCCAAGTTCCATGCTACCTTTCTGCTAATTTTTATCGATATCCATCCAGTATCTTATCTGTGAAAATATAACAAACAGAGAAACCCACTTTCATGTTTATAATATTAAAGTACTAGCTGTGCCTTGTGGCTTCACCTGTGTTCCTGAGAAAAAAGTATTGCGTGTCCATCTCTAGGCTCTATGCTACCGCGTGTATCAATTTTTATTGATATCAGTCCAGCAAATTAGCTGGAAAATGTAATATAATTCAGCCTAACTTTTTAATGAATAAACGTTAAAGTACGTTACCCGTTAGTTAATTCAATACGTGGACAACGGGACTGATTACTCTTATAGAACAGCAATGTAACAAAATGTCATATAGTAGGTAGGTAATATGTAAGTTTACTTGTTTGTTGTGCCAATTAAAAAAGAAAGAATAATAATAATAATATTTGATCTTGACCCTAGTAATGTAAGTAATAAATGCTTAAGATTTTGTCGATATTTATTTTTAAATTACGCCAAAATGGCTAATCAGATGTGGATGAAACTTAGCACATAGATAGATTACACTCTGGATTAGCATATCTAATGATTTAAAACCAGAAAAGTTTTTATAGTTACTGCGGGACGGTAACAAAGTTACACAGTATTTTGTTTGCTTTAACCGTGAATATCTTTATTTTCCCATGGAATCCAGACTTGGTGTCATATAATGAAATGATGCCCTCGATGTGGCCAACAATCTCCACCATAGCTTATAGTGCTACATTCTGGGGACGCGTTCCATATAACCTGACCCATTGTTCTTTCCTCGATAGAAAAAAATCACAAAGCTACCTCTAATAATAATGAATTTTCGGTTTTATTCGTTCATGGTGTATCTAATTAAGACAAAAATTCGATAAATAATATCACTAACATATGACCTAGGGCTGCTACTAACGATTTTTTAAAATATTCTATACTTTACGAGTTATTTAGATAAAAAGCGCTTAGCTCATTTTTGTTCCGCGGAACACGCTATCTCCATCTCATCTGCACGCGAAGATTAGACATAAGTTTGTTTCATCTGACATTGCCATATTTTTCTGGCTTGGTACGCACTCTTAATTCATCATCATTATATCAGCCTATGGCTTCCACTTCGAACGGTTTTGGGCCGCTTGCATGCAGCGGCGGCCAGCGACTCTGACCAGGTCGTCAGTCCACCTGGTGGGAGGTCGTCCCGCTCGGCCCTTTCCAGTACGTGGTCGCCACTCGAGAACCTTTCTTCCCCATCGGTTAATTATTTACAGTTATTTTCATAACTAGCTGTCCTCCGCGGTTTCACTCGCGTTCCCGGGATAAAAAGTATCTGCATGCCAAATTTCATGATGATCCGTTAGGTGGTTGAGACGTGAAGATGTAACAAACAAACACACTCGCTTTCGCATTTATAATATTAGATAAGTTAGGAAGTTAGGATTAGGATAACTAGGATTCTTGACCTTATCGTACTGATAATTTTATGGGCCATAATTAGAATAAACTTTCACTTCTGTAAGACAGGTCAGGATCAAAATTAGACGATGAGCAATGAAGTTTGGAGACCCAAGGAAAGCTGGAGAACTCGCAGCTAACGCATGTTAGGGGCAGCGTAGGCCAATCACCGATTACTCGCCATGATTTCATCACCGAAAGCTCATCATCATATCTGAATATTGTCTTCTAGGAGTCTGACAAGCGTCTATCAATCTACCCTCAACTGAACCACGAGAACCGATTGTACCAAGAGCTCAAATTAAAAGTGCAAAGATTCATGACGACGGGAGAGATTAGTCCGACCAAGACCACACCCCCCGGGAAGGTCACACCCCCTGGGAAGATTACCCCACCAGTAGCAAAGGGTAAAGGGAAGAAATGAAAAGAAAATGGATGGGAATGTTTTAGTTAATTTATTTTAATTTTATGTGTATGATGATAAAGAAATCATACTCGCAAATGAAAACAGCAGAAACTAATTTGACAACTTATATGCTCTATCCCAGTGTTTTTCAATCTGTGGGTCGCGACCCCTAGCGGGGTCGCGAAACCTTAGTCGGGGGGTCGCCGGTAGAAGGAAAAACGCAAGGTACCTAGAATTCGCGCAAGCGGGCGTCCAACTTACCTCTTACTTAGTTGCAAACCTCTCGCGGCTTCTTGCAGACAAATAAGTAAAGGTATCAAAATAAAGAAAATCATTATTGTTGTCTTTTAATTTATAAATTCTTTGTCTGTCTGACAAAGGGGTCGCCAGAATTTTACAACCAGTAAGGGGGTCGCGAAATCAAAAAGATTGAAAAACACTGCTCTATCATTTTTCAATAATATTTGTAAGAAAGATATGTGATGTGATGAATCGGCACCATTGTTAAAGGAATTAAGTAAATAGTTTAACTGTTTATATACTTAGTTATTCATTTAAATATTTAGTAATATTATTATCCGCCAACTGTCTTGACCATAGATCTCGAGGTCTTGAATCCGAATACTACTGAGTGTCCTAGTGACCTAAGTAGGATTCACCACTGAAAAGAGAAGGCAAGGGTCAGAGCTGATCATACGGATTATTCATTGCATTTTTTAAAGTTAAATTATGAGTATACAATGATGCCTTGTCAAACTTCATTTAGTTTAGCGCCTACAATAAACTCATAGTAATTAACTTGAATAAAATATTGCTTTGCATTACAGCCAGGCGTATTTTCAGAAAAGTGCTGTCGCTTTACCATTGACACACTATATTTTTGTTTATGTAATGTACCTATATCCTATTCTAGGACCTATATAATTATATGAAAATACTTGCACTTACGGAGCTATACGCGCGAGTGATATCCCTGGTGTTGCAAGCGGCCATAAGCTACGATAACCGCTTATCATCAGACTGGCCGTTTCGCTACCTAAGAAAAAAAAAACGTTTGTCGTGCCGTGCTGACAATGTGAACACAAACTGAGTTTATCAACCCTATAGGTACGTTCAGGAACCACACGTTTCCTAGCATCAATCAATTCGTGACCAAATATGGTGTAAGCTTGGGTGTAGGTTACCTCCTTCGAATACCGAGTAGGTAATTGATACAGTCTTGAACAAAAACCATTTTAGATTTGCTAACACGGATTAAGTAAATAGTACATCCTTTTTTAAATAAGAATGTTTTTTTTTTATGCATAAAAAAGGAACAATCATAGGTACTTAGTCACATTGAAAACTATGAAAGTAGCAGTATTTAAATATAACTGTGTATAAATGGATTAGAGAAAATTAATAACTTTGAATAAACAAAAACCATAACCAGACAGAAAAATATAACCCTCCTTTCAGGTCAGTCGGGGAAAAGCTACCCAGCAAATATTGGCGACATGGTACACAGATATTCTGTTAAATTAATCTGATTATTTGTAACAGGCTACAAAAAAAGGAGGAAGGTTATGATCCAAGCATGTGTCTGTGTATTTGATTGATTCCTATGGTACACGTGCTGATTTTCCCTGACTTCAAAACAGTTGTCAGATTAGTTTGTTTTTTTTTTTTATATGTTGGCGTCACACGGCTTGTGTATTTTGCCATTTTCCAGTTATAATATAAGTTCTAGTCACAATAAATCACTTTCACATAGTCCTCTGTCAGTCACTAGTCATTAGAGTCATGTTTTAGTATAATGGTGGTTGTACTAAAAATTTACACGGACTTCTTGAGACAACTTGTAAAGTCACGATACACATGATTCATTTCATTTCACTTCACTGGTGCACATGGATTGATCTTTATTGGATAAAATACCACCGATAATTTGCGATAAAACTCAAAATACACGAATTTATGAAAATAAAAATGAAAACGCTATGTCTCTCTGCAAGTTCCCGCCAAAAAGTCCAGATTAGAGTTCCTACGTTTCCTTTTTTGTTAACAGTTATTCAAGTAAGACACTAGGATTGCGTACTGTTGGAATAAAATGTATCCTAGGTACTTGGTATTCCATACCCGATCGTGCGCTTCCTGTGAGCGTGTCTGTTGTCCTTCCGGGAGATTATAAGTAGGTTTCATTGGAAGTGATTTAGTTATTTCTAAAAAAAAACAAAAAAAAAAACTGAAGAATATAAGATCCCTCCATATTCGTAAAAGGAGAATTTTAAATCTTAAGGAAGGGTAAAGAGGTAAGTACAAAAGTTTGTATAGGAAAAGATATTATTTCCATATGGTAAGGAATAAGAGGGACAAATTATCGTACGGGCTTCTTTAATTACGGTAGGTTGTAGGACTGTATTATATTGTGGTTGTATACTAAGAAAGGTCTTTCTATGTCTTTCTATAATTAAATCTGAAAGCAAAATAGGGAAACGCGGATGAAACCGTGCGGCAGAATGCTAGTAAAAGTTATAAAAATGTTTATAAAAGTAAAGAATCAACAGAACAATTTTGTATGGAAACATCTGACTGGCAACAATAAACGCAAAAAAGAAAGAGCATTTAAAAATAAAAAACAATTTAAATTTCGAATACTGGTGGACGAGTCGCGCTCCCACCGCGAACGCGTGCACCGAACCGCAACGACGAGCATTTGGTGCGCCAAAATACGTTGACAACCGACCAAATTGTAACCATCCCATATTCTGGTAAACACTGCAATTGTATAGTGACGTCATGAAACGGCAGCATATTATTTTTTAACTGTTTTACAGGTAATGACACTGTGTCACTGAACGCGTTGTGTTTTAATAGGAATTTGACACAGAGTTCATAATGCTTTCAGTTCGAGTAGTTCCGAAACATAATAGGAAGTGTCCGTTGCAAAATCAGTTGACAGTGATTACGTGTTGGTAATTGCAAACCTTTTGTGATTATTTCGTAGTTCAGAGCTATTGTTTAGGACAAATTTTACCGTACTTCCTTTTTTACAATTATAATTTATTCGGTCTCAATAAACATTTTAAAAAAAATCGCATCAAACTGTTGCGTAGTTTAACTAAGCGCACAGACAGACAGATTAACTACTATAAATACTAATTTTGCACCTGATTGAGAGGAGATACAACATAATTGAAAATTATTTCAAGCACGGCAAAAGAACGTTATGATATGATATAATTTAGTATAAAAGACTTTGAGCCGTTATTTTAACTTAATTACTACCTCTAAAATTATTTTAATAATTTAAAAATATTAAAAATTCATCAAAATATTGCTTACGTCCAATAAACGATCCCTTTAATGTAGCAACACTTTAATCAAAACACTTCACTGCAAACACACACCACAAAAGCAAATATTAAATATCGAACGAAGATAACATCGAACGGATTTCCGAAATCGCGTTTCGAACGCACCATCACCGCGAACTGACTGAATGGGTGAATGACGGCCACCGACGCGGGCGGCGATATGCTTCGTGCATTCCTAATTCAAAAACACCCCTTCGTTAATAAACGAAGGCAATACCGTAATAAGTAATTTGTGGCAATACTGTAGTCTATGGACTACAGTTCTTTTTTTGTGAATATACTTTCTCTAATAACAATAATAAAGCTGGCCGCAGATGTAGATAACTACGTCTCTCTGCATTCAAAGATGAAATTCATAATCGTAATGCAGAACGCCCAGAATTGCAAACAATTTGACACTTCTTCATGCACATTCCGTTTTAGACTGATGAGTGTTGACAAGTGTCCGTCTGTAGCTAATTCTTATTTGAATAGTTAAGAAATTCCAGTTGTATTAGGCCTCCTAAGGCTGCACCAGAGATGTGTAGCGAGGAAATTGTTCAACCTTATTCCATCGTCCCCATTCTTACACCGAACCACAAGACGCCGGGACGCCTATACAGATCGCAAACAAGAATTTCCATGATATTTACCTACCTACCACAGTAATATGAGAAGTACTCTTTTTGAAAAAAGATGATATTGCGAATGAGTTTGCAGTTGTTTCTTGAAGTAACGCTAAATAAATACCATGTTCCGGTCAGAGACCATCGTTTGAAGAGATTAACAATCAATGAGATGCCTACAAGGATGATCTTTATCACTCATTCCGTAAATGTTAATACAATGTTCATTGTAATTTTTGTTAATTTGTTCATGACCATGGATACAAAGTCCTTCAGTCGCATACATTTTATTTATAATATCACTTTAATATAGTCCGCACATTAACTTTCATATAGTCCGCATGATCAGTCACCGTCCAGTCATGTTTTAGTAAAGTGGTGGTCTCATTGTCATTGATAATTGGATGTTGTATTGATACTGTCTTCCCTTTTCTTCTCGAAATAGTATAAACAAAGACGCTCTTTCTACTTTTCTTTCGTCTTTTTCGTTCTTTTAAACTGTGGAATAAATTTTAATGTGGTTCTTATCCATTATTTTGGAGAATTTCTTTCAGTGGGTTTGTGTATTGTACCCGGACGAAGTGGTGATACTAACTAATTACTGTAATGTGGTATACATTGAATAACTCTTTAGCAAACTAGCTGTCCCGCGCGGTTTCACGCGCATTCCCGAGGTATCGTATGATTTCCCGGGATAAAAAGTATCCTATGTGTTAATCCAGAACATGTTCTATCTGTGAGCCAAATTTCATCCAAATCCGTTCAGTAGTTTTTGCATGAAAGAGTAACAAATATACATCTATACTCACAAACTTTCGCATTTATAATATTAACTAGCTGTCCCGCGCGGTTTCACCCGCGTTCCCGGGATAAAAAGTAGCCTATGTCCTTCTCCATACCATAGGCTATATGCATGCTAAATTTCATCGCGATCGGTTCAGCGGTTTAAGCAGGAAAGCCTAACAGACAGACAGACAAGAGTTACTTTCGCATTTATAATATTCTTCTTCTTCAGTCGGTCCCTCATTTCTGAGGATCGTGGTCACTGGAACCCCTGCCTCCATTTATTCCGGTCCGAAGTAGCCCTCACCACTTGGTAGAATTTAGAAGAGGAGGTTGCTTCTTTCACTTGGTCCGACCATCGTGTTGGCGACCGGCCTCGTGTTCTCTTGCCTTCGGTATTGCCAACAATGACCAGCTTTTCAAGACTGTTATCCCCTCTTCTCATTATATGGCCGAAATATGAAAGCACGCGTTGCAGACATGTGGTGGACAGTCGGGTTTTAATGCCGAGTTGGGAGAGAATAGATACATTTGTGCGTTTGGCCATCCATGATATTCGTAGCATTCGCCTTTATAATATTAGTTAGGATATAATTAAGTAGGATAGGATAGATCCCGTACATTGTCCGTGACACATGCTTATTCATTCACAAAATTACAGGCAATCAGTCCACCGTAAAACACAATCATGGTCAATAGGTTTTCGATGACACACCATTGCACCATACTGTTATATGTTAGACGGTAGGTAAACTGTAGTTTTTACAGTACACATCGATCGGTCAGTAGCACAGTTGGGTACTTCATTTTACGTAAAAATATCTAAAGTCAAAGTCGGTTAGTATTTTCTGGTAAGGAAAACATATTGGTGGACACCTGGCGGCTACTTTTATTTATACTCTGTCACCAATCACCGCGGGTTTTTCTGCAGGTATTGAGAGAGATGCTTTGCCTGTGTTTCATAGATGAGTGTATTGACCTAATTTATCAAACGCCTATTAAATAACGGAATCAGACGTGACCGAAACGATAGATCCAATTATTGAGTAAAAAATGTAGAGGGCCATAGTACTGGGTTACGGATGGTGTCACACTATTTTGTCGCTTTTCATCAAAACTTTGTGAACAACGGATATGACGACATCATGCATCATAATGTGGAGTGATAGCTATCTATTTATCACACGGTTAATTAAATATGCCTCTCACTCGCGTTTAATTTGATGTGAGGTTTATTGTAGGTCGGTAGAGTATGCATTATTAATTATCTTATCTCAAGCGAATTATAATTTCATGCAAAATTTAGTTTTATCGATTTCAGCGCCATCTGTACAATATTATTTGAACTACTTTATGATTAAGTGAGGTTAGAATGTAATAGGTCAAAGTGGCTCCTAGATGTATTGATAGATGTCGCTACGTATACTGTCACTTTTAGAATTTAGTGGATGCGGTATTCTTTCTGTATGGATGCGGTAGTTCAACCATAGATTACTGTTGGGTCTAAAAACATTATTAAGTAGATAGATACTGAGTTAAAACATAAAAATCACTAAAGATGGGGGATGGTGGGGATTTTATAATTTCAGCACCTGTTCGTCCAATACAGGCCCCGCATAAACCGCCTTCTCACGGGTCAAGTTACTGTCAAAAATAACGGCGCTTCTCTGCCTCCATGAAAAACAGCTTAAAAATAAACAGTCATCATTTCTAGTGCTATTATAATTCTTACCAGCTAAAACAAACAGTACAGTTTTTTTAATAGGTTGTCCACTTACTTGGGCCATGTCATTCCATTGGCGACGAGGTAGCACACCCCGGACACGATGCCAGCGAGAAGACCCAAGCTGACACCAGCAGACAAGGATAGCGTGTCCGGCATTTTCTCACTGTCACACTTGCACTGATTTCTATTGTTGTCACTGTCACACTTCAACACCGTCTGTTATATCAACATTGTCATCTTATGTGGGAAGATCTAGAATTATTGGGTGTGTTTGCATACCATGATTACATAATAATTAAAGATTTGCTAAACCTGTATCATTTAAGTACCTAGTGTCAGTTATTCCGGATTTTGGGTGATTTCTTGGATGCATCAATTGGGCAAAAGGTGCATTTGCATCCCATCTTATGTATAATATGCTTTAAATTCAAATCGATATGGTTAATTTTTCCGAGTAAGTCTATTTGCCTTATGTGGACGTTACAATCTTGATCTGAGAAAGGTGGTAGGAAGACTCCAAGAGAAATAGGAAGCCTACATGTGGAAGGCAGTGAGCTAGGAAGTACTTTTTTGGAAAGCAATACCCTTAGGTATTTCGATGCTTTCCTAGACTATGTGCTTACCGTTTATAAAACCCAACGTTTTTGTCTAAAATTATTCACGACTCAGATTTGGACAACATTTTTAAGTAATTAGAGAAATTGGAATGACGCTTAATTATTTTTGGCCCTTAAGAAAATAAGTTATTCCTAACAGAACGCCGGAATAAAAATATAAAAACGATACGCAATGCAAAAACTGCTATTTTGATGGTAGGAGTTAATCTGGGGGCACGGGAGTGCCCCCCGCCAAGACAGCCAAGCGAAGCGAAAGGGCACTACCTACCTTTTCTCGAAGCGCTTCGTCGTTTTTTTGAACCCTCATAACTTGGGTTTGGAATATACCAGATAAACAAAATTCTCGGAACATGATGTCAATAGTGAACTTATTAAGCATATTAAGTTTCAATAACATAGCTCTTATACTTTAGATTTTATTGATATCTAAAAAACCCCGATTTCGTCACTGACTCACTGATGATCATCAAAACTCATAGGGTACTTCCTGAAGTCCTAGAAAGCTGAAATTTGGTATGTAAGCTTGTATTAGTACACAAACAACAAAAAAATTATAAAACTTGGAAATTTCAAACAAAAAAAAAAGAAGTGAAATTCCACCAAAAACATTTTCATGTAAAATGTTGCCGCCAAGACATATGGCTCGTACTGTCAAAAAGTTAGCAGATCTCATGTAGAGCCAAGCTTATAACTACATGCACTTACTCTATAAGCCCTAACTTCACAACCTCTACACACCGTAGTCAAAATTTGTGGCTTGGCCGTTTCAATACTATAAAAACTATTGAATAACAAAAAAGCAATGAACAGTGAATACATTTTTCACCTTACTCCCATGTGACGGTAGCGAAACGGCCAAGCCACAAATTTTGACTACGGTGTGTAGAGGTTGTGAAGTTAGGGCTTATAGAGTAAGTGCATGTAGTTATAAGCTTGGCTCTACATGAGATCTGCTAACTTTTTGACAGTACGAGCCATATGTCTTGGCGGCAACATTTTACATGAAAATGTTTTTGGTGGAATAAATATAATAATGTCATTCTAACACTAGTGGCTTTGTGAGCTGTAGATGTCGCGAGCCTCGAGAAACGGAGACGCTTCGCTCGCTTGGTCAATTAGAAGACATAAAAGCCATGATTCTTTACGACTCGTAATTTTTTTCTAAAAACAAGACAATATCATTTTAAAAGATGTAATGAACAATATAGAGTTGTTAAACCCAATAAACACTATGCTTAACGATTCGCACACGCAAGATAAGGCAAAACTGTACATTAACAATAGTACCTAACACAACGGGATGTCACAAGAGGCTATGGTGTCATGGGAGACTCCCAGGGTGCAACACTGACCTGGTGCACAATTTCTGTAACATTCACGATGGTTCCGATTGTTCTTTGGATCTAACTGATATGAGATTTAGTTGTAGTGATCTCGTAGCGTTGCTGCGTAAACTAGGGACGTTATCAATTCACAAATTGCCAGGCTCTAAGGCAAGGTTCAGAAGGTTGCTTTTGTTGAAAAGATCCGGTAATAAATTTGGCAACTCTTTTTAAAAACTAACAGATTGATTACATAAGATGTGTCCACAAGAGCGAGCCAAGCACCGTTGTCATTCAAATGTTAGTGACAGGCAGATATAAAAAAAATATTTTCAGTTTTGTTCAAAGATTTAAATTGATATCGCTTGCCAAAATAGTACCAGAATGCAATTATGGCCCTGAAAGTAAGAGAGTTTCATAAAAACAAACGTGGTCAAAGAATTCATCATTGAAACAAGCCTTCTTTTATAAAATAGCAACTCTCGCCATTGACAGGGAGTCCATCCTCACACATTGAAACCAGAAGTGTTTTGTACTGTGCGGGATCAACGGAGCTTCCTTCCGCGGACGCTCAGACTGTGGAATGAGCTCCCTACCGTGGTTTTCCCAACGGAGTACAGCATGGGGTTCTTCAAAAAGGGTGTGAAGAGATTTCTGCAGGGTCGGCAACGCGCGATTGATACCCCTGGTGTTGCAAGTGTCCATAGGCTACGGTAACCGCTTACCATCAGGCGGGCCGTATGCTTGTTTGCCACCTTAGTGGCATAAAAAAAAAAGGTTTTGTTAAAAATGACATTTTTAATACAAGCTTTTTTTAGTGACTGTACTTTTTTTTATTGGACTTGCATTGTCTTCTAATATACTAATGTATACCAAATATCAAGTCAATCAGACCACTGGAAGTGGATGAAATTCGACTTGCAAGATTCTACCCGAACGAACAATCATACATACATACATTGCAAGTTAAATAAAAACTTGTAAAAATGCTGAAAAAGAGGAAATCGACAATTTAGGAAATAGTGATTTTGGTAAGTGGACGATGATTTCAGAACAGACAAAGGTCGAAAGGGCTAAATTAAAGTCGAGACCCTAAGTACCCCCACTTACGAAGGTCAAAGCTACTTAAGTTACCACCAGTTCGAAAGACAACCTTCACCTGAGAAGAACCGGCATATAATACAGGCCTTAGTGTACGGTTTTTTTAACCGACTTCAAAAAAAGGAGGAGGTTCTCAATTTGGTTGTATTTTTTATGTTTGTTACCTCCTAACTCCGTCATTTAATAACCGATTTTGAAAATTATTTTTTTATTTGAAATGGGTACATTTCCCGTTTAGTCCCATTGTCATCAGATCAGGATTTGATTACTTCTTAGTGTACTTTGAAGTCGGTTTAAGTTTTTTTATAAAATTGACCAATTATTTTATTTAGAATTGTTCAACTGCTTATGTTGCTGACTCTACTATTACACCTAGCAGTAATATGCGGATATTTGAGAAAGGTCCCACCCAGCTAGTTAGTTACGTCGTTGTAACCAACATGCCAGATTTAGCACATCACCTTTGTTTTTCTTGCTTTGCTTTCGATCTTCACTTTCAATTATTGCACAGTTCTGTGACCCCACTTGCCGTTCGAATTGTGACGGTATTAACGACAGGTTTTCGAACGTAATTTATCTGTGCATTTTTATAGCTAACTAGCTGACCCCTGCGATTTCACCCGTATGGTTTGAATTTTTCTGCGCGGGACTCTAATACTTTTCTAAAATAAAAGTAAGCCTAAATTACTCCTTATAACATCAGCTATCTAAAATCTGTCCAGCTATTTCGGAGATTAGCCGGAGCAAACACTAACAATATTTTTTCTTTTTGTTTGGTATAAGTACCGTATATACTTTTCATTATGTATTTAGTAAATTGTTGACCCTCCACCCCTTCTTAAAGAATTCTTTACTTACCGTATTATACAGATAATTTTGGGGAAACGGTGAAAAGATGAATATAAACCAATAATTCTAAATGATAGCTCAGATTCAGAATGCTTGAAAATAAGGCATATCTGTTTAGGAATTTGGCTTGATTGCTCGATTTACTTAACTGTAACAAGCGAACCATTTCAAGACAGATATACCAAAGTCCTTCATTTTAAATGATAAAATAAAGTCTGTCTGAACGTTTACAGACACCAAGTGCTCACGATTACAAATGAAAATGATGTGCTAATTTACTGGGAAAACTTCTTTTACTTGATCTTCGATACTTTTCGTTTATTTATTTCACGAACCCAGTGGTCCAGTATTTATTTTCTTAATATGAAGATACTCAAGCCAGATGACATTTTGCTTTTTGTAGAGACAAAGTAAAACGGGATGAAAACGCTATGGCTGTTGTACCTAGGTACATTTGCAAAAAATTTAAAATCTCATCATCAAACCAATATTAAATGCGAAATTAATTCTATTTTTTATTAGTAATAATGCATACGGCCCGCCTGATGGTAAGCGGTTACCGTAGCCTATGGACGCTTTCAACACCAGGGTTGCCGAACCTACAAAAATCTCTTCACGCCTTTTTGAAGAACACTATGCTGTACTCCCTTTGGAAAACCGCGGCGATAACTCATTGCACATATCCTGAGCGTTCGCAGAAAGAAGGTCCTTTAAAACGGCACAGTACGGACCATTTTGGTTCCAATGTGACTCTATTATCTGGCTAATTGTTACTAAACTTCTTGACACGTAGATGTAACGGGTGAACCGGCTCCTTATCTAAGCTAGATGGGGAGCGGTTATCACGTTCCTGGGATAAAAAGAAGCCAGCCAGAAGACAGCTAGGTAGGTCATTTACCTACTATCACTGCATAGGACTTATAATTGGATTTAGACATTACCTTTTTCTGTATCGAATAAACAAAATTACTTGAAAGTACATAAATCAGAATCTCGAAACATGGTTTTGAAACTATGGTATTAGTCTAAATATAACCGCTAGGTGTACCTTTGATAAATAATATCGTTATCTTGTTCGCTCTACTGAGTTACGTCTTACCATAGAGTAAATAATATACTACGTCCAAGTCTACTAAGTGAGGCTAAGGCGCAAAGCAGACGACTGACTATCCGCGCAGGACTAGTCTGTGAAAATAGAACCTATACAATTCTAAGCAGTAACGCCAAAAGTCTGCGAAAGAATGGGATATACCCAAAAGCGTGGGGCGCTTTTTCTTGTAACCCAAAAGAATTTCTAAGCATTATCATTATCATGAAGAAATATCGTAAATTACAAAATGAAAAGCGCCACACACTTTTCATTCAAATATTGAACTTAATTACAAAAATTGCTTAAATTTAGGCCCTTACGGGATAGACAGAGAATATATTTAGGTTCAATTTCATAATTATTTAACACATTTAGTGCAGGGCTTTTTAAAGCGTGTTTTTTTAGTTTTTTTAAACTGTAATTTATTCTGTATTTCAAGTACAAAATAATACATCGCATTATTCGCAATTACTGCATTTCCATAGCGTTTGGTACGTCCCTAGAGTTCCGCTGACAGAATGATCGAAGATGTACGTGGCCTGCTTTGAATCAATTAAAAATCCGTGACGGACTTTATTGTGTGCCGCAGACTCCTTCGCACAAAAAGTTTGTCATCTGCGCTGCACCTAAGTAAGTAGCTTATAAACACAGAGTATGTCGCTCTTTAATTTCTTCTCAGTCGGGCACTCTTGTCAGAGTGGTCGTGGTTGCAAAAGATGGTGTACATGGAGGGTCTTCAACGCCAATGTTCTCCTTTACTTGGGTTACTGCTTTTGCAATGCTTCTCCATTTATGGCGGTTCGTAGCGCTGCGAGAAGACTGTACCATACTAGATTGGGTTACCGTCCTGATAAGATCAGTCCAACGAGTGGGTGATCGGCCACGAGATCGTTTGCCTTCAACCTGACCCTGTACAACAAGTCTCTCCATCGAGTGTTCGTTTCTGGAGATGGGACCAAAGAACTTGAGAATTCGAAGCTGCACAGTCGACGAAAGCCTATCTGTTATTCGAAGCTCCTTGAGGATCGAGTTCTCTTTAATTTACCTACACTCATTGCTCTATTTTCATTGTTCCATATTGCTCTATCATATTTTAGGTATTATTATTTTATTACCATTATTTTCAATTATTATTTTCAATACCATTTCTATAGTAACCGGATTTGGTCTCACTATCCCTATAGGTACGTATCTAATAGTGGTTAGCTGCCTTTAGTTCCTATTTTACGTAATCTCAGTAAGTACAATTAAGAGGAAGTTATTATTCTGTGCCTAGGGACTCGGGGCTTTCATATTAGCAGCAACCGAATGGGCCCATTCGCAGGTGTATGCCGGTATTCAGGTATTGTAATAGTGAAAATCCGCGATGAAATATTGCAAATAGTAAACGTTCAGTACATTTTATGTTTCTAATGAAATGAAATAATTTATTCATTCAAATAGGCCTTCACAGGCACTTATGAATAGTCAAACTCTAATACTCTAATGCACGGTTCGGAAGGTTGATTTTGCTGAGAAGAGCCGGCAATAAACTCAGCAATTACTCTTTTCAAAAACAAACTTAAATTTATTACATCAGATGTTTCCTGCGAGAGCGAGCGCTACAACCACGCATTTTTATCATTTAAATATTCTTTAATATTGTAGTAAGCCTTCTGTACTAAAGCGGCCTTTATACGTTCCTTAAACTTTAGACTAAAGACCTCAATCTACACTAGCGCCTCTCACGCCGTACTAAGCATTCTAGCCCGCATTGAAATGTAAAAAGATTACCTTCCATAGGGTTTTATCAAAGACTAATGCCCGGTTTCTTTAAACATAAGCGAATCGTTTTGCTTACCAATGGTAGATTTTTTTATTGTCAAACTGGGCATATAGATCATTTCGTAAGTTAATTTTACCTGTGATAGCTATTTCCATATGGGAGGGTCTGCTATGCAAAGCAAGTCTTTGCTTCATTATTAGTAATGTTATAAGGGTCTTAATTTTAATAAATTTTAACCGATACCGGTCCGTAAATTATTGAAACCGGGCCTAAGTACTTTATGTCTATGAGTAGACAAAAGATAATTAAAAAACTCTCTGCCATCAATTTCTTTGTATTTGTCACTGTCAAGTTATTCTTGATAATATTTTTATAGATTTTTTTATTTATTTCTAATTATCTTGAAATCTACAATGGCAAGTTCTATTTACTTGCAATGTCTTTTAGGGATTCAATGCAGAGACTTTACAATGATTGCTGCAGACCAGATGAATACGCAGAGCATCATTGTTATGAAGAACGGTAGGCGAAATAACATTATTTAATGGTCCATCTGCAAAACTAATATTCAAGTTTATAGATGGATCAAGACGTTAAGTCTAGCTGTCTTGTATTGAATATAGGCCTACCTAATGCGCTTGCCTTTATTGCAGTCTTTTCAGAATGTTGAACTATCGCTTAACTATTACTCTATCGTGCATTATTATATTGTGTATTGGTGAATCTGTGTGTCCAATAAATACCATTTTATCTTTATCTTTATCATTACAAGAACTCTTCTTCGTTTTTAAAGCAGAATCTCAAATCACGGCTAAATTGTTCACAGAATCTGTTCACAAGGAGGATTTATGTATTGGTAAAATATGTGTAATAACGCAAAAGATTTGTACAGACCCACTGTTGCAAAATAGTTTATAGAACTATACTTTGATTGCCATATTGTCCTCAAGTTGGTACCTATTATCTAGCAAAAAATCATGGTCATCATAGTCATCATTATTCACGAATCATTGCAATATTCACTAATATTGCAATATGCAATATTATAATCACGAATATTCCAAGTATTTCCAAGATTACACGCAGCAGCTATGAATAATTTTCCTTATCAATGTTTTTATTGATGATAATCTTATTTACTTTTCCTATGACCCTAATGAATAAATCATTATATTGATTTTCCATTATTTCTAACTGCCCGCTATATTCCTTTTCAAAAATCTAGAAATTCAATTTGCACAGTGAAGTGTGTCCGTCTGTGTAGCTTAACTATAACTTACGGGATTACATCTATCACGGAATAATGTGAAGAATAAACTTATTATAGATACAGAAAGGCCCGGTAATGTCTGGCACAAATTGGAAAATGAGAGAAAAAATTATATTCGATTGCTAACTTGATATTTATGCTTCAGATGAAGAAAAACTTCACGAAGTCTCAGAAGATCTAATATTAGGTGTGATCGGAGACCCGGGTGATGCTGGACAGTTCTCACAGTTCATTGCCAAGAACATAAAACTGTACAAAATGAAGAATGGATACCAGTTACACACTGCTGCGGCTGTTCATTTCACTAGGAAGACCTTGGCTGAATCATTGAAGAGTGGAGTAAGTCTATCCTTCTCTTCTTAGGTTGGGTACATCACTCCTAACATGGCGAGATTGTCGAACAGAAGCCGAAGAAAATAGAAGATATTTTGAGTCCAGACCCTGACATAATTACCGTCTCTTGGTTAGATTACTGCTTCGTACTTCACGAATACCAGAGTCAAAATTCTGATTGTGTACTAAGAATAAGAATCAATTTATTTAGACACACGAAATACAAGAAATGGGAAATAGCAAAGTGAACAATATAGTAGTAGACTTAAATGCCAAAGTGAGTTGTTTTATTTATTATCCTTTACATTCAGTGTAGCTTACTGAACTTTGAGCCAACAATCAACCCTTATTTCAAAGCAGTTGAAGTAAGAGATGTAATTTAGGAGAATATACATTGAGTCAAACATAATTCTTACTGACCAATTTAAAAGCTTCAATTGCAGTACCATGCAAAACTCTCTTTTTAAACCAATTATAACGTTTCTGTAACACTTTCCTTCACATGTATGCATAATATCCGTGCTAATCACTTCCAAACTATTTTATTTAACTTCTTTGTATGAACGTAACTGGCTATTATCGTTGTGTTCACTACAATTGAGATTTATTCATGTTATTATTATTTCGTTGGTAAATATAATTTATTTTTATGGTTGAGGTGTTCTGAATCAGTTCATATATTGTTTCTTGTATTAGGAGTTCTGCTGTTATGTAAATTTATTACCGATCACCGAGTTTGATGTTATGTATAATAAAGTTTCTGTCAATATTTATCTGGTATTTTTAACTATATCGGGTATTACAGCAGTAACACCTTGCATAATGTAAAGATTTACTCCCGTTATTCCGGCAAGAAATTTGAGGGCCCTTTTTGGCGTAGTCAGCTCAAATAGGAAGAAAATGCCATACAGTCGCGGAAAACGAATCTATAGTATCCGTAAGAATTTTTCAACGTCATGCCCTACTATACAAATATCCGGGTTTTTCAAGGCGATATCCAAAAGAGAGACGGTACCAACGTATTGTAGTAAGTTGATAATGAATTACTTAGTTACATTGATCAGCCAGAAACAGAATCTTTACTTGAGCCTACTAGAAGCGTGTCCTGACTAATTACTCTAGATTCCCTACGAACTTCTGAAACCACGACAATTTATCTATCTCGCTTTCTCGACGACAATTAATTGATGGTGATCGTTAAGGTGAATGCTCACGATTACAAAAAGCTATATTCCCGTTAGATGGTGTTAGTATCGCAAAGCTATGTTATTTCTTTTTTTATGTAAAATTCAAGCATCCTTGGTGCGTAATTTAGTGATTGGCGAGCAATATGTATTTATGAAGTATTTATGAAGCATTAATTTTACTTCCACGGCAATTAGTTACAAAGAATTCCTCCAGAAAAATATCTGTCAAGTTATTCCTTGTATATATACACGCACACATTGTAATTTTTTGTTTTGTTTCGACCGTTAGATGGCGTTAAAATAAGTATTGAGTTGTTTTATATGCCGTTAGGTGGCGTTTAAATAATTACGCGTGTGTGCTAAAATTGGTTAAGTATTTTTTCATGAATTATGCGTAAATTGTGTTTTATATATTCATTAGGTTTGGTATATTTTATATTATTTTTTCAATAAATATAAAACATGTTTACTATTAAAATTTTGTACATTGTACATGTACTTATTTGATTTCCTAATGATGTTTTTCCTTCACCATTATCCAAAGGTGAATTTGTACGTAAATTCAAATCTCACAAAGTACAGGCCGATGATATATTTTCGTTCTTGATCGTAAGGAAACCAACACGAAAAAGTCAAATTGAAAAGCATTAGAAGTACACCAAACCACATTGTCCTGCTTGACGTTATGATGGACTATGGCCCCAATCCCCCTTGTTATTAGGGGAGGCTCTACACCGGTACGTTTATGAGATGTCAATATTGATTATTATGTAGGTATAATAAAAATAGATTCTCTGTATATTTCTTTATTAATGTATGACGTAAGTAAATGTGGTATGGTATATAAACACTCAAAAAATTCACATCTATATTGTGATTTCGGTAGAATCTAAAAAGCATTTTGCTGATAAACTCCTCCGAGGTAGGTACGCATCTATTCTCCAGCATGAGTCATGACTGTGACCGTTGTGCGTAATCGAAACGAAGTAACATAAAATATTATGCATGTTGGTAACGTTAAATCCTTGTTCCTGAAATAGTATATTTATAAATGTTATTTATATAGGTATATAAATTAGTTGCTGTTCGTAAGTCTCGACAAAACTCAAAAACAGCTTGACCGATTTGAATAATTATTTTTGTGTTTTGTTCGCTGTGATACAGGTGTAGTTTAAAAAATGGTAAAAATAAAAAAAAAAAGTGTTACGAAGTTCACCTAGTTCAAGAGGTTCTTCTAGTAAGAAGGGTGAACTAGTTGAAAATAAATACCTACTGTTACAAAACATTTTCAAAGTTTTATTTACTTGATAAAAATAATCAAGCATAATATTATAGGTACATAACAAACTGACTTTCTGATGATTATGTAGAATCTACATTGTAGATGCATGATCCTCTACTAGAACAAAAAATACCTGTTAGTAGGTTTGCTTTGTATAATTATTTTTAATACCGATTTTTATATAGTTTACATTTTACTTGTAAATTAATTTTGATCTGCACAGTTATTTCTTTTCCAATTGAGTCAACATAATATCTAGCAATTAGCATTTTTGAAAATGTTGCTAGCTTTAGCATTTGACTTCACATTTCTGATGACCTTGTCATATCGGCAAACCTTTACGACTGTTATAAGATTTAATGGATGTAAATCAAACAGTATTATGATAAGCATAATGCATTTTGGTTATGCATAATTAATTGCCCCTGGACCTGAAATAAAATGCGTAATTGTTATGACAAAGAATATGTAATTTATAATACCTATCAGAAAATGAGTACAGAAGTATTCTCGACTTATTGAAACCAAACAATATCCTTGTTCCTAAATAATTAGGAAACAATTTTTTTCAAATTTCTAACCTCCACCTTACAAAATGAACTTTACTTTGGTGAAGGAAAACATCGTGAGGAAACCATAGTGAGGAAACCATAGCAGGTGGTAGGGTACTTTTTAGTACTCATCTGATTGGCTACCACCCTCAAGTTAAAAATCTGTCGCCAAGCGCCTATCGGTGTGTTCCGACGGATGTAATTTTTTTCATGTGGTGTAACAATAAAGTGTTATCTATCTATCTCTATACTATTAGCATCAATGCATATATCTATTACATACCTGTTTAAAGGTACACTTGGCTAAACATCAAGCTAATGTAATGTATCCAAATAAGAGTAAATAATTTGTAAAAAATATTAGCCGTAGGAAACACATGGGAAACATAAATTTCGTTGCGTAGGAACGTGACACGTCTAAAAAGATGTGTCAACGTTAGGCAAATCACGGCAAACTAGGATTTACGATCTCGATTCGATTTAATCAAAAAAGAGGTTTTATAGGTCGATCTTCAATCTTTTGAATCGATGTTTTACAGTTTATAAGATGAATACTTAGGTACCTACTTAATTTATATTGAAGATTTTTCGAAAATACATAAAGACATACGAAAGCATTTTTGCCCAAGCTGAAACAGAAACGATTCGATCGCGGAGCTCGTTCGGTAAAAAAAAATACATGTAGGTACTTACCGACTTACATGTATTTTCCATCATTGTTGATAACCGATTATCACTTTTTTTTTCACTAGCTGTCCCCCGCGGTTTCTCCCGCATTCCTGGGATAAATCAAAATAAACTCAAAAAGTTATTTACTTATCCAGTTTAGGCCCAGGTAAGGGACTTATGCACGTCAAGTATAAGTAAAAATTCAAAAATTCAAAATCATTTATTCAAATAGACCTTCGCAGGCACTTATGAAAAGTCTGACTCTAATACTCTAATACCGGTTCGGAAGGTTGCATTTGCTGAGAAGAGCCGGCAATAAACTCAGCAATTACTCTTTTCAAAACAAGCTTAGATTCATTACATAATTTTACATTCTAATCGCACTGACAACACGACAACAAGTAAGTACATACAATTGAATCTACCACCACCGGTTCGGAATACACTTAATAAAAAGTAGCCTGTAAAACTCGGGGATAATGTAGCTTCCTATTAGTGTAAGATTTTTCCAATCAGATGGATAGTGATTACCTAGCGATTCAGAGATTAGCCCGTTTAAATAAACAAAAAAAAACATCCGCTTTATTATATTTGTATCGAAGTATAGATTCGATCTACTTGTATATCCCAATAAAAAAATCGTACGGTCGATTTTAACATCGCTGCATCGTCAGCTGTCTTTATTCGAGGAATTTTGTATTTTGATAGTCTTTCTCTACAGAATCTGCAAACGTGAATTTAATTCCTCAAGTAAAATTCTTATATCGGACGATGGAAAAATCGGCCCTAAAGTCGATTGATACCACCTAATATTTTAATCGATTCAAAACATCGTTTATTTTTTGTACAGTAGGTACCTACCTACTAGGTATTTGCAAAAACATCATGTTCGGAATCTTACTAATTACATTATTACTTATTAGCTCGACTAGATAAATATTGAAATATATCAGTAGGTACCTAACTTTATTATTTACCATGATATAATAAAATAAGTAGGTATGTATAATACATAGTATATTACATATTGACTTTCTACGTATTATTATTTATGAATAATCTAAGCAATCAATCTTTTTCAAGTGTTGGTTTTTGAACGCATCCCTTGAACCGTCCTCGAACGAACGGTGAAGTTTCGTACCTATATTATAATAGTATTATGTATAGGTTTTATAACTATATCATACAAATTAAAACATGTTTGTTTGTAAAAAAACGTAAAATTGTTTTTTTTTTGGATAGCATTATTAATTACTTTAAATGTAGATATTAGGTCGGTCATAGTTAAACGTTGGAATGTTTTTGGTATTCGTATATTGACATATTTTAACTTTCTCTTTGATATAATTTATGCAGCATAAACTAACGTAGGTAGATACATTCGATATATATATTCAATAAACATAAAAACTATACGTGGTAAAACTTATTGGTATTCATAATATTACACAAAAACTTCATGCATGCAAAGCTGGGCGCAAAAGCTAATTTCAAATTCAACTTCAAAATTATTGAAATCAACGAAATATACGAAAGAAGCGCGCAACGATGATTGGTATAATATTACACAAAAAATTCATGCAGGCAAAGCTGGGCGCAAAAGCTAATTTCAAATTCAACTTCAAAATTATTGAAATCAACGAAATATACGAAAGAAGCGCGCAACGATGATTGGCAACATCGCATTTCCTTTACAACAAACTACCCTAGTCGGAACGGCAACGCCCCGTTTCGGCTATGCTAAGATTTGACCAATATTATTCAAAGCATAGATTTCTATAGAGTCAAATTACTGAAAGCGCCATCTATTTCACGACTTGTAGTTTTAAATTCGAACCCCGGCTCCTTTTTGACATCTTAGTTCTTAGTTACCTTGCTAATAACCATATTGCTTGCCTAGATTGCGCTACTAAATTTACTCACACGAATACAAAATTTGCAATTTTTTAAACCAGTTTTATTGTAATTCCGTTGGATATTTTTGTTTGAAATTAAAATTAGCCACACCGGTAACTAGTATGAAGTCCAAAGAATAGCTCAAATAAAAACAATACGATGTGTGTATTGAAATCTCAGCTAGTTAAATATGTATGGAAAGGGCAATCAGAGCAACCACCTTAAGCCTGTGCGGTAATCTAATCTGATAGACGAATGGGGTGAACTGACATTCTCAGATAGCTTTTGATAGTATCTTTTGAGACTGCTTGCTTGTGAAAATTATTGGAAAAAGGCATACCTAATCGACTAAGGGGGACTCCTTGCCTCATTATTCGTCTCTTTTGTCCTAATTGAATATGGGCTATCCAAAGTGAAGATTATAGTCAGGAAAGAGATGCAGGATTCTGAGAAATTTTATTGAGGAGGTTTTTTGTCTTACAGAATCCATCAATGGTGAACATGCTATTAGCTGGATTCGATCCCATACTCGGTGGGCAGCTGTACACCATGGATTTCTTGGCTTCTTGCGTGAAGGTGCCGTTTGCAGTTCATGGCTTTGGAGGACTACTAAGTCTGAGCATCTTAGACAGATACTATAAATTTAGTATGTATTGATTTTGTGCTTAAATCTTTAGGACGAATCGGATTTTGAGGCACTAAAAGATGCTAAGCCTATATTTTAGTTTTCAAACGGGAGTGTCTCTGGTAGGATTATCCAATTAGGGTGTAGAGTAGATATCGCATGGTCGGCAATGCGTGAGTGGATACTCCTGATGCAAGCGATTATAGACTATGGTAACCGCTTACCATCAGGCGGACCGTATGCTTGTATGTTACTTTATTCGTAAAAATACACAAAAATCAAAATCAGAAATTATTTATTCAATTTAGGCCCCCAACGTTAATAAAATGACTCTCTACACCGGTTCCAAATACAACTTGAACTGAGAAGAGACACACAAGTAGCGGGTTGGGCCAAAAAGCTATCAATATTAATGGTATTTCTTTCAGCTTTAAGTCCAGCAGAAGCCTACGAAGTGCTGAAAATGTGCGTGCACGAGGTCCATCAAAGATTGTTCGTGAACCTTCCAAATTTTCAAGTCAAATTAATCTCCAAAAATGGTATCAATCAATTGGAAACTATAACTCCTGCTACTTTTGTCATAAGATAGGCAAAGATCAGTGTTTATTTATACATATATTTTATTTTGGAAGCTTTTTAATATTATTAATAATATACATATTGTAACATAATATTGCTATTATTTTTTGCATCAGTTAATAGTACATTATGATACATGTGTGCAAAATTTGTTATTACACTCGAGGCGGAATTAAGCCATTCGCTGTAAAAAAAACTGTAACGACCAGCTAGCGAACCTAAATAAAAAAAAAAAAAAAAAAAAAACCCACGCGCCGTATTTGTTAACGTTCTGATTGTGTGGTTGATGATAATCAAAAAATCTACTTCAAAAAATACAAGTCTGTTTTTATCCTCGCAAGAGTGTTGAAAAACGGCGATGATACGCATGTGCAATGATCATTACACTCTCGGCTCCCTTATCGCGTTCGCCGGCGGCATACCGCCTCGCGTGTAGTTACCGACTTTGCACATATGTACTAATCTCTATAAATCGGGTCCACCTTAAAATTATGTTTGTGGATAATGAGTATTCGACTCAATATCCTTCATTTCAACCGGTTTTTCATCCCTAATGAGTGCATCGAAATCATTATGACGGTTAATAATAACTTTGTATGCAGTTGACTCTAAAACCTGACACTTATACCGTAATCAAAAGATTGTGTCTACCAATAATAAACCTTATATAATAGGTCTAGGATCCAAGTTCAATCGCTTTAAGAGGACTCAATTCGTCATACTTTTCATACAAAACCTCTGTACTTATTATGGCGTTGTTAAACATTTTTCGTTAGAGGTTTTGAACAAATTAGTATCTTGTGCACTATATCTAGCCGTGTATCTAGGCGTAATTAAAAAAAAGTGTGAAACAAATTCAGTCAAAGACTCCGAAAAACAGCCTTTTTGCCTGAACTTTGGCCATATCTAATGAACCTATAAATTGTAAAAGTAAAGAAAACATACCAGGCTACCAGGCTTGCAAATGTATTGGAAATTCTAAATAACTAACTTTTTTTTCACAAACTTGTAAGATTTTTTTCACAAGAAGTATACTCCTGGAACAAGTTTTATGAATGCGAAATCATGAATGACGACCTAGCGAAGCGGCCGTGAGTGATTAGCGGAATTTACCGACTGATAACCGACGGCTCTGATGCTATCTCTCTTTTTTCTTAGTCAAACATTACGTTGGATGAAACAACAAGCTTTTAGACTATGCTCGCGTTGAAGTTGCCCCGGCCACAGAGGGCCGCCTTAATCTTGACTCTAAAGCTTTACAGACCTAAAATCACTTACAAGATAATATTTGCATTTTGCTTCGAAGCCTCGTTTTACACTTGAAACTGGCTTTCTAAATCAATATAGATTATATTTACGCCCTAGGTACTATCGATGGTCGAAGCTAATTGAATTCTATTTCAATGATATAAGGTACAAAATTATATGGAGAATTTTACTGCTGGGCATTCTCTTTCGTTAATAACACCTTGCCCCTATGATGATAAATTGCCTCAAATGCGTCAAGATAATACGCTAGATGCAAATAGTTTTCCGTTTTTATCTCAAGTTATTATTAATTTAATGCAGGAAATTTTCTATAAATAGATTGTATTGTATATTTGCTGTAAATTTTAATTTATATCAGTGTGCAGGCCATGTGCTATCTTGGCATTCATACCGTTCTCCGATTGCGATAAATTTTTATCATCTTATTGCTTGCAATTACGCGAAGGTTTTAGTGAAATAAAACATATGGGAAAATCCACCGAAAAAGTCGGATATTTCACCCGATATGAAAATAAACTTATTATCGAAAAAATATTGGTTATCCTATTTGTGTCTATTAAAAATATAATAATGTGGTCAACTGAGAACTTTGAGAAGTTAAGTACTTACCACACACATCTCTTACTGTGGTAAGCATGTTATCAAACATAGATCTTAGGCGCCGATCCCACTGAAAAGAGTTCTATAGTTCCGAGTTCTGCATTCTGCGTTGATTGTAGGCGCCACATAGCCTTTGAAAGTAAAAAGGAGTGTATGATGTGTGATCAGTAGCGAATATTGAAGAACTCTAGAACTCTAGACTGCTTGCTGTGTCCACAATAGTCAACACGAAATGCAGAACTCAGAACGCGGTACTCTAGAACTCTTTCTGTGAGATCAGCGCCTTAAATATAAAGAGAATTTAGCAAAAAATGTCATGGCTAAAACAATTTATCACAGAATTCTTGCACGCAAGAACCTCAACTTAATTCGAGGTTGCATATTATTTACAATTTGCTCATATTAATGTCATGTGAGCACATTAAACACACATTAAAGATTATCTTGATCCTTAGTTCCCACAACACTAACGCTTGGTATCTGATAAGTCACTAGAGAACATTGCAATATTGCAAATAGCTCTTTACTTTGTGATGCTTAGTTTTGTTTTTACGAAATAGGTTCAAAGTGTCATTGTTATGAAACCCAGTTGAATTGAATATTTCTAAAGACAAATTCAAGAGGTAAGATAATCTTGATGCAAATCAGATTTCAGAACAAAAAACAGAGTTTAAAAGTAAATATAGTAGTGTTTTTTGGACAGTTGCTACCCGCCCAGATTCTTTCAATTTCAAAGCCACAAGTGTCCGCCCGAATCATCAATGTTTTTACTAAAAAAGAGGTCGCACGTCTTCCGGGGAAACGGCCAAGCCACATATTTTGACTAAGGTGTAGAGTTTGTGAAGTTAGGGCTTGTAGAGTTAGGGCATGTAGAGTTATAAGCTTGGCTCTACATGAGATCTGATAACCTTTTGACAGTGCGAGCCATATGGTATGAAAATGTTTTTGGTGGAATAGATTAAAGTGAACGCGAAATTTAGAAGTCGCACTCGCTATGCGATCTCGCTTCCTGCCCAGAAAACAACTATAGTTGCTTAGCAACTAAACCGCGAGGCCGAGATCTAACTCAAAATTACCAAACCATAAATCACTACAATGACAAAAATAGGTGAAAAGGACGTCTTATAATCTATATACAGACATACTTGTGTGTTATGTAGATAGAGTGCAAACATGCGTCAAGTCAAGGTGTTCGTGTGATAACGGGTAACACACGACACACTCATTATCACTTGAAATATCACGCGTGAGCATTTGGCAAGTGTTTCAAGTGAAGGATGAACAATTTTTAGGTGCAATGCAGTTTGATGATTTAGAATACAAATGACATAATAAAACGCAAACATCTTATGTCTGGCTATATTCACACAAACCACAATACAACCCCAACCACATCACAACCACACCGCGTGGGCGGGGGCTAATTTGTATAAAAATTATAGTTGAATTCACACGGACAACATTTTGCAGTGGGACATAATCTTGTGATACATTTTTGGATAATTGATCATTGTGCATTTTGTAAATGGAGTGGTTTAATGGAGCTTGTCAGACAGAGCCAAATACTGTTCCTAGCGGGCGGAAAATTATATTAGCTGTCATACATCTGTCCAAATTCCATCGCGATCGGTTCAGCGGTTTAGGCGTGAAAGCGTAACAAACAAACAAATTCACATTTATTAACAGGTGGAGATTTTGAGATGGCATATTTTCATCAACAACTTTTACTATGGGATCAATAGTGAATTCTCAAAAAAAAAATTACATTCGATAGTAAATGTCAACCTTGCTCGATCATAATGTATGAAAAGTAAAAATTTTTTTTTGAGTATTCAGTGTTGGTCCCATAGTAAAAGTTGTTCAGCATTTCAGTGTTGGTCCCATAGTAAAAGTTCAGCATAACTAACCCAACATAGGTTTCGAAAATATGCCATCTCGAAATCTTCACCCAGTATAATATTAGATAGGATGACGTTGTTTAATATAGGAGTAGTAAATAAAACCTTTGGAGAAAGGATTTATGTAGTAAATTGAAAACTTCAAATGAATTACATTCGTGAATTCTCTGAAATGATACTTCGGGTAGAAGAAGTCAAAATGAGTTTGTCAGTGGAAAATTCATGCGCGTTATCTCTATTGAACCAAAGTTATGTAAATACCTACCTACATACATAGTTACATATTATAATAGTAAATAAGGAACTAGCTTCTGCTCGCGGCTTCGCCCGCGTGGCCTACAGGAAACAAATGACATATTTTTCTACAACAATAAAACAAAACAACTTCATCCCGCTTCGAGGGTGGAATTATTAAAAACGCTGAGACACGTATACATTAATTTTTAATATTCAGCCTAAATACAAAATTTGAAGATCCTAACTTCGAAACTGACGGACTTTCAAACAAACTTTCATCCCCTATTTAACCCCCTTAGGGGTGGAATATCGAAAAATCCTTTCTTAGTGGATACCTACTCTTCACAAAGAATATACCCTCTAAATTTCATGTCTCTAGGACCAGTGGTTTAGGCTGTGCGTTGATATATCAGTCAATCAGTCAGTCAGTCAGTCAGGACTTTGAATTTTATATAATATATAGAAGATATAGATATAGATAGATAGATATAATCATAATAATAATGATGATTTAAGGAGTAGGGCCCAATTTCCACACTTTCGATATCACATAAGACATTTGGCAAAAACTTAATCTTTATCTGCTAAAAATGTATTTAATTTTATCATAGAAATGTGAATTTTGCGCTAGAGTTGTTCCATTACCCAAGTCCAAAAAGAACAAGAAAGAAAAAAAAGGTTTTTTGAAATTCAACTGTAAATACCTACAAATAATTATTAAAATAACACAACACCATATAAGTGCTAGAGACTGCGTAATTGCTTTAGAAATAAGAAATACAAAGTTGACAAAGAAATTAGTCGAAACTTGTGGGAATGGATGTTAAAACGAATTGCCGCCGTCTCATTATAACGATGGAAATGTATTCAGTAACTATGTAGCGCTTGTAATTATTTTACAAACATGTGGAATAATAAAGGAGTTATTAACTTTAAACCGCCAAGGACAGGTAGACACAATTGGCGTAACGTAATACAAGATAAAATTAGTTCACGGGGGATTCACGACCCCCAGAAATGAGGACACACGACGCGAGGAGGAGGAACTTTAAACATGGATGTTTTAAAAATATACCGTGTGTCCGTGACTAATGGAGTAATACTAATAATATCCAAAGACATTGGTGCCGATTCTGTTGTAAATCGCACTAAACTAATTTTAGTCACATCTCATCTCTTTCTTACGAACATGATTGAAAAGGGATACAACATATTTTAAGTGGTCAAATTAATCTTTCCTGTCTTATTTTGCGTGTATTTAGGCATAACCACGATAGATGGCGACTAAAATTATATTGAAAACAAGCATTGGACTAATTTGACAGGACTAAATTTCTTACATCCTTTTCTTATGTTCCTTGTTAGAAAGAGACATAGTGACATTAAAATTAGTTTAGTTGTGAACAACAGAATCAGGGCCATTGTAAACACGGCCATCTGATCTCGCACAGCAAAGTTTGTACTATGAAAACCTGATATAAGTATAATTCTAAATATGCTTCATGTAAAAATTACGACTATGCAACGCGAACCGAGCACGAGCCGAGCCTCTATTCGTACGTTGCTCACGATGTCAAGTGTGAACGAACAACGAGCTTACAACGCGAGCCGAACGTTCGCGTAGCGTGGTCGCACCATTAGGTAAGAACTATATCAATACTACCTACATACTTACACCTCACCATCATCTATCTGCCCTATTCCCGGGCTTTTTGCCTATTCCCAATCACTTGGATTATTGAACGCTTCTTCTATTCGGCTCTTCTATCCTTCATACCAGGATCCACTACTTCCCTACCCATATTAACTTTCACACAATCCATTGTCTTTTTGGGTCTTCCTCTTCCCATATATCCATTCAATTTCATATTGATATCTTTTTTAGACACGTGGCTTGCATTCCGCCTCATAACGTGTCCATATCACGATTGACTACCAGCGGTTCGTAATACACGTAAACTTTAAAAAAACCTGGCAAGTACTGCAGGTTGTAATCCCATGACTTGTGAAGTTCTAGGGTATATTATAACCTCCCCGGTAACCGCCAACAAGCCCGTCAAATTTACCATCGTAAATCTATTTTATATTTCTTTGAGCTAGATGTAATCTGTTACTTTGGTTACTGTTACTGTTACCTTAGTCTTCCCATTAGCGTTAGCAATGTTAACATCCATTAAGAAAGGATTCTGGAAAATGCCATCTCCAAACAAAATAGAGACTCTTAAATAGATAGATGGAGTGTGAAACCGCGTTGCAGAAGGCTAGTAATGTTTACAAGATGAGAGGAAATTGCAAAAGGCCTTGAAATATCAAAGTGTATAAAATTAACTACAATGGCACATAAAATCATCACAATGAGCTAAAACAATCGATATTATTTCTATTCGTTTTAAATATTGATCATTGTTGTATACTAAACAATCTTGCACATTCATATGAACTAAAAATGCAATTTGCAACTGTGATTATTGAGGTTATTCCAAAAGACCCATAATAATATGGAATTCTATGATACGTCTACATACATATTACTCACTTAGAAATGTTTCTTTTTTATGCGATGTAGTTTCGACTCTTGGCGATAGATTTCCAAACAGTCGGGTACCACAAAGTGTAGGGTTATATGCTCAGAAGGAAATTTATCTATTGCTGTTTTCGGAACATACTTTAGGTTCTTGGTGACAGAATGGGGTTGGTAGAAAACTGGTAATATACAAAGTATAATACTAACGTTTGAATTCAAATCAGCGAAGTTAAATCAAAGACTCTTCAAATTTCCAACAAAACGGAACCTTTCCAGCCAATGCAGATCTATAAACTTTGTCGCCTTCAAACGGTACATTGTGCAATAAAACTCCATCCTATTTCCTAAATCCCTTGATACCTTCTATCCAGTGGAATTTATCCTTTCGCTTGAGAGAAATATGTTAAAGTTTTGTCTATATCGCTATTCTGTAGATACTGAAACATTCGTAACAAGCGACACGTAAAGCATTATTTGTACATACAATAAACTGGGCAATCATAACAGATTGAAAATAGCAGGTAATTTTAATGAACTGTAAATAGTAGAGAACTTATTACATGTGAACTAATTGTGAGAACTGATGAGATCGCTACAGAAATAGAAAATTCAAGAAAGCTTTATAATAAGCTATATAATAATAAGCTAATATTGTAAGCTCATTATGAGGTGAGGGAAAATGATTGGGGAGGAATATTCTTGATAATTACACTGAGTGATCATCCATCTTAGTAAATATAGACAACAATCATGCGCTATCAACTCTTAAAACCTAAAAGCTAGATTAAGATAAGAAAGCCTAAACATGGACTTGATTACATTTGCTACAAGCTACGCGTTTAATCCAGCTCTGTAACTTTGTTGTTCGTACAATAAAATGTCTTATGTAAAAACGTAAGAGATCTCTTATGATAAAACGTTCCGGCTGAAAACATCTTCAAATTGCATCCGACAAACAATACAAGGTTACGTTAATCGCAAATCATCGTCATTATTCAATTAACGGATCCTATCCTATATAGGATACAGCTTTTACGATACGCCACAGCCTACACCTAGGGTTCTCTACCTTCCAGATATTTAAGGGTAATTCGTCAGAATTATTTATTCTTGAGTGACATTTGAATAGACCTACACCTAGAGTTTTCTACCTTCCACACATTTAAGGGTAATTCGTCAGAATTATTTATTCTTGAGTGACATTTGAATAGGCCTACACCTATAGTTCTCTACCTTCCACATATTTAAGGGTAATTCGTCAGAATTATTTATTCTTGAGTGACATTTGAATAGGCCTACACTTAGAGTTTTCTACCTTCCACACATTTAAGGGTAATTCGTCAGAATTATTTATTCTTGAGTGACATTTGAATAGGCCTACACCTTGGGTTCTCTACCTTCCACATATTTAAGGGTATTTTGTCAGAATTATTTATTCTTGGGTGACATTTGAATAGGCCTACACCTAGGGTTCTCTACCTTCCACATATTTAAGGGTAATTCGTCAGAATTATTTGTGAGTGATATTTTAATAGAGATCTAACCACTACAACGAACTTCGCGGTACCTAACTTTTTTCGTTTTATAGTTATGGGATATGCACATCCCATTGTCGAGTTAATGGGTTAAAGTAGATACAGGCTGTTTACTATAGATTTTTAAGTACTTTCCTAAGATTTTTTTGAGAATAAATATAATTTACAAAATTAAAAAGTGTAAACATTGATACAAAAGTTTCTCTCAGCTTACCGGCTTAGCAAATTTTAATTACTGTAATGTATGCCCACTCACTTACACTTGAATAAATCACTATATAAATCTTGGAAAAAAACACTGATACTCCAAAGAAAGGTTCGCACTTGGAAATTAGCTCGTAATTTAATGAAGGTAAGGTGTCAATTAGATTGCGGGTGATAGTCGCGGTTGTGCACAGGTCGACGCGGGCGCACAAGGCCGAGGCGCGTGCGCAGATGAGTTGAGAAGGTTCTTATCACGACACCAGTCATCTGATGTGAAAATAGTGTGACCATGATTATACTCAAATGTAGTCTTTTTTTATTATCAACAGCTTATAGCTACAATGTCAATTAAAAACTAATATAGCACGGCCCTCCGTGATAGAACTTTTATTCTAAATACAGGAATGTACAGTGTATTGTATATATGTATAAGTCCTGTCCCCCGCGGTTTCACTCCATACCATAGGCTATCTGCATGCCAAATTTCATGATGATCTGTTGAGTAGTTGAGGCATGAAGGTGTTAGATATTTAGTTAAATCTGATAGTTAAATGCCTACTTAATAAATTTATTATTTGCAGTGGCAACACTACTGAACTAAATGTTACTTCCGGATGATTATTAATTGATATTAAACTTGATGTTATTTATAAATTATAATTCTGATAACAATTGGATTAAAATAATTGCAGAGTCATCAAGTGACTCCTAGGATAATTAATTGTTGATAAACATTTTTACTGTAAAGTAACGAGATGTGAATTGACTCCTGATATTAATATTTCTATTGAACATTTAATTGCTTTGACGAATCATAATTATGATCATACCTATATTCGATAATAGTTATTTCAATAATTAACAACTAGTACTATAATTTTTATTGATAATGGTTTACTAAAGTTATTATTAAGAGTAGTGACATTTGTTGATAAAATGGTTGAGACTTTTAGTTGTTGAATAAAGTATTATAAAATGGGCGGGAAGGTCTGGGATTGTCCAGTCGTCGTTTGTATTTGGAAGTGATTACTTATAGTGGTAATAATGTTAGTTAATGGTGATAATGTGAAATCACTGTCCGACGTCCGTCGATATAAAGATAAGTATATTTGATATTCTCAACTGTAAAGATTGATCATTTTATAATATTGTGTGTTTTGTGTATTTGAGGAATAACTCTGAATGTGTAGTGGCCGTACATAAGAACTTAATATTGAGTTTCTTACCGGTATCTTCTCAATATGGTCGGCCATCTGAACCGGTGGTAGCTTTGAGAGTAAATTCATAGTTTTGGCCATTGATATGATATTTGAATAAATACATTCAAAAGTCTGGCCTAAATGATTATTTATTATCCTGACCTAAACCCTTTAGTAGTACACAGATATAGTTAGGTATACCTGATTTGGGAATATGCTATATAATTAATTTAGCATTATCATCCTAACATTTGAATTACGTAATCTGATTCTAATTGTCTATTATCTGAACTGATTAATTTGTTAATAATTATATCAGAAATATAAAGGAGTAAAATCAGTGTAAATATTGAAGTTCAGATCGGAAATCTAAAGGTGAATAAATGAAATACATTAAAGTGTGGTCTTGTGATTTATTTATTAATACCTACCCTACATTGCAACTTCAACCTGTTTCTACATTCAGTAATGTAGAACTTCTAAGTAAATAGTAATAACTATAAACAGTTTAGCCAACTTAACACCTGATTGATAAATTCCTCGATGACTCTATATTTATTTAAGATTGATAGTAAATTGGTAGATATCTACTCTTTCCCAATGATGTTGAACCGCTTAACCTGACATCAGAAGTGGGATACGCTTAATCTGTGCCCTTATAAACTAACATTTTGACTTGTTTTTTCTAGACTGTCGAGTTTTGGATCTTGAAGTAATTGAACACTGGACCAGTTATGATTGACGATAAGAGCCGCAAATCATGAAGCTGATAATTTGTACGACGACAAAACGTTGGATTCCTAGAAGCCTTATACATCCTGTTTGAAAGAAGATCCATTGACGATAAGAGCAGCAAATGATGAAGCTGATTATTTGGTCTGGTAGGGCCTTGCAAGGCTTTATTGTTTTATGCTAAGATCTTTTATTTCTGTAAACTGATGTCCCAAAAGTTAGATTCACAAAACTTAACTTAAAAGTGTGTTACGTGAAAACTAAATTGATCAGTATGTGCGGAACACGAAGGAGGAAGGTTCAGTACAGTTAAATTGTAAAATGAATATTTCAAATACGTATTAGTAATTATACCGATTTAGGCATAGAAATATGTTTGTCCATCCAGTTAAAAACCTCCACATATTTAACACAGTAGAAATATAAAAAATAGCTATTCCCCGTAGTTTCATCCACATTCCCGGGTTGAAAAGTGTACTCTGTACACCTAAAGTTCCTATCAGTTTTTTTTTAAATCCGCCTGGTGATTCCAGGGATTGTCCCATTTAAACAAACTACTGCTGTATTGTATTAGTATAGATTAAATAACGAAAGCACATATAAATAATAACATTTTGTAGGATAACTTATAACTTTAGATTTCACCAGAAATATTACAGTTTATAACAGGGAGTCACTTAAAACTTTAAAAGTAAAAAAAATCTAGAACTGTTCGAATCAAATTAATAATAGTATTATAATGGGTATATAGGTATTTCAAAATTGGTAAATAATTGGGCACCTTTCTTGTTTCAAAATTGAAGACTAGTGTCCTTTTTTTTTTCTTGATCTATGAATTCTTCTATTATTATTCTTCGTCTTGATATTACTGGAATTATTTTTGTAACAATATTAAAGATAAAATCGGTCTATTTTGGTGAGTTGTTACAAATTAGCGATTTATTATGTTTAATCATCTGTATTTTCCTAAAAAGTAAGGTCACTAAAACATGCCAATGACCGATTCCCAACAATGTAGATTTAAATCGTGTCATGTCAAGAGTCGAGAAAATAAACATTTAATTTCAATTACATCCATAGTACAAAGCTTATTGCAGATTTAGTGTTCTACCCTCCATATTAGTATAATTCCTCGTCTCTATATAGCAATAAGGAAGGGAATGAAATAAATTTAGATATTTATTTCTACTAAGAGTTGCGACGACATTTTCGAATTAATATGGAATTTATAATGTTGATTATTTAACTAGAGAAAATCACTAACAGAGTCAAAAAGGATTCGGATCCTGTTATATTTTATTAAATTTAATTCTGGAAATAATTAACATGGCTGTATATTTAAATTGCCTTGATTACCTGGTTTGAGTTAACTGAATTTGAGAGGATCATGTATACGAAAGGTTTATAACTCCCTTCACTCGGCAAATACTTCATTTTTTTTTGTAAAAAAAATGTTTTTTTGTTACATAATAATTGAGCATAAATTATAAATGGCAAATGGATGAACATGTTATTTTGTGAAATTTGGAATTGGCGAAACACTGTGTACAGGAAAATTTTAAATATTATTCTCACTGGCATAGGTCATAAAATTTATTCTTAAAAAAATAAAGTAATTTTTAGCGAGTTTGAAATGGCTTTGACTTGTTACATGTGGTTGTTGCCAATTTCATAATTTATATTTTCTTAGTAATTTATAATCATTGAAAGTTGTTCCTGTTTGACGTTGGTTCAGTAAATTGAAACTAAATATTTGATTCACATAAGATAATTTGTTTGAAATATTAAAAGAAAAATAACGTTTGAAAATTCACATAAGATAATTTGTTTGAAATATTAAAAAAAAAATAACGTTTGAAATGCGGAAGTTTCGATATACGATGTTTTTCGTAAGCTAAAAATATTAAACATAGCGTCTTAGATTATATAATGTACTCTTTGCATAGAATTGTCAGTGTGGCCGAACGGTAATAATTCATTTTGGCGTAGAATTTGATAAATAAGTACATAAAATAAAAACTAAATGCACCATATCGTAGGAGTATTCTATAATGTATTTCTCAAAAACTATGGTTGTGATGTTACAACAGAAAATGTCTCTTTTAATTAATTTAATTTTAACCTTGAGAGATTATTTCAACAGCAATTTAAAATAAAGTTTTTATGACCTTTCATAAACACCTTATCATATAATGGTACATTACTTGAAATTTTTGGGATAATTGAATATTGCTATGGATTTAAGTTTTCCTGTAATGAAAGTATTATTTAATAATGATGCCAATGATTATTTTTTCCGAATATTAATCCTGTTCTATTAGTTAATTGAAAAATAATTTGATAATTGTTTGCCACTGAAGTGTTGTTAGATTGTGTTTTGGCACTGAAGAGTGTTGATAAGATTGTTTTGGTACTGAAGAGTGTGGCAATGAACTGCTGAAGTCTCCTGCTTTTTCTAGTCTTGACTCATGTGCAGCAGGTGGGGGGCTAGAAGCTACAAAGCGATAGGCCGTTGTTACTTTGTCTTGTAAAATGTGAATTGCAAGTCTGTAGCAATGCAATTCAAAAATATATATATGATTATAAGTGAACTGCTGAAGTCTCTTGCTTTATTCTAAGTCTGTCATGTGCAGCAGGTGTGGGGCTAGAATATATTGTCGACAAAGCAACAGGCCGTTGTTACTTTATTTTGTATAAGTATGAATTACAAGAACGGTGGCAATGAACAAATGTTAACTATTTTTATTTACTTTTTGGAAATGGAAATATTCTTTACTAAAATGAAATGAAATTGAATGGAAATGGTATGGGATCGAACATAGAATAAACTTTATTTTAAGAATGGGTGTTCCTTAAGTTATATTGAGCTTTTGGTTGTGTGTCTATACCTGTGGCAAGGCTAGTATTTAAATTTAATTAATCATATTTTTAAATGTATAAGTTTCTATAGTGGTGAATGTAGCTATGGCACAGATGTATGACCTGTGGCTATATCTGTTGTTATCTGTGGTTGTGCCCATGGCTGGAACTAAGTAATATGATGTACTGCTTTTCGCCAGGGGTTCGCTCACGCAGAATTAATTAAATTTCATTGGTCAACAGATTTCGATGAAGTGATAATTTAAATTTAATTATCTTGTAGATTCAAATGAGGTTTGTCAAGCATCTATTTTCAGTTTAAAAAAAAAACCATAAGTCCTCCAACTATTTAAACATTGGTAAAAAAAACTTCCCTTGTCAAGCGGCGTGAAATTTCGAATATTTCTTATTTACTGAAAATAGAATCAAAATCAGTAGATTGCTCTGAATTAATCGGGGAAATGGATTTGAACACTCCCTCTAGATCGTATCAGAACTTTCCAATACTTAATGCCCATACACTTGTCAATTCTAATTATGGACACGATACTGACAACTTTATCACTTTTATTGGGCAACACGATTTTGACCTTTTCTGCACAAGCGGTATATCGGCGAGGCGAATACTTTTTCGAATAATACGGATTGTTATTCGGAAAAGTGTGTTGTGAATTGTATTTCTGTATTATTTGCCATTAAATAATCTAGTATTGTATTTATATTCTCCATATAGTGTTAAACGTGTTACATAAATGGCCACAGATATGGTTCTTATACTGGCATATATCCGCGAAGACCTGTTATTGGCTTCCTGATAACTATTGATATTTTAAGTTTGTTATTGTATAGCTGTTGGTTTTCCCACAGTGAATAAGTGAGAGTATGAAAATTTGTTCAGTAGTTTTAAAGCTTTTGTTCTAATGGACTGACGTAAGAACGACGGCAATTTTCATAACCTTATTTGTTTTCTGATCAGTTTTTTGGTAAATATATTTTAATGTACAAACATACTGGTTCTACAGTTTTATCATATGTTTAGATAATTTGTATGTTTAGATATTTTGTTTCTATGATTGTGCCGATGGCAGTACCTTCGACTATACTCGTTGCTGTACCTATAGTTGTATGTAATTAGACCGTGGCCTTGTTGTACTGCTGGTTGTATTTAAGCCTATGGCTAGACCTGTGGGTTTCCTCGTGGTTGTGCCTGGACGCCAGGAATACAACGGGTGTCAATAATAAATGTGATGTTAGTACTTCGAGGACGAAGTACATGTCAGTCTGGCCGTGTTAGATATTTAGTTAAATCTGATAGTTAAATGCCTACTTAATAAATTTATTATTTGCAGTGGCAACACTACTGAACTAAATGTTACTTCCGGATGATTATTAATTGATATTAAACTTGATGTTATTTATAAATTATAATTCTGATAACAATTGGATTAAAATAATTGCAGAGTCATCAAGTGACTCCTAGGATAATTAATTGTTGATAAACATTTTTACTGTAAAGTAACGAGATGTGAATTGACTCCTGATATTAATATTTCTATTGAACATTTAATTGCTTTGACGAATCATAATTATGATCATACCTATATTCGATAATAGTTATTTCAATAATTAACAACTAGTACTATAATTTTTATTGATAATGGTTTACTAAAGTTATTATTAAGAGTAGTGACATTTGTTGATAAAATGGTTGAGACTTTTAGTTGTTGAATAAAGTATTATAAAATGGGCGGGAAGGTCTGGGATTGTCCAGTCGTCGTTTGTATTTGGAAGTGATTACTTATAGTGGTAATAATGTTAGTTAATGGTGATAATGTGAAATCACTGTCCGACGTCCGTCGATATAAAGATAAGTATATTTGATATTCTCAACTGTAAAGATTGATCATTTTATAATATTGTGTGTTTTGTGTATTTGAGGAATAACTCTGAATGTGTAGTGGCCGTACATAAGACCTTAATATTGAGTTTCTTACCGGTATCTTCTCAATATGGTCGGCCATCTGAACCGGTGGTAGCTTTGAGAGTAAATTCATAGTTTTGGCCATTGATATGATATTTGAATAAATACATTCAAAAGTCTGGCCTAAATGATTATTTATTATCCTGACCTAAACCCTTTAGTAGTACACAGATATAGTTAGGTATACCTGATTTGGGAATATGCTATATAATTAATTTAGCATTATCATCCTAACATTTGAATTACGTAATCTGATTCTAATTGTCTATTATCTGAACTGATTAATTTGTTAATAATTATATCAGAAATATAAAGGAGTAAAATCAGTGTAAATATTGAAGTTCAGATCGGAAATCTAAAGGTGAATAAATGAAATACATTAAAGTGTGGTCTTGTGATTTATTTATTAATACCTACCCTACATTGCAACTTCAACCTGTTTCTACATTCAGTAATGTAGAACTTCTAAGTAAATAGTAATAACTATAAACAGTTTAGCCAACTTAACACCTGATTGATAAATTCCTCGATGACTCTATATTTATTTAAGATTGATAGTAAATTGGTAGATATCTACTCTTTCCCAATGATGTTGAACCGCTTAACCTGACAAAGGCGTAACAAACTCACGTTCGCATTTATAATATTACGTTACTTGTATGCCCTAGTCCTAAGCAGAATTCTAATCTTGCAACCAAAACAGGTAGTCTGGAGATTAGTTCATAACTATACCAAAAAGTAACGTCGCAAAGTGCAAGTGCCTCCTGTATTTTGGCACCATTTATTCAACATGTAACATGGCCTCGAGGCGGCACATGGAAACAAAACCGTGCACATTTTGTGATCGTTGTATTAGATGTTTAGTTCGTACCGGCAATCTTGGATCGTAAACTGTGTCGTTAATTTAAAACACTGAAAAAATGGACTAACTTTAGTCAATTTTTTTCAGTGTGGTTAGGATTTAACCTATCTATGGATAGCGCAACTGTTTTTTTTAATAATAACTAGTTTTAACAGGTTATTTGTAACCTTTCGTTGTTCATTCTAATTAAAGTAAAATACATGATTATGAGTAGGATTCATCATGTATGAATCAGATTTTAAAATCATGACATCTGGAAATACGTCGCCAGTATTATAAACACTTATATAATGTATATCAAAGAATTAAATAAAGTAAGTAAGTAATTTATCTTCTACAGGCTTCAACATTCAGTATCCCGAGTGTAAAGTTTGAAAAGAATTAACGTAACTATCGCGTTTGCGCTTTTAGTACAAGTTCTCATATAAATACAAACACGCGATAGTTACTTTAATTCTTTGCAAACGTTAACTTCGAGGTACTGTTTAGTAAAGTGATATTTATATGATAACGCGTGGTCACCCGAGTGTATTTATGAATGGGAGTACACTCGTGTATGCGGACGACATCTTGATGAGAAATCAATGATACAAACAGTTAACTCATCTCGTCTACATTAACACAGATTTCTTGTGAGTTAATTTTCTTACAAGTAAATCTTGAGAGCAAGTAATGAGCTGGTTTTTACACACCTGCAACATTAAACTGACAATTAATTTATCATTGCATTTATTTAAACCTTATTTTTGTTGACGCGTAAGTTTTTAAGCAATATGTGCGTTGCATAATAACCTGATCGAAAGGTTATTATGCAAACATATCACCCACATTTTTAAGGTTCTTAAATTACCTTTCATATTACGATCAGAAAAATAAGTAGTTCATAAGATCAAAATTGAAAAAAAAAATGCGTGTACCTACACTATACTTAACTTTGCGGGACATAAAAACAGTGTTTAATTTTTTGTGTGTACAAACAAACATTAACTTGTTTTGCTGATGGTACCTACTCACATGTTTCAAAGTGAACCCACCTGATGGTAAGCAGTTACCGTAGCCTATGGACGTTTGCAACACCAAGGGTATCACACGCACGTTGCCAACCCTGAATAAAAATCTTCACACCCTTTTTGGAGAACCCCATGCTGTACTTCATTGGGAAAACCACGGCTCATTCCACAGACTGAGCGTCCGCGGAAAAAAACTCCTGTGATCCCGCACAGTTCGAAACAATTCTGGTTTCAATATGTGAGGATGGACTCCCCGTCGATGGCGAAAGTTGAGATGGTGGAAGGTAGCCGTGGGCATCAAGTCGAACAATTCTTTAGAACACTCCCCGTTGTACAAGCGGTAGAACACACATAAGGAGGCAAAGTCTCTCCTCAGACTGAGGGGCTCTAAACCGCTTGTGATTAATCAAACATATTATTTTCATGTCATAGACCCAGGTTTTAAATTTAGTTGTTTCAATATCAGCTCAACACATAACTTAAACCATGGAAAAAAATAAAGACAGCTAATTTTTAAATAAGCCAATGACTATCAAGTGTGTCATCAAGTACTTATAGGCTGTAGACTAGGTAAGGTGTAGTGTTCTAGTTTAGTCCTTTATCTGCTAGTTGTAGTACTTATATGGTGCTTATCTAAAGATTATTACCCATGTCGGTAATGGTTCGATGCACAAAGCATCGGTTATTAGGTTACAACTACTTACTCGGTTCCTTCCTATACATTTTCTTAAACTGCAAAACTTCGGACAAAATAAGTTCCGAAGTAAGTAAGTAAAGGAACTTCGCATTAGATTTCTCTCCAAACTAATTATGCAGACACAGTTTACGGTCCTGAACTAAACGTCTATCGCACATCTTATATTAGTACGATAGAATGTTCAGACCTCATTTCATTTTCATATAAAAAAAAAATTACATTTAAAATTATTCTTTTTCGTTTTGCTTTTGTTTACATGACGTAGCCACGGCAGCCACTTCAATTTTGTATACGTCCATATATGTAGGTCTTACGTAGTTACATATTTATATTATTGTCCATTATTATTTTAAAGTATTAAGATTACCACAGGTGACTGACAATTCTTCAGGTTATGCGGTCAGTCACCTACAGGACTGAACGAGTGCTTAATTTTAACATGTTTTTTTTGCATAAATTAGCAGATCTCGCCGTGAATCTAATAAAATTGAAGGAAGAACCAACGAAGAGAAAATCGCCTGTTCATTTTTTTTTATTTATTCGAGGACTTAACAAGTAATTAACCTTTTTTCTTACTTGTTTTTATGCTTTTATTCCTTGGGCGAGTGCAGTGAAATTTATGAATATTTCTGAAAACATTTATTTTGTTTTCAGTGGATCTACAACATATTATTTCAAGTTTGGAAGGGGATAATTCGAGCCCGCCTAACACCATCATGCTAATAGTTGGAAACCTAGGATATCTTGGATACATGGTCATCTACATCCTCTGCTGCAGCTGCCTCGACCTCTGCAGTTAATAGGATTCAAATGGATTCAGTATTTGGATTTGTACGAGTGCGTATTTCAGTTTAAAATTACAATAAATGCTGCTGAAGATGCAGTGAGAAATCACCATTATGTTTACCCGATGTCAATGGCGAATCGGTATGTGTGGCAATTGACAAGGAGGAGGAAGTGAAACTCTTAAAATTAGAACAGTTTTCGAAATGTTAAGACTTAATTTTAATATAATATAATACAATATTATTATAACCTTACTTGTCTTTTGTCCTTCTTTGACATCCGACGTCAAAACGGGACAAAAGACAAATAAGGTTATAATAATATTGTTTTATGAGCTTGTGGTTGGCCCCCAGATGGATGATACTGTTGCTACATGTCCGCAGCCATTTTATCAAAAACACATTACATGCAGATTTGAGCAATGGCTCTAAAGTAAATCAGATAGTACCACTAGTAACCTATTTGTGTTTTTACCAAAAAAAACACAGAATACATATAAAAGGTTATTTAGGTTAACTGTCAAAAACAATTCCGGATTTTTCTTCTATCAATTTCAAAATTGACTGTTATGCCCACTATAAACGTTTAGTGTTCCTAGAAGCACTCATATCAGGGTATTTCTTATACTACTCCAAAGCTCTGTGGAAAAAGGCCGGCCTTTTAGCGTTGACGGAAGTTGGCAAAGGGAAGAGAGAAAGAGAGAAGAAATATTTGAGGATGTGTGTTGTTCTTCTCTCTATGCCGTGCATACTTGAAGCGTGGCTTAATCTAAAGCTGCCTCTAAACTAGGCGACCCAAGCACAAACGGAGCATGAATTCGGTTTTTTTTTGCCAAGCACGGGGATTCACTTCGTAACACTTTTATTAATAAGAAGAAGACGACGACATGTCGTATATATCGTATATCCAGCTAGGCGCGCGCTGTTGATGACGTCATGTCGTGGCGATGTGGCCGCGGTGCCGCCGCCGGTTGTGGCGTTGCCGTCGCGATGTGGTTGCGATGTGGTCGTATTACACAGGTGGTCGATAACAACGGCAAATTGTGGTACGTGTAAATTGTAATATTCATTTTCAATACAAAATATACGTCCGACCACATGGCGTCGTTGTGGTGTGGTTGTGGCTGTGGAGTGGTTGTGGTACGTGTGAATTGACCTTAAAAGTTCACATTTGACGCCACGAGCGACGTGCGAAGAGCGGCTAGGGTCGTGCTCGGCTCGCCTAGCGTAGTACGCACAATGTCCCAAATGGAGAAACTGTGACAGCTTTCCAAGGCTATGCCTCTATCCAATGGATGGGCAAAAGCATGTCCATAATTTCATGTTAGTCATAAAAACCGGACCACAAATGCAGTCAAAGGTTCGCACAGTCGCCTAAATTAGTGAATGTGTAAATGCCCGGTATTACACCACGCGATTGACAGATTGAAAATGGAGTCGGTCGAATCGGATTTCAAAGTCGAGAATTGCAAATAGTGGCAAAACTCGACGAACAAAACTTTATTGAGAGCATTCAATTAAATTGTTAAATTAATATTAATTAAATTGTTTAAATTTTGTATCTGTGACATAGTTATGTGTATTTGTTTATATATTTTTATATTTATGTATGATTGAAGTCCCGCTGGCTCCGGCTGAAGATCTGCGGTGCCATTTTGTCTACACTAAAATGCTCGCTTTTTCATTTTTTCTTATATTGTTAATTTGAAGGTGTGGGACAAATAAATGTTTTTACTTACTTTCATTCTTTTATTGTAGCAGTAGTTAAGAAATAGACTGCCATGCCACATACTTTGATTCCCAAGATGGCCATAAATGAAGAATATTCTAAGTTATTTATTTGATTTGTATTAAGTCACGTCAACCATTCACTCATAAACAAAGACAAGTAAATACGTAAATATAATGTTCATTTACATGTGAAACAACTACCGTTTGCCGCGGCTATCAATTGTGAGGAGTAATAGTTGTAATTTAAATAAATGAGCCTATATCAATAACAATAAGACATGTCTCACTCACTGAGTACTGAGAGCTGATGAGTGCGTCAATACATCTTGTGACTGAATATAGTATTTACTATAGGATATGAGGAAAACACGTATATTTCCATGTATTTAAAATACATATTTACTAAACGGACGACTAGTATTTTAGCACTTGAACCACCTAGAACACGTCAGTCATGACTGGCTGCTAAGATTGGTCTGGCTGCTTGCAAAAAGTATTGAAATAGTTCCCTGAGTATCATATATAAGGTCCTAATAAATTAGTGAACTTCCTCTTGAGGGATGAATGTATAGGTATATTAGTAATCAATTAGTATCACTTATATAAAAATCAGCTCTCAGAATTTAAGAAAAGTGTGTAATATACACAACAAACCTTTCATGCCTGGTATTTGTAAATTGGCCGACGGGACAAGTTAGCTGGGATCCACACGTTCGTAGTACGTACTAACTCTGTCCGCCAGAAAATAAGGAAGGTCTGGTGGCCCTGGGATCTCGGTCTATAATGCCTCTAAGGTATGTGAGTACGATGATTTTATCAACTTACTATGAGAGGGCCTGTGCCTCTTTTACCACTAAGAACAAGCACTAGTCTGGTTAAACTTTGTCCTCTCTGAGACATATCAATCAATCCCGTTCAAAAAATACTATTCAAAGTCAAAGTTAAAGTCAAAGCCATTTATTCAATTTAGGCCCCAGAAGGGCACTTATGAAGGTCACATTTACTGAAGTTACCACCGGTTCGGAACTCGGCCTTCAACTGAGAAGAATCCGGCAAGAAACTCGGCAAGGTTACAGTTTTTAAATATTTTTTGGACAATCTGACTATGTTTGGGTTTTTTTTCCAAATAATTAATAATAAAAAATATATACCTAAGCATAGATCCATTGTGTTAAATCATGCAGGGATAATGTTAGGGAGTTTTTAATTTATTTTGAGTTTAGTAGTTAATAAGTATGAAGGTGCAAGGTGGATGACATCTCTATTTAAAAGGAAAGATCATCCGCCAGGCTGGGTCGTGCCTGTGGTCCAATTGCACACGCTTGATCGCAGAATAAGCTTTGTTAGCGCGATGCAGTATGTTGTGGCGCCATCTATTTTTCTGAGTAAGAACTATCTCTCTCGGTAACTGATAGATGGTTGACAGATGTCGCTGCAATAAGTATTATAGAGTCTATTCTAAAATGCAGTTCCAACTCAGATGAATAAAAAGGAATTTAAAATTAGGCCATGTCGTAGCTTTGTAGGCTTCGTAGCACACACGTAGCACATGTGAACTATTTGTAGGTCTAGCTAGGTAGGCCGGCTTATGCCCGATTTCAATAAAAAAAACGAATCGTTTTGCTTACCAATGGTAGGTTTTTTTTATTGCCAAACTGGGCATATAGATCATTTCGTAAGCTAATTTAACCTGTGATAGCTACTTCCATATGGGAGGGTCTGCTATGCAAAGCTTTGAGGTCTTTGCTTCATTATAAGTAAAGATATAAGAGTCTTAATTTTAATAAATCTTAACCGATACCGGTCCGTAAATTATTGAAACCGGGCCTTAGTCATCTCAGTTTTCTGTTTCTTCAAGTCATTCTCATTAAAAATATGCGCATTTTCTAATCAAAATGTAAATATTTACTAAAGTAATTCTCAAGTACTTTTTACATTACTCGAGGTAAGTGAAGTATTCTTTGGCGTCTGATAAACGCTCTGATATGTGTTATCTTTTGTTTACAATGGTAATCTTTGAAATTATCATGAGATATTAGCTATTTATGTTCTAGTCTATGGTGTCATCATGAGGTGAGGCTTCTAAAGGGATTTCACACTCTATGTTTTGGGTTCCGTACCTCAAAAGAAAAAAAACGGAACTCTTGTAGGATCACTTTGTTTTCCGTCTGTCTAGACCCTTTTTCTCGGGAACGTGTGGAAATAACAATCTGAAATTAATGTACGGGCAAGCGTACTATTTTGCATATCGATGTAATTTGCTGACATAGCGCGACTGCGATCGCGCCACATTCAATTTAGTGCATTAAAGGCATTCTAACTGGACACACGCGTTTCTTTCACATTTCGCCACCAGTTAAACATCAATTGTAAGAACACCTTACAATTAATATCAAATATTTAGGTCTGCAATCCATTGGAACAGTGAAAAAAATCAAACATCAAATTTCAATTTCAATTTAAAAATCATTTATTCAAATAGACCTTCGCAGGCACTTATGAAAAGTCTGACTCTAATACCGGTTCGGAAGGTTGCATTTGCTAAGAAGAGCCGGCAATAAACTCAGCAATTACTCTTTTCAAAACAAGCTTAAATTCATTACATAATATTTACATTCTAATCGCATTGACAACAATTGCGTGCCCCGGCGCGGCGGCAAAACTACAGAGTAGACTGAATCTATATTCTATAAGGAAAGTATTATTTTATATTGCCTTATAAAGTTAATACTAATAATAACAACTAAAACAAACTAATATTAGAACTAATATAATAAGAATAAAAATATGTACAATATACAGGTCGTTGTTTTGGTCAGCGACGAGCGACTCAGGGTCGATAATACAATAGATACTGGTGCTAAAAAAAATATAAAAAAAAATACTTTATTTTTTTTTAATCATGAAAATAAAAAAAATAAAATTTTGAAAATCATGTAATAAGCTAAAGTGTAGACATAATACTCAAAGGGAGTGCGAGGGAGTAAAGGGGTGGGGCGATGGCGGCTTGTGCCTACCTCTAGTCAGTGCACGTGCCTAGTAATCATACTTTGCGGTAATTTTATTTCAAATTGAATAAGGTATTTCTCAACATATTTACAGTCTGTAATGGAATTAAGTCCATTTTGGGGGAATATATATTTTGTACTACCGCTCCTGGGTCGCTTGTCGCCGACCAAAACAACATCCTGTATAATAAGTAAATAAATAAATGGCAAACTTAAGCAGACCAGCCCCCACAAGCAGCACGAGATCTACTCTGTTTCTCCGAAACGAAAATTCGCACACGAACGAAATTTTAACGAAAATTCGCAAACGACCTTACTCTATTTCATTTTCGGACGCGCGTATTAAGTTCGGAACCATAGACAACTTTCGTGAACGAATGAAATGAAACTCTGTCACTGAGATTGTTATACGACTTATTTGTAGAGTACTATTTTACGCATGCCATGGATAGTAATGTATAACAATAAAAAATATCCGTATATTCATACGTATTTATATGAATTATGTGAAATGTTTTCTGAAGTTTGTTTCTCAAGTGTGAATGGTGGTATTTAAATAAGAAGTGAAGTGAAGTGTTTTGTTACTAAATCAAAAACGATTCCAAATGCTTTTTTACCACTATGCAATCGTGACCCAAATTCCGTAAGAATTATTATAATTATGCATTTGAGTCTCCACTCCACAAGTTTATTGTTTTGGATTTACATATAAATGTATGTAAGTACATCTACTAATATACTTATTTGTAAAATTTACACTAAAAATATCGCCTCCACATATAATATATAATGGCTCCACATACTACCTCCTCACCCTACAAACTTACAAGTCGAGAATTTGATCTATATTTAGTTGATTGCGCAGGCGCCGCCGGTGCCTTCTAAGCTCTAAACGTTCTTAACGCAAAGCAACCTCGATTAAAAGCATTCTTGCATCCATTTTCATAAAAAAAATAACAAAATCCACACTAACGAAAATTAAAAGGTAACACTTTTGGTTTCGTCAATTTGAGGTTAAAATTCCGAACAAACAGCTGTCAAATATGAATTTTCGTTCGGACGATTCATGCATTAGAGTAGGTTTAGAAGAATCTAAACGTCAAAAAAATTTCGTTCGATCGAATATTCGGAACGAATGGAAATGTGGTAGCAAACTTGCGAATTTTTTGACGAAACTTCGTTATTCGTTGAATAAGAGTAGACCTCCTGTTCACAAGTATGACGCGTGTGGCAGCCATCGCCCTCCTCGTCATATTGGAGGGAAGTGAGCGACCCGTCACACGACGCCGCCGCAAGCAAAGGCCTTAAAGTGAGCATGACTTACTTAAGTCTGCCTTAGAAATAAAAAATAAACTAAAGGGAAACTACTAAACACACAATTTGTTATCACTGTGACTATTTACAACTTTAGATTTAATTACATTAAATCAACTCAATCAAAAGATACGTCCGTATATGTCGCATATTGTATTGTGGCATCAAGACAAAATTTCTTACATCCTTTTCTGATGTTCTTTGTTAGAAAGAGACATAGTGAGACTAAAATTAGTTGTAAACAACAGAATCAAACATTTACTAGTGGTAAGTAGTAAAATCATACTGAATGGTGGTGCGAGAGCGTTTGAGTAGACTATATCGAGAGTGCCCAAAGTATAAGGCAGAGCTGGCTGAACTTCCTTATGTGAACTACGATGCGGAGGCACAGATTACTAAATAGTTACTACGTAGCGAACTTGATAGAATGAGATTGAAATTTTTATATTATAGTGTTATATAGGTACCCCTTGTACTTATATAAAGGCACCCTAGATACAGTCCACTCAAACGCTCTCGCACCACCATTCAGTATGATTTGACTATACCCAGATACCAAAGGATTCACTGTTCAATTAAAAGTATCTTTCATAGAAATAGTTTCCTGATACTACTCAATATATTATGTATTAAATCACTTTTGTTCATCAGTAATGGAACGTGGATGAAACGAGTCCATTTGCTGAAAATAATTGTGCACTGGCGGACAAATATGTAGGATCGACATTTGTTTGAAACTTACATCGATATTCCTAACAATGTTTTTGTGATAAAACTACAAACTGATAAATAAGAAGTCTTTTTTAATTTATGTGAGAGAGATCCCAAAATAAGTATAATTATTATGGAGCTTTTTACGCCAACGCATCCGAAGGAAAAATAAAATACCTACTTTTTAAAAACAAGCTTTTATTGTATTCTCATCCAAACTAAATGGGTATGCAAAATTTTAGCTTAGTCAGTTGAGGATAACGGTTTTAAAATTCAGTTGCAGGATTCGACTAAATAAAAGCTTGTAAAAACACGGTAACCAACTGGAAACCTTGCCGTAAATCGGCAGCAGCGGCAGACTTTTTTTTTTTTTTATACTACTTAGGTAGCAAACAAGCATACGGCCCGCCTGATGGTAAGCGGTTACCGTAGCCTATGGACGCTTGCAACACCAGGGGAGTCACTCGCGCGTTGCCGACCCTGCAGAAATCTCTTCACACCCTTTTTGAAGAACCCCATGTTGTAGTCCATTGGGAAAACCACGGCAGGGAGCTCATTCCACAATCTGAGCGTCCGCGGAAGGAAGCTCCTTTGAGACCGCACAGTTCGAAACAATTCTGGTTTCAATGTGTGGGGATGGACTCCCTGTCGATGGCGAGAGTTGCGATGGTGGAAGGTAGCCGTGGGCATCATCTTAAACAATTCTTCAGAACACTGTCCGTTGTACAAGCGGTAGAACATACATAAGGAGGCAAAGTCTCTCCTCAGACTGAGCGGCTCTAAGCCGCTTGTGAGCTCGGGATCGTCCACTATTCTAGCGGCACGTCGCTGAACCGAGTCTAGAGGCCCAAGCTGGTATCCAGGTGCCCCCGCCCACAGATGACAACAGTACTCCATATGAGGCCGGACTTGCGACTTATAAAGTTGCAGTCTTTGCCCCGATGTGAAGTACTGCTTCGCTTTGTTGAGCACTCCGAGCTTTTTGGATGCCAGCTTAACCTTGTCTTCTAAGTGACTACGGAACAAAACGTCGCTAGTAATGTCAACGCCAAGGATCCCGATGCTTTTAGTGATGTTCAAGGACGCGTTCTGGAATTGTGGAGCCACAACAAATTGGGTTTTCTTAGCGGTGAACGCGCAGGCTTGAGTCTTGGTGGGGTTGAAATGGACTAGGTTTAGTCGACCCCAATCGGAGACACGAGTTAGTGTACTCTCGATTTCAGACAACAGCCGTTCGCGGTTTTCCTCCACCTCGGAACGAGGGATATTAGCACGGCCCGTGTAATGAGCGTCCCCTGTACTGTCGTCTGCATAACAATGAATGCCGTCAATAGACAGCATATCATTGATATGCAGCAGGAACAGTGTTGGGGACAGCACAGACCCTTGCGGGACGCCGGCATTTATGTCCATGCTATCGGAGCCGCTACCGTCAACGACGGCTCTTATGCATCTGCTGGACAGAAAGCTGGCGACCCATTTGCATAGTCCCTCGGGAAGCCCGTATGCTGGTAACTTCGCTAGAAGACCTCGGTGCCAGACCCGATCGAACGCCTTCGCCACATCTAGACTTAAGGAAATTTTCTACACAGAGGTTATATTTTGTATATTTATTTTAAACTAGCTGTCTCGCGCGGTTTCACCCGCGTTCCCGTCATAAAAAGTAGCCTATGTCAACCGCGGATAGAGTAGCTTCCCAACAGTGAAAGAATTTTTCAAATCGGTTCAGTAGATTCGGAGCCTATTCAATGCAAACAAACAAACAAACAATCAAATCTTTCCTCTTTATAATATTACTAGCAGACCCCCGCGGTTTCACCCGCGAACGTATTGAATTTTTTTGCGCGGAAATCTAATTATTTTTCAAAAATAAAAGTAGCTAAGTTACTCCTTATAACATTAACTATGTACCGGAACAGACAGACAAAAATGTCAATCCGATTTTATAAAAAAAAAGTCAACTCACATAAAAGCTTGGTGAAATGCGTTGATAGAGAATTGTAGGTAGATAGCAAGTAGATAGGCTGTCAGCGTATAGCGAAGAAGATAGCGATAGTTCGACATAATTACATATATATTTGGATTTTTATCGTATTTAGAAGAAATTATCTATACAACTTGCATGATATTGACAGAAAATACAGTTGAGTATAGTAATCCTTTGATTTACTTAATGTATCAGTTAAAAAAAACTACTGACCGATGAAAGGTTATGTTTGGTTAATTTCTACTTTACAGCCAATTACACAACAATTCACTATCACTACACAACAAACAATATCTTTGAGATTATATACAAAGTAGCGTTGCCAGAGTTTATTTTCGGTCAAAGCGGTATTTTGTAGCTGCTTGAGTAAAAAAAAGCGGGATTCTATCGCCGAAAGCGGGACATACTAAAAAAACCCGGCCAAGTGCTTTTCGGACTCACGCACTGAGAGTTCCGTAGAAACTTGTACCAATGTTAATAGTTCAATAAGCACGGGAATCATTCTCGGAGATTTTTCACCATTTTTCGATTATGTTGTAATATAATGGCAATTTTTTGCGTTGGTACTGCAAAAGGCTTTTCGGATTTCTCCCTTTACTTGTGCTACAAGGAATTGCTTCTTGCCAAATTGTATGATTTTAGGTTAACGGAAAGTACCCTATAGGTTTTGATTCCCTTGCGAGCGTCAAAATATGCGGCATATACGGCCGTATCTTTTGATTGCGTTGACTTAGAAGTTTGTTTTTTTGTATATCACAGTGACATTTAGCGCACATTGGCGCGGTTCTCCTTAAACACAACTGTGGTGTTTAAGACGCGTCACGGGACTGCTGGTGCCATTTCTGTGCAGTGGTGTCTTTATAATTTCCCACTTCTACGTCCAACGATGATTTCACCGTCGAGTAATCCTCGAAAAGCGGGACTGAACCTGTCACACGCGGGATATTCAATTTTGGGCTAAAAATCGGGACGTCTGGCAACGCTGATACAAAGTCACAAATAACATACAATCATATAGGGTTTCACAGTTTCACTGCTCTCATCAACAAATATCATATATACCTACACAAACTTTTTTGGCCTCAACGACACTGAGGTCAACAATAAAACCTATACGCGAGATAGGGACAAAAAAATACGCTTAGTCCTGCTCACACATACACGTTGACATATGCGTATCTTGGCCTGTCTATCTGTAATTCTCCGTCTACGGTGCAATGCAATACTCTTTAAAATTGGAATGTCATATATCAAATAATATTTAAATCAAAAGCACTAAGGAGTATTGATATCAACTTTGATGCAAATCACCCCTAAAATAACTTTCTACCCCTTTTTAACCCCGTTAGGCGATGAGTTTCAATAAAATATGAAACACGTCTTCCATCAATTCTGTTAAAGAATGTTTATGCAAAATTTGAAGTAGATCGGACCAAGAAATCACGTTGTCCCATACAAACTTTGCCCCCGTTTTTCACCCCCTTAGGGGTAGAATTTCGGAAAATCCTTTCTTATTGGATGCCTACGTCATACAAAGAACACACCCTCCAAGTTTCAGCTCTCTACGATCAGCGGTTTAGGCTGTGCGTTGATTGTCAGTCAGTCATTCAGGACAAAGCATTTTATATGTATAGATTACTAGCTTCCGCCCTGCGGTTTCACCCGCGTTCCCGTCATAAAAAGTAGCCTATGTCAACCGCGGTTAGTGTAGCTTCCCAACAGTGAAAGAATTTTTCAAATCGGTTCAGTAGATTCGGAGCCTATTCAATGCAAACAAACAAACAAACAAACAATCAAATCTTTCCTCTTTATAATATTATTATTATTACTAGCTTCCGCCCTGCGGTTTCACCCGCATTCCCGTCATAAAAAGTAGCCTATGTCAACCGCGGTTAGTGTAGCCTCACAACAGTGAAAGAATTTTTCAAATCGGTTCAGTAGATTCGGAGCCTATTCAATGCAAACAAACAAACAAACAATCAAATCTTTCCTCTTTATAATATTATTATTATATTATTATTATAGTTAGATAGTAGTTATAAAGCATTTTCACCTGGAGTGTATCAGTTCTTTGGTATCCTACTAAGAACCCTCCTCTGACGCTTCAACGGCACAACTAATCTTCATGAAAGTCACGCGGGTAGATCGTAACCTGGAATAACATAAAGGATACTTTTTATCCCGGAAAAACCATTTGATCCTGGGTTAAATTGTTATTAAATATATAGTTGCATCTGCATAGTACCTCTTAAATAATTTGTCACATGACTGTGATAGATCTGAAATTAGAGCGGCAGACGAACGTATCGCGCTCAATTTAGACTACATCCGAAGTTGGATATCTGAACGGGATTTCCGTAACTGCATTTCGAGATCCGACATCCGAAACGGAATAATTATATACCTACTTGGTATTTGTGGTATACGGTGGCTAATTTCAGATGTCACCCTTTAAGAACCTAAGTTGGGTAGAGCACGATTCACCTGTTTGGTTAATTCTGGGTTGGTCTCGTATTAAAAGTATTCAGAATGGTTTTTAAGTTGTTTAAAAATAGCATATTTCTTCTTCTCTTTCTGTCTTCAATCCTTAGAAGGAGAAACTGACTGATTAATAGATATTCGCACAGCTCAAACCACAACTTCTTTAAACTTCGTCTATAAACTTGATACTTTCACAGATAGTACGCCTAAAGTTTTTTCAAAATTCGACGAAACGGAAAGCTTGAATTAGCAAATAACAATCGGCGTTGAACTTTCTTTATATCTAGATATATTAATTCTGTATTCTAACCTAGATGTACCTAATGTATGAACCTAAAATAAAATATCAGACTGGGTTACAGTCACAGTCAGTCAGTTATTTACAGAGATATTGTGATACTAAGATCCGAACTATGGATTTACTTGATTTATTGCATATCGAGTTTGGTTCGAAATATTGGCGGGAATAGAAATACAGCTTTTTAGTAAGCCTATATTCTATTCTAAAGGATTTGTTATTTAGGCTTTATTTACAAGTCAGATTGAAAACTTGCACTTTTTTCCTTTGAAACCTTCTCGGATATGTCTTGTCTTGGGATTAGAATAAATGGTATTCTAATCCATAATCCATACAGGGGTATGAAGAACATCCCGAGTTTTCCCAGTAGTGTTCTCCTTTACTGAAAATACAGGTCTGTTAACTAAAGCTGGCACGTGCAACACATTTACACGTAGCGCTTGTGTAGTGTCTGTGAATAAGCGCACGGCGTGACGTCGCACTGCATGCGCATCATGAAAAGTCCATCCATCTCTCTCGCGCGTGGTCAATCTTATGAGTATGAAGGAGACAGTTATTGTTTTGCTTTTGCTGGTGCTCATAAATATAGAGTGGTCTTTTTTGCATTCGTCCATAAGAATTCACTGACTGATTAGTAGCAATCATGTAATAAAACATACTGTATCGTGAAATTGCATATGTGTGAGTACTGTGAACATGACAGCTTTCGTTATCTGTGAACGTGCCAGCTTTCATTACGTCGCAACCTGTAAGTGGAAATCCTAGCATGGACGATGTTATATCCTTCTTCATCCTATGTAAGTTTGCAATACAAATAAAAAATATACGGTCGAATTGAGAAACCTCCTCCTTTTTTCGAAGTCGTTAGAAAAAATAGATTATTTAATTAGTTAAACACTTTCGCTTTCGATTGTCCTCAACATTATCCGGCTAAATAAAGTCGCTTATTTTCAGTTCGCGATGTCGCTGAGTGAGAGATATTGGCCGAGCTCTGCGAATAATGGTCATAATGTAGCTGTGAATAAAGTTTTAAATTGAGATCGTTCAAATTGTAAGGTCTAATAATTGCTTGAAACTGCGATCATGTGGAATTAACACATTTAATAAGCAAAGAGCGAACTAAGATGTATAATAATGTTCGTAATGGGCTCTGTCGCCATCTTTGAATATAGGGGTATATTTTACTCCCTATATTCTAAGATAACCCTTTTCGTAAACGCATGACAGGTCTATTTATTGGCATGGACGTAAAAAGTTAGTTTTGTGACGTATTTTCATTTCATTACCTTATTTTTCGTAAAAATATTTGCGAGCTTTACATATTGATATGTGAACTGTCATAAAAGAGAATCGCATTTAAATGGATTGAATTTTAACAGAGTGGTAGTGGCTGCCGTGCGAAGTGGTCGCAAGTAGGTCACACGATTGCTATGCGGTTGCTGATTGAATCACTCACTCCACTAAATAGATAAAGTCTAGGTATCTGAAAGCTGGGAGCCCATCGGTAGGTGCTCGACGATGCACTTTTATAATGAGGGCAGCAGTAAGGCGAGTACTAGAAATAATGACCCTACCAGTGCCGGCCCTAGACCTTGATCAGGGTTAGAGCGAGATTATCGTTAGGCGAACTTTGTTCGACTGATTTGGCTGGCTAAAAACAACGCAAGTGTACCCGCTGACTGCCACTCCATCTTCGCCAACACCAGGCCGCGTAGCAAAAGCGCCATCAGAAATTAATTTTTCGTGTTCCTCATTTTACATTTTGGCGCCTCTGCAGGCTGGCACCTAGGGCGCCATCATACAAAGAATATTTAAGATTAAGTACTACATAAAGAATGGACACTAAAACCCCTTCGCGAATTTATCGTCAAGTACTTACTGTCGTCATCCGCAACGTAAAGGCATGATAGTGCTTTGTAGTATTGTCCCGCGCCTATCGACCAATGGCTTAAGCCACTCGCCGCATGCGCGTATGATTCAAAGCGTAGGTATGAAATTAGTTGACTAGTATTTTCTTAGGATGTGCTATAGTTTCCCACAAAATTTCCCTTCAGTGAGCTCATAATCCTGCGTTCAACGTCACCAACTGAAGTATCATCGCTCTTGTAAGAAGTGTTATGACTATGCTACTATGGTACGTATTTTAAAAACGGTCAGAATAAATCTTCTGTGTGTATCTATTTTGTGCTCACTGATATTGAGAATATTGAGATGCACTACAGATTGATTGGTTTTTAAAACGTGATATAGGTAGGATTATGAGTACCTACGATAGAAACTAAGTAGAACCAGATTTCAATGACAATAATTTAATAATTATAGGGAGATAAACTAAAGGAAAGTGAAGTCTGGTCCGCAGTCCGCACACCTCATATGATAAACAGGGGGCCTACCACAAGCTCTTAAAACAAGGTTAAAATAACCTTATTTGTCTTTTGTCCTGTTTTGACGATTTTATAAGGCGATGACAGCTCAGTGGCAGTGACGTCGAATGCCGAAGCGAAGGTCCGGGTTTGAATCCTACAATAAGCTTGAGCTTTCGCTGAAGGAAAACAACGAGAGTCTCTCAACTTGAAAATCTGTCGTCAAGCACCTATCGTGTGTTCCGACAGCTGCACTTGAGAACCAGTTCCTTTTAGGCTTTGTGTGCTTACCACCTTGGGTCACAACATCACTGATCATGGTGAAATTGTGGTTAAAGATAGCCGTATACAAAGTGTAAAATAAACACCTTAGCTATCGAATAAATAAATACGAGTAGGGAACTCCCGACATACCATCCTCACGTAAATATTCGCGCTTACAAGGCGCGGGCGCATTCAATCACTATGTTTCGCGATCCCGCACTTGTTTCTAACTCGCGACAAGAGAGAAGATCTTAGCTTCACTGTTCTACACTGCTTTTAGCCCTGACGGTCTAGTTTAGTTTTGCCAATTTATATTCGCTTACAAGGGAAACATTGCTATTATCTCACTGACAGGCGTTTTATTTAATATCCTTGGATGTTTATTCTTCACAGACCCAGACGGAGCCACCTGTCTGATCCCAAAGTTGATTCTCAGAGCCTGTACTATAGGAAACAGATGACTGGTTACAATGTATGCTCAAAGTCAAAGTCAAAGCCATTTATTCAATTTAGGCCCCAGAAGGGCACTTATGAAGGTCATATTTACTGAAGTTACCACCGGTTCGCAACTCGGCCTTCAACTGAGAAGAATCCGGCAAGAAACTCAGCAAGGTTACATTTTTTATATATTTTTTGGACAATCTGACTATGTTTGGCTTTTTTTTCCAAATAATTAACAATAAAAAAGATATACCTAAGCATAGATACAGACGAAAAAAGAACAAGAAAATAAATAAAAAATAATAACCATAAAAATATAAAACACACAATTATTGACCTACTGGCTTTTGTATAAGCATGAGCAAGGTGCACTTGTGCAGAGTGCAGCTACCTACTTCCAGACATCTTTATCTTCAATATAATCAGCTACTTTGTAATAAGCTCTTTCTTTCAGAACTTCTTTTATAAGTGATTTAAATTTAAAATCAGTCATCTTGGTCATGCTCATGTTGATATCTACACCCAGACTTAATACAGAACAAAGAAGCATTTTTTTTTATACCACTAAGGTGGCAAACAAGCATACGGCCCGCCTGATGGTAAGCAGTTACCGTAGCCTATGGACGCTTGCAACACCAGGGGCATCACTCGCGCGTTGCCGACCCTCAGCCATGTTCTTTTCATACACACATGTTTGTCCTGATTTAGATTAGAACCTCCACTCCACCATTTTCATATAGGTACTTATCATCAATTAATTTATGATAAAAATACGTTGATATCTGCTTGGTATCTTTATAATTTGATTACTTATGCAGAATTTTTTATACGACAAATTCGGCAAAAAAGCATACGGCCCGACTGATGGTAAGCGGTTAAGTAGCGGTACCTTACTCACGCGCAGGAACCTATTCTGTAAGTTGGAGGTACTTCCACAGTCGAGCTGCTTTTAGCACAAAGTGCTCTTAAAACTTAGTATTTAAGTATTAATAAAACCAGAACAACGTTACCTTACCGATGTCCATAATATTTTCCTTTTCAAGTCTTGAATATTCAATCAATAATCCTTCACAATACCACTGCGAGCCACTGTTATTAATACTGTGAATATTAATAACTCATACAATGGAGCCAATAGCCAGTATTGATTGATTATATTACTGTAAATTTTTATGCACTAGTACGGCGTATCACCTATAGCAAGTAGTTACGTACAGAGTTAGGTACCGCGTACGTATGATTATGGCGAATAATCGGTTATGGACAAACCAGAATTCTATGGAAAATAATTTGATTATCTAACTTCATGTATTTTACTTTATTTTTCTTTATAATAAGTTAGTTATTAAATAAATGGATACACTGACTGATTAATTAGTTTGAACAGCAGGATCTTGAAAATGGAGACGTTGCATCAGGTACTTTTTTTTATAACCGACTTCAAAAAAATTAGGAGGTTCTCAATTCAAATGTTTTTTTTTTTTTTTTTTTTTTTATGTTATCTTAACTCCGTCATTTATTAACCGATTTGGAAAATTCTTTTTTTATTTGAAAGGGTACACTTCCCGTTTGGTCCCATTGTCATCAGATCAGGATTTGATTACTTCTTAGTGTACTTTGAAGTCGGTTTAAGGTTTTTGTAAAACAGTCCAATTATTTTATAACCGACTTCAAAAAAATTAGGCGGTTCTCAATTCGGTTGTATTTTTTTTTTATGTTTGTTACCTCATAACTCCGTCATTTATTAACCGATTTGGAAAATTATTTATTTGAAAGGGTACACTTCCCGTTTCGTCCCATTGTCATCAGATCAGGATTTGATTACTTCTTAGTGTATTTTGAAGTCGGTTTAAGTTTTTTGTAAAACAGTCCAATTATTATTCTTCCCCTTAGTTAGGAGGTATGTAGGGGTGAATCCGTGGGGTGGAAAGCTAGTTCAACATTATCTAAATAAATGGCACCTATCCATTTATTGCTACAAAGTTATATGTGATTAGGGAACTCGTGCCTTAAGCCAGGTTCGCCATTAAAACCTCTTTGCTGACTACGACCTTCAGAGTGACGTCAAAAAGAAACATGCGATACTTTTTCCATGAGTTACCGTGACATTTCACGCATGCGCGTTCCAACCCTCCAAATAACCTAAAAGGGACTCAAAATCAAAACATATTGTGTGCCGTTTTATTATTATTTACGTACTATTGTGTTCGCATGAGTGTTTTACAGCTTTATGATTGGCTGTGTACCATCAGACCATCGGCAGTGAATTAAAAACACTTGAATGAATCAGTGCGGACTCCGGACAGTGTCGCCGCGTATTTTCTTTGGCTAGCATCTCATTAACAGTGTCTTAAATGCAACTGTGATACAATATAGAATACTGTGTAATAAATAAGTTTTATTATATGTGTGTGGACTGATTATGTGCGAAAAGTTAGTTGTGAAAATTGTAAACATTGAGTTTGAGGTTAGTTTTCTCGCTTTTTTTTGTATTTTTAGGGTTCCGTAACCATAGGGTGCCAACGGGACTCTTATTACTAAGCCTCTGCTGTCCGTCCGCCTGTCTGTCAGTGGGCTGCATCTCACGTGCCGTAATAGTTAGACAGTTGAAATTTTCACAGAATGTGTATTTCTATTGCCACTATAATAACAAATAATAAAAATGAAATTAAATTAAAAATTAGAGCTCCTCAGGACCTCATACAAGAAACGTCTTTACGGAACTCTTCGTTTTTTGATAATTGTTATCATAAATAATGAAAATCATGAAAATCATTGATGTAATTTAGAGAAAATAAATACTTACCTATTCAAAAAGTTTTTAAGCTACGATCTATGGCTACAAATAAACTAATCAAGAGATTTATTTATTTGTCAGCCATCTGCAAAAAAAAGGATTAAAACCATAATAGTAGGCCATAACCAACTGCAAGTATCAAGATATCTAAAGTAACGGGTTGTGCCACCCAAGATTGTAGGGTAAACATTGTAGCCCTTTCATTGATACAGGCGATCCCTTCCTGGCCCTTTGAAATATGCCCTTTGAGTCGCCAAGGGTTCGGAATTCCGGTTTTATCGGACCAGTTAACTAAAAGGTGTGAAATAAACCTAAAATCGGGTCGTGCGTAAGTCATTGCTGTTTGGAAAAACTTGGATGGAAAATGAGCTCGATGATGGTGGTTTTAGAAAGACTGGCTGGCTGTGAGCGGATACCAGCGGTAAAGTACTAAATGCTAATGCGTTTTGTCCGTAACATTTTTTTTTTGCGTTGGGAAATACTCATTGTGTACCCGACCGCCCCGGGGGAAGTAGCCAGGTTATGCCGGACTTATACCGGCTAAAACCCCACGGTGGTCGTCATCTGCGCTGTAGAGAGGGGGGGTTTGTCCGTACCTGCTGTTGCCAGCACACCAACTCTTTTCAACCTCTTTTAAAGTAGGATGAAGAGACTTATGCAGAGTTGGCAACGTGCGAGTGATACCCCTGGGAGTCTATAGGCTACGGTAACCGCTTACCATCAGCGAGCCGTATGCTTGTTTACTCCTTTAGTTGGCTATGATAACTCAGTGGAAGTGACGTGGGATTCCGAGACAAAGGTCCAGGGTTCGAATCCTACTATGAGCTGGAGCTTTTGGTGAAGCAGAACATCGTGAGGAAACCATAGCACGGTGGTAGGGTACTTTGTAGTACCCGCCTGGCTGGCTACCACACTCATGTTGAAAATCTGTCGCCAAGCACCTATCGGTGTGTTCCGACAGCTGCACTTGAGAGCCAATTCCTTCTAGGCTTTGCGTTCTTACCACCTTTGGCCACATCAATTACTTACCATGGAGAGATTGCTGTCCAACACAGGCCTATCTTCTTCTTCTTCCTCTAAATAATGCTGAATAATGTTTGAACTTTAGAGAATATTCGAGTGTACCAAATAGAGCAGAAAGATTAGTCGGTTATTATCGCGTCATTACGTTTTAACTCGGCGATTGCTCTCGGAGGCGCGATCGCGTTTCGTGTATAGATAGCAAAGAAAATCATAATTTTTTTCTTGACAATTTTTTTTTTAATTTTCTGGTTATAACCTTAGTAACGCAGTACCTTCAGTAGCTTTGATATAATTTCCTGAACTGGAATTGCTGACTTTGACTCCAAGAAGGCAACTTTTCTAGCTACCTGGTATATTTTAACTGCACAGCTGCCTGCTGCTGCCTGACTGGTCTAAAAGCCAAATTAATACAATTTAAAAATGAGTCAAAACACCAATAATAAGTAGCTATTATTAGAACACTTTATCTTATATCGGCCTTACTCATAAACGCTATTTAATTAAATCTACTGAATAAATGGTCAAATAAATAACGTCACCTTGCTGTCATTGTCAAACAATTTGACGTTATTTAGGTGACCACTTAATCAGCTTATTAGTTAAATAACGGTTTATGAGTAAGGGGTATGTGTATACCTACTTAATTACTGATTATATTACGTGTTAGTAGGTATCGAACATTAATTTTCTTGATACATATTGTTTTGACATAAACATAAGATTAGTTTATCAACCTCATTATTAAATTTATTAATAGTAATATAAAAGTAATCGTTTAATACACGAGACTAATTGTGTAATTCTTATATCGAAATCGAATCGATGTAGATAATATAAAGTCCAAAGTGGGAGTGGGTGCATAAACGCTGATTATTGTGATAGTAATTATGAAAACCTGGCCAAGTTCGAGTCGCATCTCGTTCTATGAGGGTTCTAGGGGCAACAGCTTAGGGCTCTATTATGCATTTAGTGTACAAAACCAAACAAAACTGAGAAAAAATACTAGATTTTTATGCTAACGTTACGCACTAAGATTAAACGCAGTGAACTACCTTTTCGCATAATTTATTGCCAGTAGGTTGACTAATTTAAAATAAATGTGCAAATTTCATGCGCATGAGTTGTTATGTTTTAAATAATCTATATACTGGCAACAATAATAAATTCGAGATATGAATTTGTCTCTCAAGTTCAGCGCAGCCCCAGACAAATTATGAAAAGAAAACATTATGACAATAGATTACGGTGGATTTTAGATTCAGCGAATATTTCTTTTATTACATTAAACGCTAACCCCCTTATTCATAATTAAGTTATCAATCTTTGATTAGCTAAAATTCGAAAGTTTTTATCCGACAGGTGACATTTGGTGATCGAAAGAGTGAGACGGGGCACACTATTACACTGATTTAGTTAATAAGCGATTATGAATAAGGGGGTAAAAATATTCGTAGAAAATTCTAAAAGGGGACCATTGACGGACATAAATCTTAATAGATAACGCAACTCCCTCCATCCGTATGAAAACCAAGCGTGTAACTTTTTTCTACATCCATAATGTCACAAGAGCGCTTTAATTAGGCTGGCATTAGAGCTATAACGTGAAAATGAAGCGATCCTGTTTGTGAGCTAAATACATCCCTCGCTACCCATCTCTGGTGGTCATACAGTACCCCGAGTGTAAATAATTGACGTTAGTAAACGATTACTAATGCGTTTGCGTTTACGACACTCTATAGGAATTGGCACAACGCCTCTAGCGGAATACTTATGGCACTAATTTCTTCCATACAAATTTATAGTTAACGCAAACGTAAGCGTTTATTGACGTCAATTCTTTACACTCGGGGTACTGCCTTATTCGAGTTCTCTGTCCGCGCGAAACAAAAGCGTTTCAAAAGAAGAACATTGTTCTCCCTTTTGGCACAGTTTTTGGCGAAGTACATACACTAGCGTCGTCTAGTTAGATTTATACCTGTGGACCATCCATTGATGATGTATCTTTCCAATAAAAACAGTTGTCATCAATGTCATTATTATCATCTCAGTTATCTCCGTGGTTATCTCTTTACAAGCGACTGCGGGTAAACCGGCATGACACTTAATTGTTTTTTAATGTCGGGTAGTTACGAGCTCACAGTGCGTGAGTGTCGGTCGGGTGTGTGTGACGTTTATATGGAGTTTATCACGATCGATTTAATTCAATAGACAATAAGTGTTAATGGGAGACAGGTTTTTTCTGTGAAGTGTGGTGTGTAGTGTTAATTGAATGGATAAAAGGTAACATGAGTCGCGTTAAAAAAAAACAATACTAAATAAGTTCTTAGTTAAAAATTTCATTTTTAATACAAGCTTTTTTGTGTGACTGTACTTTTTGATGACTGCACTTGCACTGTCATCCAATACACTAATGTATACCAAATATCAAGTCAATCCGACCACTGGAAGTGGGTGAAATTCGACATGCAAGATTCCACCCGAACAAACATACATACATACATTGCAATTAAATAAAAGCTTGTAAAAAAAAGATTTCTATTATAAAAAACTCGATCGGGCTTTGTGATGTTCAAAGTGCAACTGTGCCCCTTGTGAATAAATTGCAAAAGGTGCACAGTAAGATAGTGGTAGTGATTTAGAATTCCGTAACAAAGGTCTCGGATCTGACTCTGACTCAGTCAGTTAGACCTCTTAGATTCCGGTGGGTGGTTGGGTACTTGGAATACCTACTCGCCTGACTGTTTATGTATGACTTCAGTACTTTAGCTGTTGTTCTTAATCTCATTTTTTTTTTTTTTTTTTTTATACTACTTAGGTAGCAAACAAGCATACGGCCCGCCTGATGGTAAGCGGTTACCGTAGCCTATGGACGCTTGCAACACCAGGGGAGTCACTCGCGCGTTGCCGACCCTGCAGAAATCTCTTCACACCCTTTTTGAAGAACCCCATGTTGTAGTCCATTGGGAAAACCACGGCAGGGAGCTCATTCCACAATCTGAACGTCCGCGGAAGGAAGCTCCTTTGAGACCGCACAGTTCGAAACAATTCTGGTTTCAATGTGTGGGGATGGACTCCCTGTCGATGGCGAGAGTTGCGATGGTGGAAGGTAGCCGTGGGCATCATCTTAAACAATTCTTCAGAACACTGTCCGTTGTACAAGCGGTAGAACACACATAAGGAGGCAAAGTCTCTCCTCAGACTGAGCGGCTCTAAGCCGCTTGTGAGCTCGGGATCGTCCACTATTCTAGCGGCACGTCGCTGAACCGAGTTTAGAGGCCCAAGCTGGTATCCAGGTGCCCCCGCCCACAGATGACAACAGTACTCCATATGAGGCCGGTCTTGCGACTTATAAACTCATAGTACAATTTGCCCAATTTTAGTGTCCAAATTACCAGTCCTTATTCTTATAATATTTTTTATGCTCGGACGCAGCCCTGAGGGGCAGGACGGTACGAGTTCCGTAGCATTTGGTAAATCCGGCTACGCGGCTGTTTTGATCCGGCACTGCCTAGAACCAAGACAGTGTAAGTTCAAACTGGAATCTCAGTTCCAAATTACGTACGGAATCACCACTGGATTTTCAGTGTTGGAAAACATCGTGAGCAAAACGCCCTATATGCCAAAGGCTTGTGAAGTGTGTCTATATGCACTGAGCTTTGGTAGACTTGCCCATATCCACCCCCCCCCCAGCCTTGTTATATGCCAAAGAATCGCTTGTATCACCGCACAGTGGAGACGTAATAATAAGTCAAAATCATTTATTCAATTCATATAGACCTTCGCAGGCATTTATGAAATTCTGACTCTAATACCGGTTCGGAAGGTTACATTTGCTGAGAAGAGCCGGCAATAAACTCAGCAATTAATCTTTTCAAAACAAGCTTAGATTCATTACATATTATTTATATTCTAATCGCACTGACAACAATTGCGTGCCCCGGCGCGGCGGCGAAACTACAAAGTAGACTGACTAGATATTTAATAAGTAAATAAATAAATGGCAAACTTAAGCAGACCAACCCCCACAAGCAGCACCTGTTCACAAGTATGACGCGTGTGGCAGCCATCGCTCTCCTCGCCATATTGGAGGGAAGTGAGCGACCCGTCACACGACGCCGCCGCAAGCAAAGGCCTTAAAATGAGCATGACTTACTTAAGTCTGCCTTAAGGGCTTATTACATCTTCCTATATTTAGGATCCTAACTAGGATGGTTCTAACAAGGAAGCAGGAAGCTACTTATTACACTACACTATCTTGCTTTCTAACTAGGACGCGGCAAAGAGTATAGCAACTATACTTAAAGCGGGACGGACGACTCGTAGGGATGTAACAAAGGTCGATTTAAAAAAAACATAACTATACTTTCATCGATGTTCTTCCGATGGTTTAAGTTTTTTATACTCTCAAACCGATCACACAAATTAAAATTTCAATGAATACAAATGAGCTCCTTTATGTTAAAATAAAACAAAATTGAACTTTATGTAAGTAAGTACCAAGTATTAATTTATAAATAATGTAGTACTTTCAATGTACGGATTATTTTTCTATTATTGTTTCTTGATTACTAATGACCTATACATTCATCCCTTAAAATATACGCCAAGACTTTAGAAGGGCCTTATATAATTATTTCAAAACATCGATGTTTTGAAATAATTATAATTGTACGGATTATTATTCTATTTTTGTTTTTTGATTACTAATGACCTATACATTCATCCCTCAAAATATACGCCAAGACTTTAGAAGCCTTATATAATTATTTCAAAACATCGATGTTTTGAAGAACAATGTTACATCCCTAAACGTCCTAAATCGGAGCGACGCGATTACACTTTCCTGTTTAAGGAAGCAGAGCGGTTGGGACCTTCCTATCTCACTACTTAGGACACTAACCGTTCTTTCTGCGATTACACGTTCCTATTTCCTAGTTAGGATCCTAAAAATAGGAACGTGTAATAAGTGCTTTAGAAATTAAAAATTTAACTAAAGGGAAACTACTAAACACACAATTTGTGACTGCAACTGCTGTGACTATTGACAAGTTTTGACTAAATATCATTTGTATAGAAAATATAATAATTAGACAAACTTAATATATCGATGCAATTATATCAAAATAAATAAATGAAGAACATTGAACTGAATCAATTACAATAAGTAAATTAAAAAAACATAGGTAATCTGATGATTGGATTCGGGTCAATAAAACAAATATCGCTTGTCTATGATTCGAATTTGATCAACAGATTACAAAGATACCACCGATGTATAAAATATTAGATACACCAACAGCATTACACGTGGGCTTATTCCCGTTTGTCTACGTTCCCGTTTGTCAACGGTACATATACTTACCTATAGCGGTGTATCGCGTACACCAAGTACAGTCAGTATGGTAAGTCTAATTTTAAAGGAATGTAAATATTGGTTTGAAATTAAATAAGTACATATTTAAGATTTTTATAGTGTAGTTTTTATGTATTATGTAAAATATAATATATAATGACTAGAAATTATTTAACCTATGCAAAGCAAAATCAACAATATACGTTACTATAATATACAATGGGTAAACGTTGTTTATTCAACCATAATATTTTTATCTAATTGTGCCTATACAAAAAGAAAAAAAAACAACAAAGTCGAATATTAAAAATTTGAACTTAACAAAGTAAAATCAAAAATCAACATTTTGAACTAATAGGTAGTTATACCAAATCTTATCTTCACAAAATTTTCCGGTTTCACTTACAGCTCATATAACAGTCACTAACAATAAGGGCATACTCAGAAACCCTTTGTACCATCTAGTCTTTCTTTAGAATTTTGAAAAATATATTGTCAACTAGATAGGTTACATGTATTCTATGTAGTTCTTAGTTATTAACGTGGTAGATATACAAACTAAAAATAATGTTAAATAATTTCGGCACACAACTTTTTATTCTAACTGTACTTTAACGTGTGTCCAGATACGTAATATATACAAACATAACCAATGTATATGTACCGTTGACAAACGGGAACGTAGACAAACGGGAATAAGCCTACACGTGCGTGATCGATGTATGATACGCTTTACGGTATAATACACATTTTTTTATTGATAACAACCTTTGTTTCGATAGTAAATATGTTTTATGCATTTGTTATCTAGTTATTAGTACAAATGCAGTTTGAAGCGAATAAAATTGGCTTTAGCGCTCGAATTCACTTGCATTGTGCTTGCATAGCGCACTACGCGTAAATGTCCGTGGTGAGTAAAAATCGTCATGTGAAACTGTGATACTTACTATTTACAGCTTCTCCCTATGAAGCCCCGCTCGGAATGATAATAGTAACTTGTAATTACATGTGTAGGTAATGTAAATAACTCACACATTTTTGAAAACCAGCAAATCTTTGGCTTTACAAAAAAAAGCCTCAAAATATTAAACAACCTGTTGGGCTTTCATATACTTTAAATACAGGAACTAATCGTGTCTCTCTTCTTCGACAGGTACAGTCATTTGAAGAAAAGAAACAAAAATATTTCTAAAGAGATTCACTATTTCACGAAGATTGACAGAAAGTTGATACATTTTCATCAGTGACCCTTCCGATAATGGTGTACTTACGATATTTATCTATGAGTACATAATCATATGTCGCCGCCAAAGAGGTTGATACGAACATAGCAATAAGTAAACTAATCTAACGACTGATTATCCAACATTCAAACCGGATTGTGTTTGGGACCAATATTTGTGATAGTGATAACATAGTGTCATAAAGGTGCTAAAGTATACAGCCAAAAAAAGTGTATAGTGTTATGATGAGAGAGAAAGAAAACGTAAAAACCACTTCAGAATCGACCTCAAAAATACTTCTCGATGACGCGTATAGACAGGAATCTCTTAGCGGTAGTGTAATGGACGATTCTAATATGAATTTAAGTAAGAGTACTTACACAGTTTATCAAAATAGATGGGTAATGCTAGCCTTGTTTGTGGTTTACTCAGCGTCTAATTCGTCACAGTGGACTCAGTATTCGATAATCCAGGATATTGTGGTGAAATACTATGGCGTAAAGAGCACAGTGGTGACCTGGACCTCAATGGTGTACATGATCACTTATATACCGCTCATATTCCCGGCGAGTTGGCTCCTGGATAAGACGGTAAGTGTTTTTTGTATTTTTTGGGCTTTTTTTTTGTCCGCAATTTCTGCATGATAATAATGCCAAACGTGGTAACCTCACAAAACCTGAAAGGAACTAGCTCTAAGGTGCAACACTTGCGATGAAACTCAACCAGTCGGGTTCTTAAGAGTGCGTACCAAGCCAGAAAAATATGGCAATGTCAGATGAAACAAACTTATGTCTAATCTTCGAGTGCAGATGAGATGGAGATAGCGTGTTCCGCGGAACAAAAATGAACTAAGCGCTTTTTATCTAAATAACTCGTAAAGTATAGAATATTTTAAAAAATCGTTAGTAGCAGCCCTAGGTCATATGTTAGTGATATTATTTATCGAATTTTTGTCTTAATTAGATACACCATGAACGAATAAAACCGAAAATTCATTATTATTAGAGGTAGCTTTGTGATTTTTTTCTATCGAGGAAATTTCATTCCATTATGTTTTTGCTCAGAGAGAACCCTCGCGTATATAATGAAAATACCCATATAACAATATTTTTTCATTTAAATACTATTTACTTGGTTAAATTTTAATTCTACGATTGTTATTTTGCTTTATACGCAGTCTTAAAAGTGCAGCCATCGTGAAAGCGAAACTTGAAGTTCATGATAGAACTCGCCGTCCGTTCCACGGGGACTTTGGGATTTTACTTCTTCAAATCACTTGGTTTGTTTTTAAATATTTCGTGGTTTTAACTCTAAGCAATCTATACGACATCCTACTGCTTTTTAAACATAAAAATAAAGTCGGTTATCGTAAATATCTGGTCAAGACCATGTATAGGTATTGAACTATTGACTGATAAAAATACATTATATAAGTACTAACTTGCCCGTGTTAAATTTGAATTTATATGTGCGTAATACAATGATATTATAATAGAGATATGCTACCCTCATACTAAGCGGCGTTCAGTTATTGTTGAATTAGGTGAAAGCGATAGATAATACGGAACGTATAGTACAAAAAGAGATAGCTATATGTAGCTGCTAAGCAAAATTACGACAATTGTCTGAATTTGTCTGCAACAATTAGCGTGCGTTAATGCGATATCTTCCTCTTTTTATTATAATATCATTGGCGTAATATATATAAATTGGAACTGGTATCACAGAAGTATTACTACGTACCTGGTATCTAGTTCCTGAGATACAACCATTAATTGCATAAAAAGCAAATATGCATCAGATCTTCTATTTTCGTAAAACTAATATAAAAAATATACAACTATTTTATGAAATTATAAATACCTACTATGTACAATCTTACACAATATTACAGTTACCTTTATCTATCAAGTATACTTTGCTTATATTTTCTCAAAGTAACTTTTTATGGAATCATGTTTTTGCTACGATTTCTTTGTGTTTTTGTGTTAGATTTGTAGCCCGTTTATCGACGGACGCTTCTTAGTACTACATTAATGTGGATGAAAACGCGGGGCACAACTAATAAATGCATTAAAAATAAAAGCAACTAGTCTTAACTCCCAGTGCATTAACCTATGACCAGCAAGCACTCATAAGTCACGCTGTCTCTCAAGTAACGCCAGTGGCAACATAAGGCGTGGGCGACGTTGGCCACCGCCTACGGCCTCGCGACTAGTCGCGACCCAGGGGGCCTCGCGCCCCCAAAATTATGCATTACATAAAAGCCATTAAGAGGAAAGGATGGCTGCAAGAAATTTGAAAAATAGGTTTTTACCATATCTATTGCTGTCGCGCTGTGCCCGAGCTAACCCGCCCGAGGGCGATAGAGACAACTACAGCTTGGACCGATTATACCTATTTAAATTAGACGAAATCGCTATTTCGTAATCCCAGGTTTCCTCATCCAAAACTGGATCAATTTAAAAAAAAAAACAAGAATCATAATAAGAAGGGTTTTGGCTATGTCTGTCGGTTTTCCTTTGTTTTATTATATTCGTCAAATTTGTTCGCTGGACGTCTGGATAAGGGCGTTAAAAATGGTAAGTTTTTGCGATTTTAGAAGGCTCCTAATTCTTATAATAATTAATTTATGGAGAAAAACATAACCGAGGGACATACAGTGGTACCTACAGATTGCATGGTAAAATAATCATTGCTCTAGTGTCATTATCCAGAGAGGAAACTGAGGATTACGTTTGTATGGAACAAACGCCACCAGCATTTCCTCTTAATAAAATGTAGGCAAACAATTTTTTTTGCCAACATTTTTAATAATATAATAAGTCTGATTTTATTCAGTTTAGCAACATTAGTTTGCGTTGCTTTCGCCAGACATCCCCGCCACGTGCCGTCAAAAGCTGAGGATTCCCCGTACTCAAAAATAGCAATTTGACGTGTCACATGAGCTCTTGGGCTCTCGCTTTTACGATAACTCGTATTGATTAGTACAAGTGAAAGGGTTTGTCGTATCAATAACGCGTAATCACCCTGCTAAATCGTGCAAGGTCGAGTGTCCGTCTTCTTGCGCTGGCAGAGGGCCCCGCAAAATGAATCTTGCCCACATAAAATTTAGGTCCTACGCCGCCACTGAGTAACGCTTATCATTTGCCACATTTCACCCTTTGTTGACTATGTTCGGTCATCTATCTTAAGCCATCCAGCTAGCTTGACCTCTGACTTCACCCTCCGCGTGGATTTACAATGGGTTTCTATATAAAATGGTGAGCCGAAGAGGTCTTGTTATATTGGACGCGTTAGTGATAATGTCAATACAGCTATATAGTAATTATGCTTGTCCAGAAGTTCTGTTGTGAAAGATCTTTGTGAAATCTGAAGGCACTAAGGTATATCAGTGTAAACCTAGCTTGAGCTTTCGGTGAAGGAAAACATCGTGAGGAAACCATAGCACGGTGGTCTAAGGTGCGAGTGTTACCCCTGGTGTTGCAAACGTCAATAGACGATTAGACGTAGGCTACGGTGACCGCTAACCATCCGGTGGTGGTACAGGTGGGCCGTATGATTGGTTGCTAGCTGATTATCTAGTACAAAAAAAATTTGTCCTCAAGGGCCTACTGGTGCCTCCTGTGTCCCTTTGAGAGTCAGTTCCTTGTAGCTCTCGTGTGCTTACTACCTTCAATTCATGGACATCAACAGATGGTACAACAAAGTATGATATTTCAAATACTTTTTAACGATTCTCAATTCAGTTGCTTGCTACCTCAGAACTCCGTCATTTATTAACCGATTTGGAAAATTATTTTTTTGTTTGGAAGGGTACACTTCCCGTTTGGTCCCATTGTCGTCAGGACAGGATCTTATTACTCTTTAGTGTACTTTGAAGTCTGATTAGATGCTGTGCATCATTCATTTTCCTGATCTTAATCCCCATCCAGCTTATTTTCGCTACCACTTCCCACGTCATTCGATTTTCATCTTTCTGAACCTTCACGGTCTTACTACAAAAAACTTACGCATCAGTTGAACACGTGTTTATAAAATTCCTTACTACAAAACAGTGTTTACCAGTTGTTTTGAGCTAGACACGCCTTAGACATGGTTTAGAATTTAAACACACGCGGAGGGTTGTTTAGCAGATGTTTAACAACACTTTGCTATGAAATTTCTTCATTATTGAATTATACTTATTGAATTTGATTTAAAATATGGATATTTTTGATATAATTGATTTTATGGTCCTATTGATATGTACGATTTTGATAGCGCTAGAGAAATAAATTAAACCATTCACGATCTATTCGAATATAATAATTACATAAAATTAAAAATAAATTGATCCAGTGAACATAATAATCCAAATACTATATACGTTGGTTTACGTAAATAATTTATCATTGTTATTAAAAGAGTTGTTATTTTATGTTTTTTTTTATCCATAGCCATCCAACACTACGCGCGCCGCCGCGCGGTAATTTATAATATTACTTAATAGAAATAGAAGCTACGATATACCGAGAATTTTTTTTAAAATAACTATCATGAAATCTTCTACCTACTAGAAAGCGTATTTGCCGTTAACCAAAAAAAATAACAATGGCGCTTGGTCCTTGGACCCTAGTACCTATGCATAACAGTATCCATTGACCATTCATAACATTCCTTATCACACAATTATTTTTGTGGGAACATAATTATAGAGATTTTTGAGAACATGTCCTTGTTTCGAAAACTTTTAATTTACACAAGTAACTTCATCAATAAATTGTATTGTATCTAGTTAAACTGAACACCGAGTGTAAATGTCAAAATATGCGCAAAATAAAATGAACGCTCCATTACATACAACACGCATACAACTTTGTATTATAAATCAATAAAACGTGTGTTTGAATAAAACAAATTTTAAACATCTTAAATTAGTAATAATTTTATATGTTTTATTAAAAAATAATGTTTAATTAATTTGACTTAAGAATAGCATAAAATCCCACAAAATACTCAAATAATGTTGATAATTTATTAAAATATCTGCGTGTTTAGGAACGCGTAGGAACGAATGACTGAATGACTTTCGATTTTACTCACATTGTAAACGTTATGTCATGTTTAACTAAACATCAACTAGACACAGTTTTGTAGTAAAGAAACTTAGACACGGTTTTAACCAATGTCTAAGCCTTAAAACACTGTCTAGCTAAACAAGTGTTGAAACTGTGTTTAGTTCATCTTTTGTAGTAAGACCGTCAGTGTCACATTTTCTTTTTAAATCCAATTTATATTATTCTTAATTATCGGTTCATGGTCAAATAACATGCCATTTCTACTAGCTATCACGATAATTCAGTCGAAAGATCCGGGAACCATCCCGTGTTTTTACATTTCACTGAATTTCAGTTATTAAAACTATTGGAAAATAGTCGTTGGAAGTGAACAGCAGAGCAATAAATATAGCTTCCCCATTTACAAATGCCAGCTCAGTGCAGTTTTTCATTTTTTTCACTGGAGCTTATATTTTCTGTTTTATGCTTGATATTTATTGCTGAAACGTGAACTAGGAGAAATAAATTCATATCTGGAAATTGTATTTATTATGAATTCCTGTTCCTATAGAAGCAAAGGCGATTTTTTAAGGAGGTGATCTCACTGGTAATGGCGTCGGTTACCGAGACGAAGGTCCCGGGTTCAAATCCTACAATGAGCTTGAGTTTTCGGTGAAGGAAAACATAGCACGGTGGTAGGGTACTTTGTAGTATCCATCTGGCTGGCTACCATCCTCATGTTGAAAATCTGTCGCCAAGCACCTATAGGTATGTTCCGACAGCTGCACTTGAGAGCCAGTTCCTTGTAGGCTTTGTGTGCTTACCACCTTCGGCCACATCATCAGTTACCATGGTGAGATTGTGGTCAAACCTGTTTGTGTGAACCATTCATAAGAGCTCAGTGATAGTGATATTGAATGTAGCAGGTTCGAATCTTACATTGAGCTTTTGGTAAAGCAAAAATTGTGAGATAACCATGTCGACTAAAATGGCTAAACCCGGGTTCATGGCATAATGGGGACGTCTCTGAATCCAAATATCTTTACCATTTTTGTCATTGCCTCCTAGTATAATAAGCAAAGGTGGTACAGTAGTACCCAACTGATATAGCTTACCGATGTACCTGCGCAGAAGATACATTTTCAAAGCGCGGGAAATGCTATTGGTCGGCAGCTGCCGCCATGTTAGCGCGCGCCGTGCGGAGGGGCGTGACTTGCGAGTGAGACGGAACTAATAGCTGCAGTGAATTATGAACCTTATAGTAGATTGATTATGATGATATGAGATTGATTGTAAGTTTTAAGCATTCTTTCGTTAATCTTCGGGCCATACTTCCTTTTCTGTGCGAACGAAGATTGACGACGCGCCTTATCAGTTGGGTAATACTGTAAGGTGCTGTGTGTGTAGTATTCGCCTCTCTGGCTACCTTTCTAGTTGTAAAACTGTCGCTTTACACCTGCCTATAAGTACGTCTGGATCATGGTTAAATTTGTATCAACTAGCCACCCGTCCCCAGCTTCGTCTAATAGTAAATAAATAAATAAATAAAATAAATATCCTGGGACATTCCTCACACACGGTCATCTGATCCCAAACTAAGCAGAGCTTGTACTATGGAAACCAGATAACTGATATAATACATATACTACTTTTTGTTTGTAAATACATACTTAATATACATAATTACACCCAGACTCAGAACATACAGACATGTTCATGCACACAAATGCATGTCCTGTGTGGGAATCGAACCCACGACCTGCGGCGCGTAAGGCGAACCTTAACCGACCTGCGGCGCGTAAGGCGAACCTTAACCAACTGCGCCAACTGGGTCATCAACTCACTGGGTCATAGTGTACACAAACATTCCGGAAGATGATGATGATTCTCCAAAGGCCTGCTCGTGTTCATCGAAAATAATCCTAATATAATTGGTGCAAGTGCCAAATTCTGAAAACTTGACTTGAACATTGATCTTGGATACATTTTAAAAGAATCAACTGAACAATAAGACAGAAATATCGACTTTGATATAAACTATTTATCATGGAAGGAAAAAAGGGCACGAAATACTTTTACGAAAAACCCTGAGATAAATTCGATAAGTGTTCTTGGAAGCGATTAACTGAGCATAAACGCTGACTCAGGGTTCACTCATTATATACTGAATGAACTAAATCACATGAGTATCATGAGAATACGAGCTTTTGTTGCTGCCTTACGCTAAATACGTGGAGATTGGAAAATATGGATTGAAGACAGTATATATTACGTCTCATACATTTTGGTTGTTTATTCAATATTTCAGAACGATTAGAGTTTTTTGGAGAAGGTTTAGCTTTCTTCTGGGTGGACAAATTCTTCTTCGCCACATTTCTGGTGTTTAAGTTCTTATCCGAAAATAGTATAAATCATATTTATCAAAAACTGACTTTTATTTTTAAAGGTGCTCTAAACAGCACATAATAAAAAAGATAACATTATCTAACACGTGTTAAAATACGCAATATATGAATTTATTATGTTATAATATTAAAAAGACTTTATTTAGGTTGTTGCTGTGTGGAATCACTGAATCAATGATTATTTTTATGAAAATGCTAAACCGCCTGTGAAAACTGTATAGCAAGAGTTTGAAAATAAGTGTAGGTTGTAATATACGTAGCCGTTGACGTTAAATGCCAGCTATGCCCCCCCTAAACAAGATGATTGTCGAAAATCGTCATCGTTAGTAAACGATCAACCTTTGTTTGGGATTGACATAAGAGTTCCTTTATGGATAGTTACTCTTTGCATAAGAGTTTGTTAAAATCACGTGATATTTCTATTTGAAATGTCAAATCCATACAAAGGTTGATCGTTTACTAACGATGTCGATTGTCGATAGCCATCTTGTCTATAGGCCCAGATCGTGATTTCAAATCCTATACATGAGCTAGAGCTTTCGGTGATGGAAAACATCGTGAGGAAACCAAAGAGTATATAATCACTGCTGGTGAGGAAACAATACCACGGTGGTAGTGGTGCTCTTAAACTGAGCATCGAAATCCAAATGAGGTTTTCTTAGCGGTGAACGCGCAGGCTTTTGTGATTTAGTGGGTATTTTTAAAGTTCCTTTTTCCACGGCACAAAGAGCGCTCAACTTCTCTGTAATTCCCGCTCGGTCACTGTGAGAAAGACAAATGACAGTCGTGACGCTTCCCTCATATAAGGGATCAGCTTTGGTATTCTGAAACGTTTTTGACAGCAACCGACGACGACTCCGTTGTGACGGTTAGTCCGGGAGGTAGCGTTGCAAACACAAAAGTCATAGTAAGCCGGCTGACGTTGAAATGTATAGTTGATCTTATATGACCAATAAGTGAACCGACCGTCTGCTCAAGTAAGTGCTCAAGTCTTCTACATCCGCCATCAGCCACTCCCAGTAAAAAAAAATACATAGTACGCTGGCTCAAACTTGTTTCATAAGTATTTGACATAATACTGAGCTGAAAAAATTCGTCTGCTGCATGGTGGAGGGGGGAACACGCGTCAGCTGCTCGCATGAATTTGTAAAAAAAAAAGTTTACCCCTGCCGTAACCTTCCAATCCTAAACCCACCGCGGGTTGCATCGCTGATGCGTGGTTCACATATTAGTCATTCAAGATCTATTGAAAAATATGGCCATCAATCGGCGTATTAATACTACCTAAAATGCATCAGTACCTCCCGGACTATTGCATGTCGAAACAATTGAATACTTGAATAGGTCAAAAGAATTAAAATGGGCTGGAAGGTGTATTGTAAACATCAACTGCGCTCTGCGAGTGGATTTCATTTATTTTAATGATCTGAGTCGTAATCCCAAGCTAAGCAAACTTATGATATGGAAACTAGATAAAGGCTAATTTTATTTCATATTTTAGTAAAACTTTAATGTACTGAATATACCAATTTTAAAGGTTTAATATGAAGGCTATTCATTGGTTTAACTTTATCTTAATATTACGACTTAAACTTCACAAAAAGAAAGCTAGATATAGCGCCCATATTTTGAAAATATTGAAACAATTAACATTTTTCACGAATAATGTTTAATAACATACTCGTATGTAAGTACATACTACTAAATTGACGAGGTATTTTTTTATAAGGAATAATAAAAATAAGCCAGATATCAAAGACTTCTATATAGAATTTGGAAGAATTTTAGCATTTCCAGTAAATAAAAATGCATTGACTTTGTAGTGCTGTGCACAATTTAATCAATGTTTATTTCAACAAGAATAGTTAAAGAATTACTCGCCAAAAGTCTCAACTGTTGAGCTTGACGACGTTTTTCCAAGATATCTTCATCATTGGCTGATTTAAGGATGCCCATAATATGACTTATCTGAGCTGCAGATATCTGAAATATGTATACCAACTCTGTAACCACTATAAAATTAGTATCATCATCATATTCTGTCACGAGATGTCCTCTGCTGAACTGGGCCTTTGTTTTTGACTGATTTCGACGAAGAACAGTCTTGGATTTATAATAAATAATTTGTAATAAAACATACTTACTTCAAATATCATAACATTACACAGAAACTATCATAAATGAAAGTGATCCACAAAGTGACAGGTTTTTTTTATAATGGATACATAATACGACCTTAATAGGAGCTTCCTAAAATTAAACATTAATTAATTGACCAATTGAAAAATTTTGCACCGCACTACGAATGTATAGAGAATAGACCGCGACGACGGACGTCGTCGTCGTCAGCTGTCAAAAAAGAACAGAATTGCACTACAGGCTCTTACAAGGCGTTCTGATTGACTTCATCCTGATTTTACACGCGTTTTATTAATGTCAGTTTTGTGGCTATTGATGTGTTGAAACGGAAAATTAAGGACCAAAACAGACATTTCAAGATTTGATCTAAGTAGGTACTTGATGAACTACGAACAAAAATTCAATATTTATATTTATTTTCAATAAAAACACAGAATATATTCAAGGCCTGTTATTATGTGCGCACATACATTAAGTACACAGTAGTACACACTCGCTCAAATTGTTTGAGGTTTTTACATTATTTCTATAACATGTTTTTCATTCTGATCTCATATATAACACAATAGGGTATTGTTAAGTTTTTTGAAGTTATTTGGAAGTACGTGTCTGTGTCGAATGAAATAAACTGTGTAAAATTTGATATTAATAAAGTTTTTCTCGAGGTGGAACATACACACACATATTCTAAATGCTTCTGTCAACATTATCCGTTGAACAATTTCCTTAAGTATTTCTTAAGGGCCCCTAATTTTCCTTTGATGTCCAAAGTAACTCTGGAACTAATATGCGAACTTCCATGAATTCTAAACTCTCTACAGTTTGCACTATGTTGACTATCATTACTCAGTATATCAACAGAAAAACTGTATCAACGACCACGATTTTACGTTAGAACTTCGTTCTAATATATTTTGTTTTTATATTATGTAGATTTGTGGTAAGCAAAGTAAAGCCGTTGGTCCCGGCTTATTTAATTGTGATAGTTCGTTATAGATCGCGGCTTGAAAACTTCAACTGTAGGTTGACCACTAGCCTACCTCCACCAATCCGCAGTGGGCACGCGTGGTGGAGTATCTGCCTATTGCCTTTCATCGTCATTTGTGAAAGGAGGCCTGTTCTCACTAAGCGGACAATTAGTTTAGTTGTGGCCCTGATTATGTTGTTCAAACTAATTTTAATCTCACTATGTCTCTTTCTAACAAAGAACATAAGAAAAGGATGTAAGAAAGGACAATGTCGAAAATCGCCCCAGAACCAACAAACATATGACTTACACCATAATTATTTACATATTTTATTATTCACGTGGCAAATATTCATGTCAAACGGACAAGTGGGAATCAAAAACGAATATTTTAAAAGTATCGTAACAACTACTCACTCCGACATCTTTACCGAAATACGGTTAGTGATGATCCTACTGACTACATCGAATCGATCGATTTAAATATAATCGGTAGGAGTGTAGTTAGTTATTTATTTTACTGTTATGGAATGTAAATTATGGTTTATTATGACTTCTATCACAACATATTTTTCGGATAATTAACTATAAAAATAATAAAAAGTAGTATTCCCCATAATCAAATCGATTGATTCTATTTTATAACAACTAAATCGGTTACACTCAAACCGATTACAGCACAATTCGGAATGCAACCTTAGTCGAGGAGCATCCCTAATTCTTTCTTATGTCATGTCATGTCTCGATTTATTTGTTTAAAATGTTGTTTTTCAATTCTATTGCTTTATTTTGTTATTATTTATTTTAGGTACTTACTCGGCTTATAATGAAAAATTAATTTACGATATGGAAAGTGTATGTGTATTGTATCAATTGTGGAACTGCTGATGGTTTCATGGTGTTGGAAAACGAGCAGATTCATCACAGTTGAAGGCAAAAAGCTGATCATGCAGCCATGCAATCCTCACCTTCATGTTCTTCAAGGGCTACTCCAGCAACAAGTAATATATTGTGATGTGCCAATTGTGGTATTCATTTAGTAAGAGAACACTGTCATATCTGAAGCAATACTGCCGTTCATAAAGAAATACAACAACAAGTCCCAATACAAGTGGTAAGTGATTACTTCTATTTTAAATTATTTGTCCTTAATATACAATCATAATATCTGACCACACTGATTCACTTTTTCATTGGTTTATCATATGCCATTGCTAATACTAACTTAGAGCTATGACAAATACTAAAATGTATATTTTTTTTCTTTACAGGTAACCACAAATGACCATAGTGTGGTGACTGTCATACATTATTCCAAGACAGAACCCTCACAGCTACCACACAGGATTCAAAGGATACAGGAACTGTGGGTCATTAAAAATGTTTGTTTGGGATGTGGTTGTTCATCGCTGCGAACTTGAAGTCACCCAGTGTAGGAGGACAGGGTAACCAACACATTATAGATGTTGCCCCGGCACAATTTTTAGATAATATTGTAATTAGGTACCAATGTAGATGATGATCTAATAAATAATTTACTGCAAATCTCTTGTCATTTTTCATTTAACCTTATTAAAAATATATGTATACCTAAATGATAATGTGTAGATATACAAAGTACTTCATGAATCCTGAAGCTAGAAGTTACTACCTCCATTATTTTTGTCTCAATATCATTGTACAATGTACATATTATAAAAAAGTCCCCTCGCCACATCTGTCTGTCAGTCTAGAATCTCAAAAAACTACCTACTGAACTGATTTTCATACAGGTTTCACCAATGGACTGAGTGATTCATGAGGAATGTTAAGGTCTAGGTATAATTCATTATGGTTTTAAATAAATTGGCTGAAATATGATGATGATTGTTGAAGATGCCGGAAAAAAACATGCCATGCAGATAAAACTGCTATCCCACGCGCAGCCGGGGCAGGTTGCTAGTATAACTATAAGAACCTATATTAAAACCACACAGAGCATTGAAAATCAATAATATTGTTGACTACCTAAATACATTCCTACATATTACCTACCTATATTAAATGTCTTTGTTGACTACTCAATTATAACCTCAAAATCTGTTACGTTTCTTGTAATTATTCGATTTTCCCGCTTGTCCGTTGCTTAATTTATGTATGAAGTGAATTTATAGGTGATTTAAGATATTACAAGCATTTTTTCATTGCTGTTGGTTCTGGGGCGAATCATGTATGGACGCAGAACAATGTCCTTTAGTCCTGTCAAATTAGTCCAATGCTTATTTTCAATATAAATTTAGTCGCCATCTATCGTGGTTACGCCTAAATACACGCAAAATAAGACGGCAAAGATTAATTTTACAACTTAAAACATGTTCTATCCTTTTTCAATAATGTTCGTAAGAAAGAGATGAGAGGTGACTAAAATTAGTTTAGTGCGATTTACAACAGAATCGGCACCAATATAGGCTGATGATAATGACACAAATGTTAAAATGGAACAGGCTTTCGAGTGAAACTAGAGTATGAGAGTTTGACTATTCATAAGTGCCTCTGAAGGTCTATTTGAATGAATAAATTATTTCATTTCATTTCATTCATTTTAATTCATTCATTCTCATTTCAGGGTCGGCAACGCGCGAGTGATACCCCTGGTGTTGCAAGCGTCCATAGGCTACGGTAACTGCTTACCATCAGGCGGGCCGTATGCTTGTTTGCCACCTTAGTGGTATAAAAAAACCACTACCAGAACCTGCCAATTTTCTAAAAATCAATGTTATTTTGGCTGCGGTATACTGTTCCTCCCCAGTCGAGCTGCTCTTTGAGTAAAATAACGATATGCTCAACCTCTCTCAAAAGGCATTAAAAACTTTTTAGTTCAGACAGGGCTTCCAACAGTTGTTACGTGTTATTAGGGCTATCGACAATCAATACTTTTGATGAGCGACGTGCGTGTAGGTATTAACTTTTATGGTCATGTGTGTTTAAAAATATACACATAAAACTTTAAGTTTTAAGTCGATTGACATTTACTTGCAACCTGTGGTTCATCATCATTTTACAGCTAAATTCGTCAAGATAAAGAATCAGCTTTTTGCCTAAAGCCTTACTCTACGCTAGCCAGTGATAAAACGAACGCCGTTCGTTTTATCGAGTGGCCCGATAAAACGAACGTGGAGATTTGTAAATGGCATAGGATCACACACCTATATGTTTACTTTATCGTAAAAATTAAGCTGTAAATCTTCCTAACAGTAAATAAATAAATAAAAAAGTATTATCAATGTACAGTAGCGAGAGGGGTATTATTGTTTGGAATTTATGTACTTAAGTGTCGTAAGCAATCTTCTATGACTTTTTTATAATTTTACATTAAAGAAAAGTTAAGTTTGGAGGTTATGAAAAATCTTGAAAATAAAAAATGGCTACTGGTTGCACCTATACTGTCATTTTTGGGAATGTCCATCGTCCTGTCCCTCTCCCACCCGGTTTTATTCGGTGGCTACTATCAATACAGTAGTAACCTAACATAGATATAGATAGATAGATAACTCTTTATTGTACAAAAGTATTTAAACAGAGTATAAAAATAAATGCTTACAATTAAGGAATTTACTGTAAGTACAATAGGCGGTCTTATCGCTAAAAAGCGATCTCTTCCAGACAACCTTAGGATGGAGAGGAATTTAGAAACGTTATTAGACGGTGGTGTATACTTTTATAACAAAAATAGGTAAATAAAAATACATAGGTACATACAATAATATAAGTCTTTATGTAAATCTAATCTAATAATATATATAAAATGCTTTTGTGGGTACGTAAATACGCAGTTTTCTCAATCACCACCAACCCCAATCAACTTCCCGTTGGGGTGGTAAATACCCCTTGGTCTCCAGGTGGTAGTAAGGGAGTTTGGTCGCGGTGGGTGGAAGGGGGTGGTTGTGGGTGGCGAAAATCTTAAAACATATATTGCTGTCCTTTTCTAACGCATGAGGACATCTGAAAAGATCTCAAAATTTCTGGAATGGAAAGTTCCAAAATGTGTAAAACGGTTATAATCGATCTGGAATGTACTAGAAAGTTCAACAAATATCTGGAATGATCTAGAAAATTCTAGAGTGAATGCAAACTATTATAATCGATATAGCATGTTTTGAGAAAGTTCTACAAATTTCTGGCTTCATCTAGAAAGTTCCAAAATGTCCAAAACTCTTATTATCGAGTTAGAATGTTCGAGAACGTTCTAGAAATTTCAAGAATGATCTGGAAAGTTCCAAAATGAGTGCAATTTATTATGATCGAGAATGTTCTAGAAATTTTCCGAATGATCTGGAAAGTTCCAAAATGAGTAAAACGGTTATAATTGATCTGGCTTCATCTAGAAAGTTCCAAAATGTCCAAAACTGTTATTATCGAATTAGAATGTTCAAGAACGTTCTAGAAATTTTCCTAATGATCTGGAAAGTTACAAAACTAGTGCAATTGATTATGATCGATTTAGAATGTTTGAGAAATTTCTTGAATGATCTAGAAAGTTCCAAAATGAGTAAAACGGTTATAATTTATCTGGAGTGTTCTAGAAAGTTCAACAAATATCTGGAATGATCTAGAAAATTCTAGAATGAATGCAAACTATTATAATCGATATAGAATGTTTGAGGAAGTTCTAAAAATTTCTGGCTTCATCTAGAAAGTTCCAAAATGTCCAAAACTGTTATTATCGAGTTAGAATGTTCGAGAACGTTCTAGAAATTTCCAGAATGATCTGGAAAGTTCCAAAATGAGTCCAATTTATTATGATCATTTTAGAATGATCGAGAATGTTCTAGAAATTTTCCGAATGATCTGAAAGTTCCAAAATGAGTGCAATTGATTATGATCGATTTGGAATGTTCGAGAAATTTCTTGAATGTTCTAGAAAGTTCCAAAATGAGTAAAACGGTTATAATTGATCTGGCTTCATCTAGAAAGTTCCAAAATGTCCAAAACTGTTAATATCGAGTTAGAATGTTCGAGAACGTTCTAGAAATTTCCAGAATGATCTGGAAAGTTCCAAAATGAGTCCAATTTATTATGATCATTTTAGAATGATCGAGAATGTTCTAGAAAATTTCCGAATGATCTGAAAGTTCCAAAATGAGTGCAATTGATTATGATCGATTTAGAATGTTCGAGAAATTTCTTGAATTATCTAGAAAGTTCCAAAATGAGTGCAATTGATTATGATCGATTTAGAATGTTCGAGAAATTTCTTGAATGATCTAGAAAGTTCCAAAATGAGTAAAACGGTTATAATTTATCTGGAGTGTTCTAGAAAGTTCAACAAATATCTGGAATGATCTAGAAAATTCTAAAATGAATGCAAACTATTATAATCGATATAGAATATTTGAGAAAGCTCTAAAAATTTCTGGTTTCATCTAGAAAGTTCCAAAATGTCCCAAAACTGTTATTAACGAGTAAGAATGTTCGAGAACGTTCCAGAAATTTTCCGAATTATCTGGGAAGTTCATAAATGAGTGCAATTTATTATGATCGAGAATTTTTGGATTGGTCTGGAAAGTTCCAAAATGTGTACGTGTGTTATTTTTGATCTTTAAAAATCAAATCGAAGTGATGTACATCTAAATATTCTAGAGTGATCTGGTACTGGAAATTTCGATATATAAATCGAAATTCAGTGACTTTTCGTCAGTTCAATTGTGATTGCAGTCGAGTAAAAAAAAGAACAAACTATTTGAATGTTCTGGAAAGTCTCTCAATATCGAAAATAGAAATCTATAATATGTTAAAAAATGTATCCTTATATATTTTTTATACCATTAAACATGCGATGTATTTTAACCCGAGCAACGCCGGGTTTCGCTGCTAGTAAATACATAGATTACATACATAGATATATGTCATTTATCGGTTGACTTAGCAACACTTCTTATATCTAGTATCGTGAACTTTGTCCGCAGGTATAGTACTACAAGGTAGCAATAATTCGCGATATGATTATCATTAAAAGATAAAGGTAAAATACCTAAACAAATTTAAACATATTTACGTGTGTTCTATTTCTATATCAGATATATGTATTATAAGCTTGTTTCACTTTCGGATACATCATCTCTTAGCACTAATCCCATAGATAGGAATATACTCTACAGATGGACTGCCGGTGTTTCATTTTTATACAGGATGTTGTTTTGGTCGGCGACAAGCGACCCAGGAGCGGTAGTACAAAATATATATTCCCCAAAAATTGACTTAATTCCATTAAATACTGTAAATATGTTGAGAAATACGTTATTCAATTTGAAATAAAATTACTGCAAAGTATGGTTACTAGGCACGTGCACAGACTAGAGCTAGGCGCAAGCCGCCATCGACCCACCCCTTTACTCCCTCGTACTCCCGTTGAGTATTATGTCTACACTTTAGCTTATTACATAATTTTCAATTTTTTATTTTTATTATTAAAAAAAAATGAAGTATTTTTTTAAATATTTTTTTTAGCACCAGTATCATTTGTATTATCGACCCTGAGTCGCTGGTCGCTGACCAAAACAACGACCTGTATAGGCGTAGTTTTTTCATGTATGATTTTCTTTTTCCAATTTTTTTGAGGCATTGTCGCCTCGTAGAATAGTAGTAGGTACATTATGATACATGTGTGCAAAGTTGGTTATTACAGTCGAGGCGGTATTAAGATTAGGGAGCCAAGAGTGTAATGATAAATGCACACGCGTGCCATACGACGTTTTTTAATACACTTACGAGGAAAAAAAAGAGACTTCATTTAATTTTTTAATAATAATCAACTAAACAATGAGAACGTTAACAAATATGGCGCGCAAAAACAACGACCTGTATAGGCGTAGTTTTTTCATGTATGATTTTCTTTTTCCAATTTTTTTGAGGCATTGTCGCCTCGTAGAATAGTAGTAGGTACATTATGATACATGTGTGCAAAGTTGGTTATTACAGTCGAGGCGGTATTAAGATTAGGGAGCCAAGAGTGTAATGATAAATGCACACGCGTGCCATACGACGTTTTTTAACACACTTACGAGGAAAAAAACAGACTTCATTTAATTTTTTAATAATAATCAACTAAACAATGAGAACGTTAACAAATATGGCGCGCAAGTTATTTTTTGACATTGATTCTCTGTTAAACTGTTTTACCCGTTTAAATTAAGAATGCTTCGTCAACATACATATAACTTGCAATGAGATACAAACTTAACATAATCGGGATTATATCTCTCATAAAACTATGCGGTAATGTAAAGTTAAAAGCACTATTGCGTAATAAGCTGCATAAAAATGGTACAATAAATGTTACTTTACGAGCAAATGTGTTCAAAAGAATTTTATTGCTCGTTTGACCATTTGTAAAATATATTTTTTTGGTTTCACTTCTGCATAATACACTCCAAATCCTTTTATAAAAAGTAACCACTAAGGAGGCAACATGAGTATAGATACTAGATGAAATGAACCGAGAAGATTAATGACCAAATGTTCTATCTGCGGATAAAACGTGTAAACGATACAAAACATTTTCCATTTTGAGAAACATCACGTCATTGCATTGTTTTCGTGATGTATTAACATCTGAAATGATTTATGCTTGAAAAAGGACTTAATGACTCCATTTTAAGAAGACTTTAAGGGTGATTGACTTATTTGATGTAACTCAAAGCCAAATTGGATAAGCTGGGTGTGCCAAATAGGTGCATTTTATACCTCACAACACTCCAGCGGCTGCAGCTTTATAAAACACAGGATACACAGGCTCACCCGCTTACCAGCTTGATCCACTTCCCTCCGTGCAAGGGCGAGTCACTCGTATAGTTGACGATACTGAACTCACCGCATGGGCGTACAGATTTTCTTAAGGGTAGGGTATAAAAAGAAAACTCGATAGTAAGTGAGTATACCTACTTACTATAGTCTATTTCAAATAACATGAGTTCGGTGACACATGGTATTTTATTAAATTTCTCAATGGTTAATGTTCATTTCGATATAATAACGGAATACTATGATAGAGCTAGGTTTCACGAAATATTGTGAATATTATTTCAGAGTAATCAAATGGAATTTCACTAGATATTGGTAAAAAACCCTTGACCTTGACGACTCATCCTATGTGAAATAGAGTATAATGATGCTATTTTTTTCAAAAGTAATATAATACCTATTTCGCTTGCTAGTACTTGCGTAGGCCGATGTACATAAATAGTATTACTCACCTAGGGCAGGAAAGTAAGTTCCACTGAAAAAAAATGGACTACAAGTGACTACAAAATTTACCTAAACAGAGTGACTTGCAAACTAAACTTACCAGTAACAAAACTATTTTTTGTTCGTTACTAAATTATTTGATTAAATGTAACTAAAGTTAGTTTCCCGACAACTAAAGTTAGTTTCTCGACAACAAAACATCAACTTACATAACTAGTTTTGTAGATCATTTTTTTCAGTGGTGCCTCGGCCCACAATTACATGTGTTCTGAGGCTTTTTTATTTCCTGCCCAAGGTGTGTGTTTTTCTCCTCGACGGAGGCGGAAAGCGCCATTTTCGTTTAGCGCAGCGGGACGAAAGTTGGCGCTTGCCGCCCGGAGGGGAGAAAAATAATTTTAACACGGACTGTGTGTTTTGAAAGCTATCCAAATTACCCATGTCGTAGCTCTGAGGAAAAACAGTAACAGAAAGTGTTTATTAGGAAACATTCTCCTGTCGATAGTAGATACGTTAATTAAATGTGCCATCACCTCCCTTCTCTCCAAAGTCATGGAGCGCGTGATCAACACGCAGCTTTTGAGATACCTGGAGGATCACGAGTTGTTGAGCGACCGACAATATGGCTTCCGCCACAGTCGCTCAGCTGGTGACCTCCTTGTGTATCTCACGCACCGTTGGTCGCTCGCCATCGAGAGTCAAGGTGAGGCATTGGCAGTAAGCCTAGATGTGGCGAAGGCGTTCGATCGGGTCTGGCACAGGGGTCTTCTCACGAAGTTACCAGCATACGGGCTTCCCGAGGGATTATGCAAATGGATTACCAGCTTTCTGTCCAGCAGATGCATAAGGGCCGTCGTTGACGGTAGCTGCTCTGATAGCATGGACATAAATGCTGGCGTCCCGCAAGGCTCTGTGCTGTCCCCAACATTGTTCCTACTGCATATCAATGATATGCTGTCTATTGACGGCATTCATTGCTATGCGGACAGTACAGGGGACGCTTATTACACGGGCCGTGCAAATATCCCTCGTTCCGAGGTGGAGGAAAGCCGCGAACGGCTGATGTCTGAAATCGAGAGTACATTAACTAGTGTCTCCGATTGGGGTCGACTAAACCTAGTCCATTTCAACCCTACCAAGACTCAAGCCTGCGCGTTTACCGCTAAGAAAACCCCATGGTCTGTGGCTCCACAATTCCAGAACACCTCCTTGAACATCAGTCAAAGCATCGGGATCCTTGGCGTCGACATTTCTAGCGACGTTTTGTTCCGAAGTCACTTGGAAGACAAGGTTAAGCTGGCATCCAAAAAGCTAGGAGTGCTCAACAGAGCGAGGCAGTACTTCACATCAGGGCAAAGGCTACAACTTTATAAGTCACAAGTCCGGCCTCATATGGAGTACTGCTGTCACCTATGGGCGGGAGCACCTGGATACCAGCTTGGGCCTTTAGACTCGGTTCAACGACGTGCCATCAGAATTGTTGACGATCCCGAGCTCACAAGCGGTTTAGAGCCCCTTAGTCTAAGGAGAGACTTTGCCTCCTTATGTGTGTTCTACCGCTTGTACAACGGAGAGTGTTCTAAAGAATTGTTCGACTTGTTGCCCACTGCTACCTTCTACCATCGCAACTCTCGCCATCGACGGGGAGTCCATCCTCACATATTGAAACCAGAATTGTTTCGAACTGTGCGGGCCCAAAGGAGCTTTCTTCCGCGGACGCTCAGATTGTGGAATGAGCTCCCCGCCGTGGTTTTCCCAATGGAGTACAGCATGGGGTTCTTCAAAAAGGGCGTGAAGAGATTTCTTCAGGGTCGGCAACGCGCGAGTAATGCCCCTGGTGTTGCAAGCGTCCATAGGCTACGGTAACTGCTTACCATCAGGCAGGCCGTATGCTTGTTTGCCAACTTAGTGGTATAAAAAAAAAAAAAAAAAAAAAAACAATGTTTTTTGTCTCTATTTAAAGACCAATCAAAATTAATGTATGATTAATACTGCTGCTATCTTTGTCGTTTTGTATGTCATTGATAGAGACAAGACTACTTTAATCACAGATAGGTTCTAAGAAAGAAAGTAACGACAATACGTAATATAATTTCATGATGACATTGTACCCACATGGCATCCATGAAGCGTTTCAACAACTACCAGCCACTAACAGACAAAGCCTTCCTAAGCCCCGTACCCTGAAGTTATGAGCACCCTTATCTTGCGAGAACAGTCAACCAATAAATATATCCCGCGCGCTATATTGGCAATGTTAAGACAAGGTATTAACTTTTTTTACAATACACTCGCTCGTAAAGTGGCTCTTATTGCACCGATTTTAGTATCATAAGAAAGCTTATTACGAACTAGTGCGTTTTACTTTACATTACCGTACTAGTTTAATATGATATTATCCCGATTATGTTAAGTTTGTGTCTCACTGTAATTTAAACGGGTGAAACAGATTGATTGCTGTCAAAAAAAAACCTGCGCGCCATATTTGTTAACGTTCTCGACGTTGATGACAATCAAAAAAATCTACTTAAAAAAAAAGTATGTTATTTACCTCGCAACTCTGTTGAAAAACGTAGTATGATACGTATGTGCATTGATTATTACACTCTCGGCTTCTTAATTACGTTCGCCTACGGCTCACGCGCTTAATACCACCTCAACCACCACTTCTATAATGACCAACTTTGCACACATGTATCACAATGTACTATTACGTACTCTTCAGTATCGCAGCATTTATATCTCCTTCAAACGTAATTCTTGCCTTCCTGTGTTTATGTGCGAATTATACAAAATGTGAAAAATATCTAATGACCGTCTCATTTTATGCGTAAGTATTGGCACGTTTGTAAATAATTTATAGTAACGCTGTTTTGTTTAACAATAATGTTGGTCTACGGTGCATTTACTTGTGCAATGTCATTGGTTATATTATAAGATATACAACCTCTTGCGTTACTATTTTGTTACGGATAAAATGGAACAGGAAAATGTCTGAAAAATACTACCCTTCTTTTATAGGACGGAGTTTATACAATAATTTTAGGCGTAGATACGAGATGCTGTAATTATCCCTTGACTTGCGGTTAAAAAATAACAATTGATTAATAGAAATCGTCAAACAGTCAAAGAATTAATACATTCTAAATACTTTATTATTGCAAAGTGCGCGTTTTTGGTCAATTATGTCGCAAAATAATGTGACATATAACTCACGGGGATCGATTTTACGCCCCCCGATTTGACGACCCGCGCGGACGAGGAAAACAATAGTGTTTTCCTCGTCCGCGCGGGTCGTCGAACAGTCAAAGGATTAATACATTCTAAATGCTTTATTATTGCGAAGAGTACCTATGTTCGTTTTACATTTTACCTAAAAGTGCGCGTTTTTGGTCAATTATGTCGCAAAATAATGTGACGTATGACTCACGGGGATCGATTTTACTTTTACATTATTTAAACGTTAGTTTTTTTGTATGCTTATGTGTGGCTTATGTGGATTATTGCTCAATCGTATAAACGGCTGAACGGAATTAGACATTTGGCACAGATAAAATAAAGGCTACTTTTTACCCAAGCAGAACGTTTTTCAGAAACTTGGATAAAACCAATATTTTTTTCCAAAAGATTAATTCAAAAAAAGTATTGTTTTTTGTCGCAGTAACAAAACGGGAGTGTCAACAAAATTGTGAGGGATGAAAGGAAAACAAAGGAAGTTCGATGATTAATCTGTAGCGGTTTCCGACAATGGGCCCGGAGTTCGACCAAATACGTTTTAATAATACGCCTTCTCAATATTTTGCTACATTTATGTTTGGCAAACGTTGACGGACAAAGGGTATTGACAAAAGCTTATAAATTATCAGCTTTTGCTGCTTGCTTCGACGTTGCAGTGATAAAGCGGTTCCTTTATGATCTATTTGTATTGAAAAACATATTTTCAGGAGTTGAAGTTTTGATAAAACGGAGATTTTGAGATTGCATAAGTTTTTTTTGTCTTTTATCTTTATGACATAATAATAATAATCATTTATTTCCCAATAATCGCCTTTTTAAAGGCGATGATAGCTCAGTGGTAGTGACGTCGGATACCGAGACGAAGGTCCCGGGTTCGAATCCTACAATGAGCTTGAGCTTTCGGTGAAGGAAAACATCGTGATCGTACTTTGTAGTACCCGCCTGGCTGGCCACCTACCACCCTCAAGTTGAAAATCTGTCGCCAAGCACCTTTCGGTGTGTTCCGACAGCTGCACTTGAGAGCCAGTTCCTTCTAGGCTTTGTGTGCTTACCACCTTCGGCCACATCATCACTTACCATGGTGAGATTGCGGTCAAACAAAGGCCTATAAAACAGTAAAAAAAAAAAAATTACAAATAGACACAAAAATTACTGCGGACCCTGCACTAAGCGCAGCTTGTGTCGCAGAAGACCAACAAACAGTTACCAAGCTTAATTATTTCTCAATATACAGTTCAATAGATGATTACAGTGAAATAACACACAGGTACTTCATGTACTACATCATGTATTAAAGAACTTAAACCTACAAACTATTATTTATGAATATGACCGCTTTTTTTGTGTGGTGTGTAGGCGTGGGAGTGTATATGTGTGTAAGAGGGGAGTGTGTGTATGTTTAAGTGGGGTATGTGTGTTATAATAAATGAAGATTTTAAAAACAATAAGTCGAACATGACATGAAGCGTATTTAATTAAAAATGGCTAAACAAAACACTATCAATTCTTAGCTAGCATATGCCGGAACCAACTTACGGTAAACACAACATCAAAACCCATTAATTTGAAGTTAGAAACATGTCCAAAACCAAATAATATTACTCATCTTCCACCCTTCTGGATACAATACATAACAACACACAATATGATACTACAAGCCCCATCCCGCGCGGACGAGGAAAACAATAGTGTTTTCCTCGTCCGCGCGGGTCGTCGAACAGTCAAAGGATTAATACATTCTAAATGCTTTATTATTGCGAAGAGTACCTATGTTCGTTTTACATTTTACCTAAAAGTGCGCGTTTTTGGTCAATTATGTCGCAAAATAATGTGACGTATGACTCACGGGGATCGATTTTACTTTTACATTATTTAAACGTTAGTTTTTTTGTATGCTTATGTGTGGCTTATGTGGATTATTGCTCAATCGTATAAACGGCTGAACGGAATTAGACATTTGGCACAGATAAAATAAAGGCTACTTTTTACCCAAGCAGAACGTTTTTCAGAAACTTGGATAAAACCAATATTTTTTTCCAAAAGATTAATTCAAAAAAAGTATTGTTTTTTGTCGCAGTAACAAAACGGGAGTGTCAACAAAATTGTGAGGGATGAAAGGAAAACAAAGGAAGTTCGATGATTAATCTGTAGCGGTTTCCGACAATGGGCCCGGAGTTCGACCAAATACGTTTTAATAATACGCCTTCTCAATATTTTGCTACATTTATGTTTGGCAAACGTTGACGGACAAAGGGTATTGACAAAAGCTTATAAATTATCAGCTTTTGCTGCTTGCTTCGACGTTGCAGTGATAAAGCGGTTCCTTTATGATCTATTTGTATTGAAAAACATATTTTCAGGAGTTGAAGTTTTGATAAAACGGAGATTTTGAGATTGCATAAGTTTTTTTTGTCTTTTATCTTTATGACATAATAATAATAATCATTTATTTCCCAATAATCGCCTTTTTAAAGGCGATGATAGCTCAGTGGTAGTGACGTCGGATACCGAGACGAAGGTCCCGGGTTCGAATCCTACAATGAGCTTGAGCTTTCGGTGAAGGAAAACATCGTGATCGTACTTTGTAGTACCCGCCTGGCTGGCCACCTACCACCCTCAAGTTGAAAATCTGTCGCCAAGCACCTTTCGGTGTGTTCCGACAGCTGCACTTGAGAGCCAGTTCCTTCTAGGCTTTGTGTGCTTACCACCTTCGGCCACATCATCACTTACCATGGTGAGATTGCGGTCAAACAAAGGCCTATAAAACAGTAAAAAAAAAAAAATTACAAATAGACACAAAAATTACTGCGGACCCTGCACTAAGCGCAGCTTGTGTCGCAGAAGACCAACAAACAGTTACCAAGCTTAATTATTTCTCAATATACAGTTCAATAGATGATTACAGTGAAATAACACACAGGTACTTCATGTACTACATCATGTATTAAAGAACTTAAACCTACAAACTATTATTTATGAATATGACCGCTTTTTTTGTGTGGTGTGTAGGCGTGGGAGTGTATATGTGTGTAAGAGGGGAGTGTGTGTATGTTTAAGTGGGGTATGTGTGTTATAATAAATGAAGATTTTAAAAACAATAAGTCGAACATGACATGAAGCGTATTTAATTAAAAATGGCTAAACAAAACACTATCAATTCTTAGCTAGCATATGCCGGAACCAACTTACGGTAAACACAACATCAAAACCCATTAATTTGAAGTTAGAAACATGTCCAAAACCAAATAATATTACTCATCTTCCACCCTTCTGGATACAATACATAACAACACACAATATGATACTACAAGCCCCATCCCCCTCAAAATGTCCTCAAAGGTCGCAAGCCCGGGGTGCCTGCGGTCGCGGGGCCCGTTTGCATAAAAGACAACCAATTTCCCGGGAATTTATTACCAAGTCCGGGTGTATAAATCCCGGTTGGACCTATGTCATCCGGGAAACTGCCTCGCGTTGTGTAGATAATGTAAATTACCGCATTATGTTCGAATGATTGAAATCGAGCTTGTGCATTTCCTTTATTAGTACCTATTTTACTAGTGGGTGCTCGGGGTTTCCAGCACTCAAAGGCAGATAGTGGGTGCAGAGCAACCATGACCACGGATCAGTGTTGAGCGATATCTCTACTACCACACTGTTCGTGGGGCAATACGTCTACTACTTCTTAAATTATTCAATTGTCTTTTCAAAGCTCGTATCACATGGTATCACGCATACCTCAATGCCCTAAATGACTTCGAAAGAAAACGCGGATCGAAATTAAATAAAAAAAAATGTTTATTTAATATATTACATGAGCATTTGAGGTGAGCACTTTCGAATTTTCCAAATACGTTTTTTTTACCTATGTCTCCTACATTTATAAAATGACCTTTTTGTCCTACCTACTGCTTGTCTGTATTTATAAAGGAGTCATCAAATGGGCATACCACCCACGGGGTACTATAAAAGCCGGCGCCCCCTCTAAATATCATAGTTGGATTGACCAGTCGTTTAGACTCTGCGTGGATTGCCACAAATCACAACTATGTTTCGTTCCATCCGGTCACACGAACGAAACGCGTAAGCGCCGTGTTTGCGAGAAAAATAATCCTAAAAGCGTTCTGATAGCGCTATGTTTCTACTGTCTACTTAGACGACTAATTATTGTTTCAGCGCTAAAGAGAACTTTAGTTGATTCTAAAAAATGGGACATAACCTTGGCTTATGATAGCTTCTCTATACGTAGTAATAATAGCTCAAAGGTTGATAATGAGAATTATGAATCTGTCAGGCATTCTTATTGTTATCTCATTTCCCTAATGTTCGTCTGATGTAACAAACAATCTAGGCGATTATTTTCATGTAAAGACGTCGTATTTTATTTATCGGGGTGAACGAACACATAAGCTTGAAAAAAAACATAGGTACTTAAGATACATATTTGATTAGTGCTGATATCAAATTACACAGCTTATTCGTAGAACTAAATTACCACAATAACAATCCTTGGCAAAAACCTTCAAATATTTTCACACAAATAGAACGTCAGATTGTGATATTCCAGCTCTTAATTACCTTGCTAATTAGCGACTAAAAGTTAGTTCATAAACTACAGGCAATTTGAAACTAGTTCTTTTGACGGAAAATTCTCAACTCATCTAGAAGTCATTTCAACTTTTCTGAAGATGACATTATAAGTCGTTTGAAAGTAGTCACTCTGGTAATTGACACTAGTAAAATGTAATTTAACTTGAGCAGGGTCTTTTGGTAAAGTGAGGATGGGATGAGAGTTGAAATGAATTACTCGATTTACTTTACCATCTTTTCATCGCACAGTTAATGGAATCATAACTTTTTCATATTTTCCGCAGTAATGGTCAAAGTCTAAGCCATTTATTCAATTTAGGCCCTAGAAGGGCACTTATCAAATCTTGTCAAAGTACTGAAGTTATCATTCTAAAAAGGACGAAAAAATCTACTTTTTTTACTGTTTATCGGCCTGTGTTTGACCGCAATCTCACCATGGTAAGTGATGATGCGGCCGAATGTGGTAAGCACACGAAGCCTAGAAGGAACTGGCTCTCAAGTGCAGCTATCGGAACACACCGAAAGGTGCTTGGCGACAGATTTTCAACTTGAGGGTGGTAGCCAGCTATGGTTTCCTCACGATGTTTTCCTTCACCGAAAGCTCAAGCTCATTGTAGGATTCGAACCCGGGACCTTCGTCTCGGTATCCGACGTCACTACCACTGAGCTATCATCGCCTTCGCTTGTGCAATTCACAAGTCAAACAAGCCAGTAAATGGTTCTTTGGTATAATACTACTTCTAATGTTCACTATTTGAGGGTAGATTTTCACGCAATGAATGAAAAATACGTAATTTACTAACCAAGGTATTTTGTCTTCTAAATCTGTTCCCCAAAAGTCACGTCGCCACTAAAAGAATTATGAATATGAAAGTGGACGGGAAGAGGAAGACCGAAAAAGATATGGATGGATTTTGTGAAAGATGACATGGGTAAGAAAGGATTCGATGCTGGTATGACGGATAGAAGAGAAGAATGGAAGAAGCGTATATATTGCGCCGACCACAAATGATTGGAAACAGGGCAGGCAGATGATGATGAAATCCGTTCTCCAAAAATACGTCTCAAGCTGTTAATAGCTTAAAATTATATAAGATTAGGTTTGTTTACCTATTTCACAAGGACACCAGGATTGCAACTTTGAGGATAGATTAAACTTTTGTTTACCACCCAAGTTAATTAATCCAGTGCTATTATCCAAAATATTCAATTAGCCGCTGTCACCTCACACTCTCAGATGATAATAATTTAAATTCTAATTAGGGTGCGACCATCAAATATGCTTCTAATTAACCCGCTATTCATACACTGTAACCAAACGACATTTCCGTGCCCCTAAATAAACAGTTTTCGTAATATTGTGTCATTTTGTTCCAAGTAAAGAACACTAATTTTGTTTCATAGGTTTATGACGGCACCAAGGAAAAATCCCTTTAGACTAGTAATACCGAGCAATGAGCAATCAAATTACGCAACTAGTTAGTGATTTTGCACTGATTTAATATAATCACTGCATCTAAATGTTAATATTGTTCTTGACTTAACTAATCAGAGCGCATTGTCAGTGGTGGAGGATTGGCGGAAGGAGTAGATTCTACACAAATTGAACGACACCGTGCTTCTTTGAGTTAATTGTTCGATGGCTTTCGGTGAAGGAAACTAAATAGCACGTTGCTTAGGAGGGTACTTTGTAGTGACTGCCTGGCTGGCCATCAATTATTGAAAATCTGTTGCCATCAGCCACCAGTGTGTTCCAACAGCTGTACTTTAGAGCCAGACCTCCTAGGTTTTGTGTGCCTATCACTTTCAGCGACATTATTACTGGCCTTACCTACATAGTGAGAACCATTAAATCTTTTCTTTCATTATAAAATAATTGAAAACTGTTTTACAAAAAACTTAAACCGACTTCAAAGTACACTCAGAAGTAATTAAATTCTGACCTGGTGACAATGTGAAAAAGTGTACACTTCTATTTTCTTAATTTCCAAATCGGTTAATAAATAACGGAGTTATGAGGTAACAAACATAAAAAAAACAACCGAATTGAGAACCTCCTCCTTTTTTTGAAGTCGTTGAAAAAACATAATTAAGCCGTATATTCTTGACGCTCCCTTAGCAACGAATGTCACCGGTGTCTGAAAGCACTTTTCCGCTAACGATCTTAGTAATTTGCTGAGATTGCGCGCCAGTTATAAATTGACTAGCTTACCGCCCCACGGTTTCACCCGCGACCCCCTATTTTTCCCCATTGGTTTGTATTTTCAATAATCTTAATTTTAGACCGTTGGAGGGTTTTTGAAATAAAATGTCTTAATTTTTTTATGTACATATTTAAAATTATATTTTTGTAGATTGTTATTTTTTGCCAATTGATTATTATTATCAATAATTAAAATTATGTAGATATGATAGCTTGTTATTCTTTTATTACTGCATATACATACACACACACATACACCAACACACCCCTACACACACATTTACACCAAACATACACTTTGCGCGCTTTTAGAATTTTTATATATATATTAAATATTTGTTAAAAATAATATACTAATGTATACCAAATTTCACCTCAATCGGATACTCGAAAGTGGGTCAAATTTAACTTGCAAGATTCGATTACAAACACCGGACAAGGTGCTTGATGAGCTGATTCACATAACAAAACTTCGACGGTGTCGTAGCGACATCAACGTTTAAACTGTGTTTTATATTCACCTACTAGCTGACCCGCGCGGTTTCACCCGCGTTCCCGGGATAAAAAGTAGCCTATGTCCTTCTCCATACCATAGGTATAGCCTGCATGCCAAATTTCATCGCGATCGGTTCAGCGGTTTAAGCGGGAAAGCGTAACAGACAGACAGACAGAGTTACTTTCGCATTTATAATATTTCGCATTTATTCTCCATACCATAGGCTATATGCATGCCAAATTTCATCGCGATCGGTTCAGCGGTTTAAGCGGGAAAGCGTAACAGACAGACAGACAGAGTTACTTTCGCATTTATAATATTTCGCATTTATTCTCCATACCATAGGCTATATGCATGCCAAATTTCATCGCGATCGGTTCAGCGGTTTAAGCGGGAAAGCGTAACAGACAGACAGACAGAGTTACTTTCGCATTTATAATATTAGTTAGGATAATGTCTAATGACCGATTGAAAAAACCTATAGTACAAATTGTAGAGGCGTATACACTTGAATGATTCTCATACAAAATATTTCAAGAAACACAATTTAAATAGTTGATGTTGCTACGATACCGTTGATCTTTTGTTACGTGAATTGGGCCACTGATTGGCTACCATTCTCAGTTTGAAAATTACCAATTACCTGCTGGTGTTTTTGATCTGAGTACTGATTTCAAAAACCAGATCCCTTTGGTCTTTGTGTCCTTACCACCTTTGATTTTGAGGTCAAACTCATGCTGACAAATGTCATCTTCTATCCTTGAATGTATAACAAAAAGTGTGCTACGCAAATGGGTAATTTATACAGGAAAACCTTATGGTTTACCTTACTGAGTGTCATAATGACGATTATGATGATTCAAGGCTCTAGTAACTAGAGGTTTTAATTATGTCTTGTATACAATTATGTTTGAGTAATTAAATCAGAGTTTTAAAATAAGTGTTTTAATTATTAAATATTGTAAACGCCATCCTTTTTTGTATGAATTATTTAATTCTAATCGAAAGTAAATCACAACTTTGCTATAGAATCTAATAAATAAACACTAATTGAAGAAAACATACATCCAAAATGTATTTTAGCTATGCATACTTGCTAACTGAAAAAAAACTTCTTTCAGTCATGATCATGGACAATCTAAAATATTCGTACCGAACAGCTGCAAACACTTTGAATAACAAGTAGGTACATTAGACAGTAGTCTTTTGTACCAAACATATTATATTCATGTGTAAATTAAGCAAACTAACCGTTTTTCAAACATCAATCTAGCTGGGTTATGTTTCGTTGCTAATTGCTAGGAAGTTTAGGTTCGTATAGCGTGTAATGGCGTACAATATTATCCAACTAATAAGGCGCGACGTGAATCTTCGTTCGCACAGAAAAGAAAGCATGGCCGAAAGAACTTACAATCAACCTTAGATCACTACTATAAGGTTCATAATACACTGCAGCTGTTAGTTCCGTCTCACTCGCAAGTCACGCCTCTCGGCACGGCACATGGCGGCAGCTGCCGGCCAATAACGTTTCCCGCGCTTTGAAAATGTACTAAAAGTATCTTCTGCGCAGGTACATCGGTAAGCCATTTTAGTTGGGTACTACTGTAACATTGTACACACGGCTACAGATCAAGCTATACATTTCCAATATAAGCTGACCTCTCATTGTACGGAAATCCTATACAATGCGAGATCAGCTTATACTGGAAATGTATAGCTTGATGTGTTGCCGTGTGTACAATATAAAGATCATATGTAGGATTAAAATTTATATTTATTTTAATTTTAGAATAAGTAAGTTCATTTGATCATTAATTATTCGATGTCATTCGGCTTGTTTTATAAATAGTCTAATATTGAATAATACATTATTCAAAACAGCTTATAATGTTTGATATAAAGATTTGCAAATTAAAAAACAGATAAAGAAAACAACGTACTTTAGAATTATCAATGTGTTTGGATATTTCTGTAGGCCATAAATGTAGGCTTATCGTTAGAAATACAGATAATTTGATAGGCTTAAGGGCGGTATGTAAGCTAAACGTCATAAACAGGGTTCGCTATTTTAGTGGTTTATGAATGAAAACATGAAAGAAATAGTATTATATGAACATAAACATAAAATCAAGACACCAATTAATAGATCCGTGTTGGCTCTTTTTTTTTTATTTTGCTTCAATAACTAGCAAAAACATTACAAATATTACCAAAATCACAAAAATCGAGGTTTGCCTCTTTAGTGATACCATCAAAATTAGAATCCATTTTGTAAAAATTATATATAACATCGAATCACAAATATATGTACAACAGATCCGTGGTGCCACATTTTCTTTTTTTTGTACGAGAATAATGTAATTTATTCATTTATAAGCATCAATTTTGCGACGCCATTTGTCCATACATTTTTCTATGAAATGTCAAGTGAAGCTTTATATACAAGACGCAATCGCGAAAGCAGTCAGTTCCCCCCAGTGTCCCAAGGTGACACCACGTCGCTTTTTATTGACACCGGAAATTACGTCATCCACATATCTGTATACATGCGCTTGTCAAACAGAACATGATAAGTGCATTTTTATTTTTTACATTATTAGAGTTATGAAATACACCATGGACATTTTGATAAAAAAAAATTATGGTCATTGGTATCAATTTCATGATTTGTTGATACGCCCATAGTCTTTTTGAAAAAGTCCCGTATGCCAAAATATTTTCCTTGTTCTCCCTCTCAGCCATTGATTGCTTATTTTGTTATTTGCTTATAGATAGACTAGTCTTTTTCATAAAATCATAAATAAGTTTTTTTTTATCGCGCGGCTTCTTAATGAATCGTCGATGTACGTCCTCAGGGTCTTTAATGAAAACGGGCGTACCGCAAGGATCAATTTTAGGCCCTTTTTTTGTTTCTGGCATATATTAATGAACTGCCGTATATGGTAAATGAAATGTCGGATATAGTTTTATTTGCTGATGACACCTCTCTAATTTTTAAGGTTAATAGAAAAGATACAGACCTTACGCAGCTCAATGACACCTTATCAGCTGTATCAAAATGGTTTGCCGCCAATAATCTTATGCTTAATTCCTGTAAAATGTATAAGGTTTTCTCTCCCTAATTTTGTTAAGAGAGACACTCATATCTTTGTCGATGGTAAAAGACTTGCACTAGTGGATAAGGCAGTTTTTCTCGGCGTAACATTAGATAGTAAAATACAATGAGGTCCTCATATAGAAAGATTAGCTAGTAAACTGAGTTCCGCCACCTTCGCAGTTAGAAATATTATACAAATAACAGATGTGGCTACAGCCAGATTGGTTTACTTTGCTTATTTCCATAGTTTAATGTCCTAGTCTTCTGCTGTGGGGCTCAGCTGCAGACTTTGAAACTATATTTATTCTGCAGAAAAGTGCAATTCGCGCAATCTATTGCTTGGGTCCTCGCGAATCACTACGAAGTCGATTCAAGGAATTTAAAATTTTAACGTTACCGTCACAGTACATTTATGAAAATATTATGTTTGTCCGTAAAAACTTAAATTTATTTGAAATTAATAGTAGCCGCCATAACTTCAATACAAGAAATAAAGATAAAATTGTGACACCTAGATTCAGGTTATCTAAAGCTAATAAGTCTTTTCTCGGAAATTGCGTTCGATTCTATAATAAAATCCCACTCGAAGTAACTAAAATGTCTTATAATAAATTAAAAGATTTCATAAAGCAGAGGTTAATTGACAAAGCCAGGTGCCAATAAGGTGGCTTATTACGTGGAAGATAAGAATATATGGTTGTAGTAGTTTCTCTCTGCACTTGCATCCCCCTGGCTAAGTGACAATTGTACGAATAAGCATAATGATAATATATGTATTGTATTAATATTTGGAAAAAAAAGCTATAATATAAAAAGATCTTCCACAAAAAAAAAACTTGCTGAGTTTCTTGCAGGAGTCTTCTCAGTGTAAGTGTATTCCGAACCGGTGGTAAATTCAACTGTATGTACCAATTTAACGTTCATAAGTGCCTTACTAGGGCCTAAACTGAATAAATGACTTTGATTTTGATGCTGAAAAGAAGGTTAGGATACGAACATTTAAATAATATATGTATTTTATTAGATTTCGCGTTCCGAACAAAAAATCCGTCGAGCTTGTTGACAGTGGGGGCGAGGCTAGATTATAGTTTTCTCGCTCTTATTAAGCGCCCATGAATTTCATAGCGCCTACGGGTTTATTCAACGTGTCGTTCCTATAGAATTTACACCGCAGTCGTGGCATTTAAATGAAGAAATATTTTTTCTATTGTGATATTACGATATTATTACACTTGAACAACAAATAAGTTTACTTATTTGACTACTAAATTGTTATTTACGTCCAGGTTTACTTCTCAGGTTTGATTCGATTTCTTGTATTATTAACGCCGCTGTGATCTCTGTGGTACTCACCCATACTGCATGAATGTCGAAGGCACACTAAAGTAAGGTGAACGGAACGCAGTTCAGTTCATTCGAACAGAGTGAATGTTTGGGACGCTGTATATATATACCTACTAGCTAGTAGAATACAATTATATAGATGGATATGTCCATTTGTAAACAATTCACTGTTCTTATATATATTCTTTTACTATAAAGCTATCATTGTTACTAGATATATTCTTTGTAGATTTTATTTTATTGAGCATAACTTGATAAGCCCCTTTGCAAATCCTTACAATTTTAGTATTCTTATAACGCTCACTATAATGTTAAATGTTTTATATCTCATCGTCACACCAATTTCTCTCTACTACGCCTAAAAGTCATAGTGAGCATTATCCATTTTTTAAAAATCGATATCTCAATATGGCTACGGCTCACGTTAAATGGCCTGCCTTCGCATATACTAATAAGTATGGGAAAATAATTAGGGATGTTACTGTTATGCTTCAATGTAATGGACATTGAAGGACATTGAAGTAACATCATAACAATCACATGGCATGTGAAATTTACAATCTTACACACATTTAATTATATTTCTATAGTAACCGGTAAACTCACTCTAAGTATTATTTATTATTTTAATACGTGGCAGATAGACACCTCAATAATGAAAGACAATCCTACCCGGTGCCGCGGTGGTGCAAAACACGTTTGAATCATAATAGTCAGTTCAAACCGTGACACGACGCGGCGCGCACTTTTCTAAACAAGAATAGAATATAGAGAACTTTATTTAGTAAATAAAAAGGTACACATATAAGAGATAATTTAGATACGCCTCGCCACGCCAACTGACGAGAACGAGGCGCGAGTTAATTGTCACGAATTCTTTAATTGAAATGTGCACCGTTTTGTGTATTAAATAAAGTCCTATATTCTTTGCTTTCTTAAACCTGTCGCGTCGTGTCGCGTCTAGGTGTAAACTACTGACCCAAGAATGAATGAATCAAGTTTATAGTTAGTATTTTTAAATTTTTGTTAAGTTTTTATTGCACTTGCAGGGCTCATGTTGTGGACTAATTTAATCGCTTGGCTCGCGGTTAAAAATGTAACAATGACATCAATTGTTATAATAGGACGCGCGTCCCTCGCGAGAACCAACGGGTTAAGGTTCCACCTATAGTATAGCAGTCCGTGGGTTCAATTCCCACCCTGGACATGCATTTGTGTGCATGAACATGTCTGTATGTCCTGAGTCTAGGTGTAAATATGTATATTAAGTATGTATTTACAAACAAAAAGGTTTCCATAGTACAAGCTCAGCTTAGTTTGGGATAAGATGACCGTGTGTGAGGAATGTCCTAGGATGTTTATTTTATTTAATTGTTATTTATTACTAAACTTATAACTATTTATTATTATTACTTATTAAACAAACAGAGTTACTATGGATTAGTACCTACTTCTTCAAAAAACGTTAACGTAAGTACCCCCAAAGTACTAATATAAGGCATAGCACTGAATCCATTCTGCATAATAATTATGTAAACTTTGGTTGCGCTTATTTAAATAAGCCACTAGAAAAGGTATTTAAATAGAAAATTAAATATAATGTTACTTAATAATATTGGAATTTTATCGGCTGGTACCACGTTATGCGGTACGTACCTAACTTGACGCAACGTCAAGTTTGGATTTGATGCATGTGTGCGTGCCTGTAACACAACTGCAAAGTAACAAATGAATGCTGGTTTTGGCGCGCGATCTAGCCTACATACTACCCTTAAGACAATGATTAACATTCTATTGTCTTATAATCACGATTTAAAAGTATTGTTTTTGATATCGATTACTGATGGCGGCGGCACTTCTAATTATGTACATACATACTTACCTATATCAGTTCAGATAATCTTTTTTGTTAATTGTCTTCTTCTTAGTCGTTGCACTCTTGACAGAGTGGTCGTGGTCGTCATGACGTGTCATTTGTGGCGCGCTTCACATCACGCCGCCATTTTTCCCAAACTGCTGCCCTTCTGGTGCAGTCATTGATGGGACCGCCTATTGCGGCCTTAACTTGGTTGTTCCATCGCATGGGTGATCTTCCACGTGCCCTGGTGTCCTCCACTTTACCGTGCATCAATAATCGCTCTATAGAGACATTTCCACACCGTTACACGTTAATTGTTTACATTAAAAATAATCAATAATTAGAACCAGAGAAGTCCTGACTCACTGAGTGACTGACTCATCAACGTCCAGCCGAAACCTTTTTTTTTTTACCACTATGGTGGCAAACAAGCATACGGCCCGCCTGATGGAAAGCAGTTACCGTAGCCTATGGACGCTTGCAACACCAGGGGTACAACAGGGGTTGTATCACTCGCGCGTTGCCGACCCTGAAGCCTTGAGACTAAAAACCTGGAATTTTACACAGAGCCCCTTTATCCCGGGTCCTTTTATGATATAGACAAGGAACTAGGCCGGATTTTTCGAAATTAAACGCTAAAAGAATAATAATAAAATAGGAAATCGCTGGTGAAGCCGCAGGGTAGGTTATTGAAAGAAGATTAGAAGTTATCTGAAGGCGCTTGATTGTTGCTTTGAATTTGTGAACAGCCTCCCTAAACAAGATGGATGTTGTCATCATCGTTACTATTAAACGATCAACCTTTGTACCCATATAAGAAACTAGCTGTCCACCGCGGTTTCACCCACGTTCTCGGGATAAAAACCTATGTCCTTCTCCATACCATAGGCTATCTGCATGCCAAATTTCATGATGATCCGTTGAGTGGTTGAGGCGTGAAGGCGTAACAAACAAACAAATTCACTTTCGCATTTATTATATTAGTTAGGATTGCTTGGAAATTGCATAAAATCACGTGATAATTCGATTTGAAATGTCAATCCCATACAAAGATACGATTGTCGGTACCCATCTTGTCTAAAACCCCGTGGTACCGTGGAAAATATCGTTTGATATCCTGTATGAGGAAATGAGCAGCTTTGTTTTGAATTAGTATCATGTTTTTATCAACATTGGACACTGGCCCCGATTCTGTTGTTGACAACTAAACTAATTTTAATGTCACTATGTCTCTTTCTAACAAAGAATATAAGAAAAGGATGTAAGAAATTTCGTCCTGTCAAATTAGTCCAATGCATGTTTTCAATATAAATTTAGTCGCCATCTATCGCGGTTACGCCTAAATACACGCAAAATAAGACGGCAAAGATTAATTTGCAACTTAAAATATGTTCTATCCTTTTTCAATCATGTTCGTAAGAAAGAGATGAGATGTGACTAAAATTAGTTTAGTGCGATTTACAACAGAATCGGCACCACTGTCACTGATTCGATACAACCAATATTTGTAATAATGTGTTGATTATTGCTAACAAATCGAATTATATGCTACTCTGATTCTAATGTAGTAATTTTTGTTCTGTTTTTTGTGCAAGTTAGAGTTGTTTTTTTTAAGGTAGTTATTTGAATGTACAGAGTAGGACATAAATATGTATACACTTTGTGAAATTCAAATGTAATTATTTTACACTGTATAGTCTGTATAGATTCTAATCTTTGAAATATTACGCAAATCGTAAGAGTATATATGTTAAAAGATTCTGCCTACATAATCCTTACTTATCCTTACAAGCGAAATTTTGTATGTATCCATGTTTGTTACTCTTTCACGCAAAAACTACTGAACGGATTTGGATGAAATTTGGCACACAGATAGAATATGTTCTGGATTAACACATAGGATACTTTTTATCCCGGGGAAACATACGATCCCTCGGGAATGCGGGGAAACCGCGCGGGACAGCTATCTCATAATTTCAATGAGAAAATTGTTGTTGAATTTCACTAAGTGTTTACATATTTATTTGATTTAATATAGTAAGTAACTGCTTAGTAACTACGTAGATACTTGTTCAGATTATTTCTTCTTAGGTTATTTTCAATTTCGCACAGTAATTTAATCTGCAAATTGATAACAATTTAGAAAATGAATGATAAACATAACAAACTAAGCATGATTTAGATATCGTGTCTATCCTCAAGTAATGGCGTTCTCAATAGTTTGATCACGTTGTTGACATTCAGACAGACTCGTCTATTGGTATCATTGTTATCGTCACGCCAGCGGACGGAGGGTGCACAGGAAGTGCTCCATTCAGTCTCTCATGGAAGGAAAATGAAAAACAGTCATCGGCGGGCGGCCGCGCGAGCAACACGCCTGTGCCACATTCACAAATAAAGACAAGCGCGCGGGAAAACTGACAATAATAAAATTTGAAATTAGAATTTAAGGGTAGTATGTAGGCTAGATCGCGCGCGAAAACCAGCATTCATTTGTTACTTTGCAGTTGTGTTACAGGCACGCACACATGCATCAGATCCAAACTTGACGTTGCGTCAAGTTAGGTACGTACCGCATAACGTGGTACCAGCCGATAAAATTCCAATATTATTAAGTAACATTATATTTAATTTTCTATTTAAAAACCTTTTCTAGTGGCTTATTTAAATAAGCGCAACCAAAGTTTACATAATTATTATGCAGAATGGATTCCTTATATTAGTAGTGCTATGCCTTATATTAGAACTTTGGGGGTACTTACGTTAACGTTTTTTGAAGAAGTAGGTACTAATCCATAGTAACTCTGTTCGTTTAATAAGTAATAATAATAAATAGTAATAAGTTTAGTAATAAATAATAATTAAATAAAATAAACATCCTGGGACATTCCTCACACACGGTCATCTGATCCCAAACTAAGCTGAGCTTGTACTATGGAAACCTTTCTGTTTGTAAATACATAATTACACCCAGACTCAGGACATACAGACATGTTCATGCACACAAATGCATATCCTGGGTGGGAATCAAACCCACGACCTGCACCGCTATAGGTGGAATCATAATCAACTGCACCAACCGGCCCATTTGTTTGTTACGCTTTCACGCCTAAACCACTGAACCCATCGCATTGAGATTTGGCAATCAGATACCTATGGTATAGAGAAGGGTATAGGCTACTTTTATCAAGGGAACGCGGGTGAATCCACGGGGGACAACTAGTATCATATAAAAAGGTAAAGTTTGTAAGTTGCATGTACGAGGCTTTGAAATTACTAATCCGATTCTGAACATTCTTTCACTAATAAGATAAGATAAATATGCTTTATTTGTACACCATATAGTAGAAGACGAAACAATACAAAAAAGAAGAAGTGATACAAAATAAGCGGTCTTATCGCTTAAGCGATTTCTTTTAGACAACCTTTGGGTAACAGGATATATGAGAATATGGAAGGTTTAACACATAAGAATACACTTTCATAACGTTAAAATAACAGCTCTAGAAAAATAGAAAGAAAGGCAGGAAATGAGGAAGTTTATAGCGTGTGATAGCGTGAAATAATAAGAGATTCAAAAGAGTCTAACATCGAGGCCCGTCTTATAGTCTGAGGGAGAGAGTTTCAGAGACGTACAGCTTGGATAGTAAAAGATTGGGAATAAGAGTGAGAAGTGTGACTGGGAGTTTGGAAGTTAAGTTCCATGGGACTATGAAGAAGATGATGTTGAGGTGTAGTACTCGAAGCGTTCCTTGAGATAGCGAGGGGCTTTAGGATTAAATAAAACAGTGTATAAGAGTGGCAATTTTTGTGTATTCCGAAGGCGGATAGGAAGCCACCTGAATTGTAATAGGACGCTACATTATCCTCAAATACTATAGGCTAATTTTCAATATATTTGCAATATAAATATAATTTAGTACAGTGCCTAATTAAGCCAGTGCGAGGCCCTTAGCAAATGTTATAAAGGACCTTCGACTCAGGTTATCTACTTTAATGGTTTATATGCGGATCTAGCTTTCAGATTAAAAGAGATGGTTGCACAGAGACGTTTCACGACTTTATTACTCTTTCAAAAGATTTGGAAGCCATTCTATATTATGTTTATAATATTTGTCACGCATCGTAATTTAAGTATGTCAAGAAATCCTTTTCAATGATTATTATACTATTGGCCATGCAGCGGTTCTATCCCTTACTTTGTATAATTATTAGTATACGCGACCGCAGGCCATTTAACGTGGGCCATAGCCATTTATCCTGCAATGGCCAATTCAGTACTGGATACTTCATAATTAGCTTACGAAAATTTGTTAAATTCGGTCGACTGAACACCCCCGCAACCCACTATGACTCGTTCGATGATTTTTTAGTATTTCATATGCAATTATTCCGCAGGGTTTCAAAACACCAGCTTTCCGCAGGGTAAAACAACGTAAAACCGTCGCTTCGGAAATGCTCTGTATGACGAGAAGAAGCGACGCAACAAACTCCTCAGGGGCCCAATGTGTTTATTGTCGTAATAATAGGTCTTTACCTATGAAATTGCCGTTCTGCAGTACTGGCCATTTCAAATCAAAATATTTTTTGTTTGGCTAAGAATTCTAATGTCAAATTAATTTTATTTTAAAAACATGGAATTCTTTTTCCAAAAGTAGTCATTTGTTTATTGATTAGTGTTACATTTTCATCGCATATCAATCTTTTTCGTCATCGTGGATACGTTAAAAATTCGAGTAATTATGGCATATGAGTACCGTCGTGGCAGCAACGCCGCACAAGCGGCACGCAACATCAACGACGTTTACGGAGCTAACACTACAAACCAACGCACCACCTGTTATTGGTTTGCTCGCTTCCGTTCTGGGAATTTCGACCTGAAAAATGAACCTCGCGGTCGTCCGAAGACTTTGGTCGACAATGATGAATTAAAGGCGATTGTGGAAGCTGATGATACACAATCGACGGCTGAATTAGCAGCAGCTTTCGACGGTAGCGTCAAAACAATATTGGTCCATTTGCGTCAAATTGGCAAGGTAAAAAAGCTTGACAAATGGGTGCCCCACGAACTCAATGATCGCCAGCGCGAAGTACGCGTCGAAACGTGCCTTGCACTGCTCAACAGACACACAAATGAAGGAATTTTGAACCGCATTGTTACCTGCGATGAAAAATGGATTCTGTTTGATAACCGCAAGTGCTCAGCAAGTTGGTTGGATCCTGGTTCAGCACCTAAACAATGCCCTAAACGAAAACTTACACCTAGAAAAGTAATGGTCACTGTTTGGTGGTCTAGCGCCGGTGTGATTCATCAAGGCTTCTTACCAAACGGGGTGAGCATTACTGCAGATGTGTACTGTGAAGAACTGAACACAATGATGGAGATGCTGGCACATCTCCAACCAGTATTGGTCAATCGCTCGTCTCCGCTGCTCCTGCACGATAACGCGCGACCTCATACTGCACAGCAGACCGTCTCCAAGTTGCAAGAACTGGGGTTGGAAGTTCTCCATCATCCGCCCTACTCACCAGATCTTGCGCCTACAGACTACTACTTTTTCCAGAATTTGGATAACTTCTTGGCGGGAAAAAAATTCAATACCCGAGAGGCAGTACAAAATGCCTTTGAAGAATTTGTTGCCGTCCAGCTGATTTCTTTAAGAAGGGCATCAATAAACTGCCACTGCGTTGGCAAAGATGCATTCATTGCATGGGTGATTACTTCGATGAATACAAATAAAAAATACATGAAAAAAAATCGTTTAAATTTTTTCATACAAAAGGGCAATTTCATAGGTAAAGACCTAATATTACAATTAAATAATCACTTCACTACACTTGGCACATGTATAGTCATATTAAATAATTATAGGCATCAGAACCGGGTCTAACAATTATTGCACTGAGGTGTGTACAGCTCGAGCGCTTGTGATAAACTAACTGATAAACAATGAGGCTGAACACTAATTAAACCAGGACAACATGCTCATCCATGATCAGATTAAAATCACGGAACTTCATACACCCAGCAGGATAGGAAACCAACAATAATACTTTCGGGAACACAAACGATATGTTCTCCTTGATGTCCTGGATGTTTCTCATCCCATTAACCAGGAAACTTAAGTTTTCAAACACACATCTGATAGAATACAGTCCCATATATTATGGCCATGTTACGGCCCTACAGTACACCAAAATCCAAACCCAGAAAACAGATATTTACTTTAAAAATCAATCGGCGCATGATATAGAATATTTTGACTACTATACTAAAAACCTTGCTGAATTTTGTGCCTGAGGCAACCAATTTGACTCTAGAATAATAACGAAGACCAAGAAATATGCAAGCACATACCGAAGCTGAAATGGACAAGGAGCCTCTCAACCATAGAAGCTATACCCGTGCATGGTGGAGGTTAATCTAATGAACAACAAAGAAATAACAAAATCCAACCCAGGAACAAAAAATCAAAATAAGAAAGAAGACAATAAAACTCCAGCACTCAACATACATCAACGCTCATCCCTAATCTATAGGCTGAACAGTCGGTCGATTGTGGTTAGCTGGTTGCGGTTAGCTGGCCGTCCTCTCCCACCCCAGAGCGTGTCACTCCTATATAACACGCACTCCTTGGTTTCTTCATGGCTATGCCGATACAACTATTCAGGTACCAGTCATTATAAACTAAGTTAGTTACATGGTGGTTGATGTTTGAATGGTTGTATAGGACATGGGTCGGTGGTTGTACTGGCTAAGAGTAGTGCTAATCATCATCATAATAAAATGTATTTCAAATAATAAAAACGTGTTTCTCGTATCGAACGACAAAATTTATTGAACAACCTGGTATATTAGCTCTAGAAATAATGTTATATATGATGCACCGGTGCCGAGATATCGATTTTTTATTCATAATTAATAATATTTTTTTATGGATAATGCTCACAATGACTTTTAGGCGTAGTAGAGTGTGACGACGAGAATTAAAAATTATAAGAATTTAAATTGTAAAGATTTGCAAAGAGGCTTATTAAGTTATGCTTAATAAAATAAAACCTACAAAGTAAATAAACAATAATAGCTTTATAGTTAAAGAATATAATATAAGAACAGTGAATTATTTATAAATGGCCGTATCCATCGATATAATTGTATTCTACTAGCATTCTACTATATATACACAGTATTCCCAAGATTCACTCGGTTCGAATTAACTGAACTGCGTTCCGTTCACCTTACTTTAGTGTGCCTTCGACATTCATGCAGTGTTGGTTAATAATACAAGAAATCAAAGTCAAGTAAGTAAACTTATTTGTTTTTCAAGTGAACAAATAGGTAATAATATCACAATAGAAAAAATATTTCTTCATTTAAATGCCACGACTGCGGTGTAAATTCTATAGGAACGACACGTTGAACGAAACGCGTAGGCGCTATGAAATTCATTGGAGCTTAAGATGTTTTAGTCGCGCGAAAACCATAATCTATAAGCGGCTAGGGCGCTACATTTTTGTATAGTTTGGTTAGACACAGCTTGTACCTTGCAACAGTCAGAGTACTGTGCACTCGCTTCGCGCAGGCCCCCGCCTCGCCCCCCCTGTCATCAAAATCGACGGATTTTTTGTTCGTAACGTGAAATCTAATAAAATACATATATTATATCGATGGCCGTATCCTAACCTTCTGTTCAGCATCGACGATTCTTTAAAATGCCGCATGATTAAAAATAGAATCTTATTTATATTTTATTCATAAGACTAGTCTATCTATAGGCAAGTAACAAAATAAGCAATCAATGGCTGAGAGGGAGAACAAGGAAAATATTTTGGCATACGGGACTTTTTCAAAAAGACTAAGGACGTATCAACCAATCATGAAATTGATACCGATTACCATAAGAACAATAAATTTATCAAAATGTCCATGGTGTATTTCATAACTCTAATAATGTAAAAAATTAAAATGCACTTATTATGTTCTTTTTGACAAGCGCATGTATACAGATATATGGATGACGTAATTTCCGGTGTCAATAAAAAGCGACGTGGTGTCACCTTGGGACACTGGGGGGAACTGAATATTTTCGCGATTGCGTCTTGTATATAAAGCTTCATCTGACATTTCATAGAAAAATGTATGGACAAATGGCGTCGCAAAATTGATGCTTATTAATAAATAAATTACGTTATTCTCGTACAAAAAAATGAAAATGTGGCCCCACGGATCTGTTGTACATATATTTGTGATTCTTAGTTATATATAATTTTTACAAAATGGATTCTAAATTTGATGGTATCACTAAAGAGGCAAACCTCGATTTTTGTGATTTTGGTAATATTTGTAATGTTTTTGCTAGTTATTGGAGCAAATTAAAAAAAAAGAGCCAACACGGATCTATTAATTGGTGTCTTGATTTTATGTTTATGTTCATATAATACTATTTCTTTCATGTTTTCATTCATAAACCACTAAAATAGCGAACCCTGTTTATGACGTTTAGCTTACATACCGCCCTTAATGCTTCAAAAGCAAATTAGGTAGTTTAATATTTTGTGCCATAAACAAAGCCAAATTAGGACAATAAATTAACGACAATATATATTTACATTTAGAACATTTTAATATACAAGTATAAATTAACTTATCATAATAATGGCTGAGCAAAAGAATATGGAAGTTTGCGGAAGTGTTATGGACGGAGTGGCTGAAAAGGGGGGAGTATTAGAATCCCCTAGTAAAAAGGCGGCGACGGAATACGTCGTGTTTCCAGTTAGATGGGCGGTTTTGTTCATATTTGTGCTCTACTCATCTTCAAACTCGATGCAATGGATACAGTACAGCATCATCCAGGACGCCGTGGTCAAGTACTACGGGGTGTCCAGCATCATGGTGTACTGGACCTCGATGATTTATATGATCACGTACATTCCGTTGATATTTCCTGCTAGCTGGCTTCTGGATAAAATGGTAAGTTATCAAATAGTTTTGGTCAGATTAAATAGGCTGCAAATAGGATAGGCTTTCTTTTTTAACGGGAGGGATTTGGCTCACAAGTGAAATACTTAGTACTTACACTACTAAACTACTTACACTAGTAGTCGTTTTGCGACATATTTTTAACATGAAAGTTTGTGTCAGCCTTGTGCTACGAAGTACCCTACCACCATGCTATGGTTACTTATGAAAGAAAACCCCACGTCAAAAGCTCAAGCTTATTATAGATCTTTATTATTTTCTTGAAATAAAGTACCAAAATAATGTAATATTTTTGTTGTAGCGAGTTGCGCCTCATTACTAGCCCCTAAAGACATAATAAGTTAGATTCTGAAAAAATATATTGAGTCCGTCAGTTACATCATCAAAAAATATAAGACACGTATTTTTTCTTTTATCAATGAAACAAAAAAATACGAAAATATGGTGTGTTGAAGTTCCGCGTGACGTCACGGTGTGGTACACTTTTTACTCAAAAGTGACGTCACGAGCCCCCACTCCCGAACTTTCCCGATCTTTGTAATTTTTTTAAGATTTGGTAAAGAATAAAATACGTTTCCAATATTTTTTGATTATCTAACTGACAGACTAATTATAATTATTATTTTTTCACCCAGGAAACACCCCTATCATAGGTAAATAGCGAGTGGCACCCCTGGTGATGGAAGCATCTCCATCATGCGGGCCGTAAGCTAGTTTGCTACCTTAATTAATTGTATAATAAAATGCGATTTTTTGTATAACGTTTTTGGTTTTAACAAGTCTAGCCTTCGCGAGTCTTTCACTCTTAAACCGGTTGTTTTAAGCAACGGAAGGCCTTTTTGAAATGAAGTTTTGGTTTATGTCGGCTTTGGTTTATGTTATGTATATAACGGCAATATTAAATACAATTGGTGTGTCGAGTTAATTTTTCGAGTAGAGAACTGCCTTATTTATACAAATCTTTTTTTTAAAATCACTAATTAGGCTATCAGACTTGATGGAAGCAGATAAACGCAATTAGTAAAGGTAAAATATATTTCATAGGAGCTGGTTTTAGAGAGGTGGAGCATAGCGTTTATTCGCTCAAAGAGCAGCTCGACTGGGGAAGTACCTCCACCTTACAGAATACCGCAGCCAAATAACTTCATGTTATGATCCTGCGCGTGAGTAAGGTCTCCAGAGCAGTGTAATTGGGGATATGAAGGGTCGGTAACGCGTGAGCAATGCTCCGTGTTGCAAGCTACGGTAACCGCATACTAATACGTTAAAAAAAAGTTGAAGCCGCGGGCCAAATTTTTCGGGAACATTTTCATTCCATTGAAAAAAGAAAGTCATCATCAGCCGGAGCATATTTTATCAGTTTATTTATTACTAGCTATTCGTGTCCGGCGTCGCCCGGGTGAAATTTTATATATAAAGCCTATGTTACTCTGTGATAAATTAGCTTTCTCCGGGTGAAAGAATCTTTAAAGACGTTGTTGATCTTATAATAAAAAACAAAAATACAAGTATCCAAATCTTCTCTCTTTATTATTAGTGTAGATTAATTAATTTTATTATTTTATTGTAAAGACACAGACTAATTCAAAATCTCCTCCTTTTTATGTAGGTATTTCTGTATAATTTTGAATAATTATTGTTAAATTAGCAACTATAGTTAATAATATTCTGCTAGGCTATAACCGATACTATTATGTGAAAGATAAGGAAAAAATATAATAAATAACGGTTCTATATCAGCATACCTAGTCATGGAACAAGTCTGGTGAGGCCATCGAAGAATTAAACCACCGATGAGTGAAGCTTACGCGCAGTCAAACTCGATTGTCATTATATTTGGAAACACCTAGAGACGTTAAAGGTAATTGTTTCGGGGTGATAACAACCACCGTACTATGGTTTCTTCAAGAAGGGAACCGTATACCCATCGCTATACCGAAAGAGCTCATCGTACGTCTCTCTCCACCTCGGCACGGAATTCGACGAATTTTGACGACCACTAACCTATCATCGCTTTTAGACAAGATACTAATAGCTTTAGTGATATGATTCGTGATCTATGGATATGATAATGTATGACCTTAGTCGTCATCTCAAATGAGCATTATTAGTACCTTTCATAAACCGACACGTACCTAAATCATAATATAAATCATAATCCGATCACGTGTTTAAAAATAACTTGACATTTTCGAGTAAACGATGGCTGGCTTTGTGCTAGTGGTTTCTGACTTAATTGACTGGGTTATTGAAAATATTTTCCGAGTTATTTTTGGGAGACAGGTTATTTAGAATGAGTAGATGAACAGGTGCTGCTTGTGGGGGTTGGTCTGCTTAAGTTTGCCATTTATTTATTTACTTATTAAATATAGATTCAGTCTACTTTGTAGATTTGCCGCCGCGCTGGGGCACGCAATTGTTGTCAGTGCGATTAGAATGTAATATTATGTAATAAATCTAAGCTTGTTTTGAAAACAGTAATTGCTGAGTTTATTTCCGGCTCTTCTCAGCAAATGCAACCTTCCGAGCCGGTATTAGAGTCTGCGTCATAAGTGCCTGCGAAGGTCTATTTGAATAAATGATTTTGAATTTTGAATGAATGCTTTTTGTCCCGGAATTGCGGCTGAAACCCGAAGCGTACGGCTTTTCGTTAATAAATTCTAATTGTGACGATTTTTTATAATTAACAAAAATAAAATTGTATTTTTTTAAACTTATCTTAAAAACATTGGGCCGATGGGTTTGTTTTTGATGAAACAAAGACTTGAATATCACACCAACAGACTGTGATGAAAACATTTGTTCAAATTATATCAAGGTGTCAACAAAAAATGATCTTTATTCTAATTGCTATTCAAATGACTTCGCAACAGTTGTAATGCCGTACAATAGCATTTTTTCTTCTTCCTTGATTGTCCATATAGGAAATCTATACCGAATTTGCAGATTAGACAAATTTCCTTAAAAAAAAAACGTTTTTTTTTCATGTAAACGATACAAAAAAACTGACTTAGTGTAGTTAAATACTTCTATTAATTTCTGTTTTAAATAAATAAGTAAATTTTATTATATAAATGAACACAATTTTCGAGAAATTCTTAATTCTAGGACTCACATTTTTATTTCGCTATATATGCTGTGGTTATTACAAACAAATTAAATTATTACGGACAAATATAATATTCAATTTCCATCGATATTTACAATAGCCCTTTTATACAAATACCGTTTTAAGTACAGTTTTAAGTAAGGGTTATAGAATATCAGACCTATTAAAATATTCCGAAGAACTAACTTGGCTGTAGCAACATTATGCTATTTTTCTTATTCACTTTACCTCGAAAGCGTCAGAACTCAATTTACTAACAAAGTTTTCTATATGAGGGTTTTATAATGGGGCACCATTGAAATTTTCTCTCTTATGTTGGACTGAGAAGAAATGTCTTGTCCATAGATGTATATTTATACAGGTCGTTGTTTTGGTCAGCGACGAGCGACTCAGGGTCGATAATACACATGATACTGGTGCTAAAAAATATATAAAAAAAATACTTTATTTTTTTTAAATAATAAAAATAAAAAAATTAAAATTTTGAAAATCATGTAATAAGCTAAAGTGTAGACATAATACTCAACGGGAATATGAGGGAGTAAAGGGGTGGGGCGATGGCGGCTTGTACCTAGCTCTAGTCTATGCATGTGCCTAGTAACCATACTTTGCAGTAATTTTATTTGAAATTGAATAAGGTATTTCTCAACATATTTACAGTATTTAATGGAATTAAGTCCATTTTTGGGGAATATATATTTTGTACTACCGCTCCTGGGTCGCTTGTCGCCGACCAAAACAACACCCTGTATAAGATCTCTCTTAGGAACATTCGGAAGAGTAAACCTTGTTCACTTAGTTTTAGCATTGTCGGTAGCCAACCATTTTGAGATAATTGATAAAATGTCATTGAGATGAGAATGAATCCGAGTCTTTTCTATTCACTTTAAAAAATAATCACACAGTTCGTTTACCATATACGGTAGATCATTGATGTATGCCAAAAACAAAAATAGACCCAAAATAGATCCTTGTAGTACGCCGAAAAAATAAAAGGCCGCATATTGAAGACTAATCGGCAGGATACCTATTCATTTACTTATCATTAATTGTTTAGTGGACATAAGTTACAAAAACAATTACATCGATTAACATTTCACTGTAAGTATGTAGTACTTTACTACGTATGTAGGTACCTGAGTAATTAATTTGAAACACTTCGTTTAACGATTGGTTTGATTACAAATGTTATTGAAGTGATTAATTTTATCGTAAATTCGGTAGAACTAGGTTTGTTAATTACTTTCTTACTAATGATGTTTATGATTAGATTGCTTTGTTTTTTTTTAATTATTGCTATAGCATTAGTCAATATTATAGTCAGATTTTCCAAGAAATGTTTTTGCTGAGTTTCTTATTCTTATCGGGTGAAGGCTCACTTCCGAACTGGTGGTAATTTTAGTTGCTTCAATATTCATGTGTCCTTCTAGGGCCTAAGCTGATTTGCTTTGGCTCTGACTAGGCTTAGTATTTACCTTCCTATATATCTTGTAGACCATCCTAATACGGCCACGACGGGCCAGTTGGCGCAGTTGGTTAAGGTTCGCCTTACGCGCCGCAGGTCGTGGGTTCGATTCCCACACAGGACATGCATTTGTGTGCATGAACATGTATATATGTCCTGAGTCTGGGTGTAATTATGTATATTAAGTATGTATTTACAAACAAAAAGTTGTATATGTATTATATCAGTTATCTGGTTTCCATAGTACAAGCTCTGCTTAGTTTGGGATCAGATGACCGTGTGTGAGGAATGTCCCAGGATATTTATTTAATATTCTACTCAAGTTTCTACTCATTCTTCTTCTTTCTTGACCATATCGCTATAAGCACCAATCACGTTACAACCGCGTCAAGCAATACGGCAATCTTGAGCAGGCTTGATACTAAATATGCGGCAACCATGAGCAATATAATTGCTCAACTATCCATGATATCTGTATCTGGGCTTAAATAGACTGTTAAGTGTTTATCTTAACTATATCTAATATAATTAGATATACCAGATGAGCCAAACAAGTCGGACCAATAATCCGATTCTCCGACATGCATAATACGGTAGCCGATAGACCATAAGACACTAACAAAGTAGTTTTTAGTACTGTATTTCATCACGTATTTAAATCCAAACAAATGATAATAGCCGTACACACAACACAAACAGTATTCACCTATTATTTCCGCTCATTTGCATCTTTATAGCAATTTAGAGTTATACAGGTATTTTCTAGTAATTCCGCCTACTGCGGGACTACCGCGTCATGTGATGGCAATGAATTTGATTGAATTTGGCTTACATTATCTAATCTCGATTGATATTTGCTTGTCCCATAAATACAACTGGACTCCAGAAAATGAGAGACAAATTCAATTAAGTTCACTTCCATTTTCTTAAACGGTAGCCTCCCCTTGTTCAAGTTGGTCAAGATTTTGGATACCATTTATATTTTTATCTTAAATCTGTGCTTGACCACAATTTGACAGAATTAAATAAAGCAGTAATATAGCCGTAGGTGGTAAACACAAAATCCAAGTTCTCCTGTAAAGATCCCAAGAGTTAACCCATAGCCACGTCCGAGTTTTTAACAATCATCTAATACATGTACTTAAATCAGGGTTTCCCCTATCTTAACCATTAGCCAGTTTGTTACGAGTGTGATATAAAATTACATTGTATATACGTTACTTTAACATACAATGTACTGACTCGTAAATAACTTAACTTTTATTTCTTTTCATTATCATCATTGGTTAGTTACCTAGTTTTTACCTGTTCATGTGTACTTATTTGTGAGCAAGCTCATTGGTAGTGAATTCAAATGCCGTGGCGAAGGTCCTAACCCAACAAGGATTTCTGTTGACTTCCGAACCGGTGGTACCTTTAGTAACCGACTAAGGCCCGGTTCAATAATTTACGGATCGGTATCGGTTAAGATATATTAAACTTAAGACTCTTATATCTTTACTAATAATGAAGCAAATACCTCAAAGCTTTGCATAGCAGACCCTCTCATATGGAAGTAGCTATCACAAGTAAAATTAGCTTACGAAATTATCTATATGCCCAGTTTGGCAATAAAAAAACCTACCATTGGTAAGCAAAACGATTCGTTTTTGTTTATTGAAACCGGGCATAAATGGCTTTGACTTTGAGCATGAGGATACTTTGTAGCATCCTATTGGATATCATACTCAAGTTGCTAATGGGCCGCCAAGCCTCTTTGCCGTAAGCAAGGACTAATTAACTCCTAATGAAAACGCCAGTCACTTTAGCACAAGAGATCGTTATCGCATAATAATCTTTTCATCCGACTGTTATAAAGCGAGTTTTAACAAAAAATTATGTATTCGACTTCCTATAAGACAGCAAAAACGTGTCAGAATATAATGTAGCAAATAATATGCGAATGCTTGCGAATTAAGGTCACACCTGTCTACAAACACGCATAGAATGATTAACTTGTATTCGGGGCTTCGCGCGTATGTTTCTAAGCGTAGCTTTATCCTTGAATTTGAAAGAGGTCTACACTCTTTGTGTATTGAAAATGTGTCGCTGGTTTGTTTTTGTATTTTTGTATTCTCCTTCATGGATGCATCAAAAAACATTTCCGTGTAAACACAGCTTTCACATTGTACCTAATTAATATGCATTTTTACGCGATACTTTATGCCTCCATCAAATAAACCAGTATTTCCGACTCTAACAATGAAGACGATTAAGCGCTGAGAGACAACTCCTACACCAACGCTCAACGTTAGATGACAGGAATCTTGACAATCCTAATTAGTTTAACAATGTCTTTCCGTTTAAGTTATGAAGGCCGCTTCCAACGCATTCCTCATGGTATAAATTTGAAATATAGCTGCAAATCTAACTATCGCCCGTTTCCCCGCGTTCCCGGGAAATGTAGCCTCTCTACGCCACTATAAGCTATTTCAAGATATCTGCAATTTCTAAGCCTGTCAATTTTAATCGCGATTGATTGGAGGCATACTCATAAAAACTAAAAAAGTCTGTTGTCATCTGTGGGCCAAAATCACAAACTCACAAGTGGTTTAGAGCCCTTAACCTTAAGAGAGATATTTGCCTCCTTATGTGTGTTCTAAATCTTGTTCAATGGACAGTGTTCTGTAGAATTGTTTGACTTGATGGTCGGTTACCTTTTACCATCGTAACATTCGCCATCGACACACATTGGAACCAAAGGGGATCCGCACTGTGCATTTTCAAAGGAGCTTCCTGTCGCGGATGCTCAGATTGTGGAATGAGCTCCCCGCCTTGGTTTTCCCAAGGGTTTCTTAAAGTATGGGGCTCTTTAAGAATGGTGTGAAGACATTTTTGCAGGATGCACAATGTGTGAGTTACTCTTTGCAAGCATCTATTCTATAGGCTCCGGTAACCGCTTATCATCAGGCGGGCCGTATGGTCGTTTGATGCCTTAATAGTACCTATAAAATTAGCTGCTCTTAAAAACCCGTAAAGGTTTTGTATGTTTACCATCTTTAGCCACATGTCTACCTACAATGTTGAGGTGGTCAACCATGGAAACCTATCTATTTATCTAGTATTATTAATTTAGGCCTCTATGCCTAAAATTTTGCATACAAATTTCGAGTAATACCGCAGGGCGAAATATATTACGCCTAAATGTGATTTAAACTTTGCGCATAATATCCCATATGTAAAGCGTGTGAACTCTCCCCCACCTGTCACCTGCAGTATCAAATGATTTACTCAGGAGTCGTTACTCGTGACATGTCTTCCAACTAATGACTATAGTTGTGATTTATGATACTTCTGTACTAATATCTGTGTCAATATACGCATTTTTGGTGCTATGTTTAAAGGCCATAAATTATAATCAATCATTATTTCTTCACGGTTTAGACGGTTTGAAATCATTCCTATATTTTCGTATGGATTGTCTAATACATCTAGTTTAGTAGGATTTCTACTTTCTATGTCAATTTGTATAGGGCATACATTTTTATATACCGAAATAAAGAAGCGATCTGTTTTAAAAGTTATTTGGTTAATAACCTTCATTTCTTAGACATCAAAATTTTCCGCGTGAAAGAAGACTTTCAAATTATTCCTCACTTTGACCCATAGAGGTTCATTAACTTAGATATTACTAGACTTTTTTTTATACCACTAAGGTGGTAAACAAGCATACGGCCTGATGGTAAGCGGTTACCGTAGCCTATGGACACTTGCAACACCAGGGGTATCACTCGCGCGTTGCCGACTCTGCAGAACTCTCTTCACACCCTTTTTGAAGAACCCCATGCTGTACTCCTTTGGGAAAACCACGGCAACTCGTTTCACAGTCTGAGCGTCCGCGCCGTAAATCATACTTCACGACGTATTTGTTCTCATTGTTTTAATTCTTCTCACATAAAAGTATGTAAGTTTAATAAAGCAAAACCCAACATGAGTTTTCCAGTAAGAAAAACAATAAAAAGTATTGTAAAGGCTACGGGTGACAAGACGATTTCCCTAAGCGCTTTTGCTTTATTTGCAATGCCTGGTAAAGCGGATATCCTGTACACGGCGCTCGCATGGAAATCAACATGAATGCATCTAACAGCCTTCTAGCTCACACAAGCTCAATGTAGCTCACTCTATTCAGGTCAGGATTAGTGGACTTAAGTCTCGTGTGTACAGAGATAAGAGTTTTGTCTTTAGCGTCTGTTTCTTTTGAGTTTCAATCCATGATTCGTTTGTGAATCGTATTTGATGTATGTAAGGACTACTTCTTTTTAACCGACTTCAAAAAAAGGAGGAGGTTCTCAATTCGAATGTTTTTTTTTTTTATGTTTGTTACCTCATAACTCCGTCATTTATTAACCGATTTGGCAAATTCTTTTTTTATTTGAAAGGGCACACTTCCCGTTTGGTCCCATCGTCAATAGATTAGGATTTGATTACTTCTTAGTGTACTTTGAAGTCGGTTTAAGTTTTTAGTAAAACAGTCCAATTATTTGTTTTAGAGAAACAGTTAGACACATTATTCGATTGGTGGCAAGGTGCAAAAGATTTTTTTTATGTCATGGACGCGGGTTGTAATTTAGGCTTATTTTTTTAATAAAATGAATTCATATGATTATTAAATATAACCCATTCAATAACGGGCATAAGTACCTATGAGCTTTATGGTGACGTAAAAGGGAAGAGTATCCCACAAAAAAGTGATAGAGAATACCTAAATAATGTATCAAATATTCTATCAACAAGTTTTTATGTTTTGTGTTTCCGCTTGAGAAAATACGAGGTTTTCGAGGTCTTGTGAAATGCGTTGCACGTTATATCTTTACTTTTCCATGTATCTTTTTTTACGTATGTGAGTGAGCATACTCGTATAATAATAGTCTATTCGTTTAGCTAGTTGGCTAAAATAATGTCATAGTTTTATTACAATAAACAATTTTTTTTTCGCACCGAACCGGTGATTACTTCAGTAGCTTTGACCTTCACAAGTGCCCTGGCTATGGCAATAACATCGAATTTGAAAATGAATTATTCAGTGCCATCTACTAAACTTACTCATCATCATCATCATATCAGCCTAGGCATGTCCTCATTAACTTCCACTTCGAACGGTTTTGGGTCGCTTGCATCCAGCGGCGCCGAGCGATTTTGACCAGATCGTCGGTCCACCTGGTGGGAGGTCGTTCCGTAAGGCGTATTTACCTAGTACTAGTTTTTTGGTATTGCTATTATCCATAGGCGACCTGCTAGTCAGCATTCTGACATAAAGTCCATTATTGCATAACTGTAGTGATTTATCAACGTACTACTACAACAAATTTTAATGAATTAAGATTAATGTAATAATGAATGAATAGGTATTTGAAGAAACTATTGCCGTCGCGCTATGCCGCTAGCCGCTATGCTATGCGCTATGTACGATAGGGTCATCTGCAGCTCAGACCGATTTTCGTTTTCCCCATTTTCCTCCTCGAAAACTGAGCCGATTCAATTATTTTTTACATTAAAATTTTAAGTATCTGGGTCCCTATTGCTTTATTTTATGTTAAAATCTTTTTGGATTTGTCTGGTAGTGCTTTTAATCACGGCGGAAAAATAGGGCATTTATTGTTATTTTTGGAGGGCCATAATTTCCCTAATAATTAGTTGCTGAAAAAAGAAAGTTACAGGGACGTCTCCAAAGCAGAACTTGATTATATGAAAAAAAAATATGACTCTAGAGGCATTATTCAGGAAGAAAACAGGGGAATACATTTGTATGGAATAATCGCTGCCCGACTCCCGTCTTAACAAGCAAACTACATTTCCACAATCCAAACTAGTTTAGTTTGGAGAGAGTGGAAAAGCCACCCGTACAACGCCACTTAAGCCTTTAAGCCCCAGGCTCAGAGCCTATCGCTCATTAGTAGCGAGCAATTAAGCTGAAACGAACATCCCGGGAAACGGGAGAACGAGTCCCGCGTCCCGTGACCCGTCACTAATATAATCTCATGATAATAATGATATCGCGACTTTGATACCGGATTCGAGAATCATTTCTGTTATTTGCTGAATCAGTATTGGGGGAAATCTGGATTTGATCCGTTGATTTCATTAATTCTGTCTTATAACATGAGAGGTTTAAACTAAGTCTAGTAAAACGCAGGATTTAAGATATCCCGAATCTTTTTGTTATGACATTAGAAAATAACAGATATATTATAAGCCTGGGTTTTGATAAACTTGTTTTGGACCATCTTAAGTAATAAGGGGATTGAGTTTAAAATATAGAGTAAATGTAATTACATCGTTCCTAAAGTTTGGCGCATGTAAACTAACAAGCTTCATAGAAAGTTGTATACAAAGTTCAGCTAACAAGAGACTGACAAAATTTAAGAAATTCATAACAAATAAAGCCAGCCAGATGTGGAATTTTCTGAAAATGCAATAGTTCCAGAAAATTCCACATCTGGTTCAGAAAAGTTATATTTTACGATACACAGCTCATGTTTAAGAAATTGCATTACTTTGTAGCTTGTCTATTTATTACGTAGTATGTGGGCCAGATTTATAAGGATATATAGTTGGGCTTTTTATTTGAGCTACAATCTTCAAACTGAATATTATTTTAAGTAAAATTAAGCTGGGAAGAAAGTATAAGCATGACACAAGACCCAAACATTCCACCATAGATACAGGGTAGCAAAATAATCCGAGGTCTTCGAGAGAAACTATCTGGGGGCACGGGAGTGCCCCCCGCCAAGACAGCCAAGCGAAGCGAAAGGGCACTACCTACCTTTTCTCGAAGCGCTTCGTCGATTTTTTGAACCCTCATAACTTGGATTTGGATTATACCAGATAAACAAAATTCTCGGAACATGATGTCAATAGTGAACTTATTAAGCATATTAAGTTTCAATAACATAGCTCTTATACTTTAGATTTTATTGATATCTAAAAAACCCCGATTTCGTCACTGACTCACTGATGATCATCAAAACTCATAGGGTACTTCCTGAAGTCCTAGAAAGCTGAAATTTGGTATTTAAGCTTGTATTAGTACACAAACAACAAAAAAATTATAAAACTTGGAAATTTCAAACAAAAAAAAAAGAAGTCAAAATTTGTGGCTTGGCCGTTTCAATACTACAAGAACTATTGAATAACAAAAAAGCAATGAACAGTGAATACATTTTTCACCTTACTCCCATGTGACGGTAGCGAAACGGCCAAGCCACAAATTTTGACTACGGTGTGTAGAGGTTGTGAAGTTAGGGCTTATATAGTAAGTGCATTTAGTTATAAGCTTGGCTCTACATGAGATCTGATAACTTTTTGACAGTACGAGCCATATGTCTTGGCGGCAACATTTTACATGAAAATGTTTTTGGTGGGATCTTATATTGTAAAGATGATTCAATTTCAACATCACATTTACAATTCAGAGTGTGTGCCCAAATCGTAAAATCTAGTATGTAAATCGGACTACATATCGAAAAGAGGCACTGACTTATGAACGTGTTTTAATCAAACAAATGGGTAGGAATTACGAGGAGAATATTCTCGCTTGATGGGAAATGTAAAGAAAGTACAGATTTGAGGAGTTGTTTGATGGAAATAGTATTGAGCTACTTTGTATCACAAATATTTTCTTCTATATCGTGACAATGTCTTATGGCCAGGGCGCCATCTTTGTTTCTATCATCGTTCTTTAACGAAACATCACCAGTCTTTAGAAAGACTTCGCTAAAGCTATCTCCTCACTCTATTCCAAGCTTAAACTAAACAGCGAAGATAACACAAAACAATTTGCCATCATATACCCGGCTGGTACAACCGCACCGAACAATTGTGATACTAAATGCCGTAGAGATACCAGACTCTGTACCAAATAACATAACAGGGATAACATGGTATGCGTTGTACTGCGAGATATGTGATGTGAATGTGACGAATACCTCAGCTGTCGGTACTACGTTTAATTAAACACAGTGACTTTGTTCGGCAAATGTTTGGCCATGTGAATACCGTGTACCCCTGACTTTACAACTGAATTTTGCAGTTTGTTTTTAATTAAAATTGTTTGCACAGAGTTACGGGTTACGACGAACATGTTAGTTCGACGACGTATTAAAATATGAGATTTTTTGCGAGAGTTTTTATTGCGCTTTGTTTTTGCTTCCTGCTGCGTTGCTAACTAGCAATAAACTTTATGTTTATCTACAATAAGTTGTGTTTTCTTATTGTTTTTATGTATTTCTTATACTTGCAGCTAGAGTTAGGATTAACGTTATGGTATTATGATTGAGTAACAAATAGTTATACTAATAAACTTTATTATTTACTTTCTTAGCTGGAATATTATTTTATTATGTTACATATCGACGATTATTAATGGAATCGTATCTTCAGGTCGAATGTTATCATAGTCAGTTATTTCTTAGGTTATCATTATATTAATAAATTCACGTCTTTGTTTATTTACTGTATAGTAACACTATGAGAATGTAACTAAAGCTTTTCATAACATACTAATGAATGACATTGTAAGAAAGGAATGTTGATGATAATTATTTCGGGAACGCTCTATTGAAACTTCTTTGATGAGAATTTCATAAATAATCATACTTAAGCTCATCGCTCACTTTGTCAGTACCACTCCAGCGCAGCAGCGACCCGGCACCATCTCAACTCAATTCAACCACTAGCTGCCAGCGCGCCGGTGAAATTGGTAGCGCGGCTATGGCAAGATACCGCTTGCTGGCGTCACGCAGCAAGGGAGCCGACCGCTCGTTGGAAGCGAGTGGTCAGCAGAACTAGTGGCTTGTATCGGCAAGATCGCTTGCCGCGAGGCGTCCCTACTTTATCTAGTCATTGTTAAATTTACTTTAACGCATACAATTTAAAGGCCTCACTTGCATGGCAAGGTAAATGCCGAGGCGTTGCTGCGATGGAGCGGTGCTGATATAGTGAGCGATGACCTTTAGCAATAAATGCGTCACGTCATCGATCTGTCAATCAATGTATATAAATCCGCGGCGTGACGTGCCTGCCGCCTGCCTACGTAATTGTCACCCTAATATTTCTCCAGACAAAATTTGACGACGTGATATTTTCTGCCTGATTGAATGCATATGCGGGAGGAAAGTTTTATTCGGAGGTTAGTGTGAGAGGCTTCATTCATAACAAGGCCTTAGCTCACTCGATACATTGTGATCAGTAGACCAAATATGGCGATATCTATAAAATTCAATACATTTCGACAGATAAATCGCCATGTTTTACGCTAAATGACTATTGCGACATCGATGTCGAAGACTTGAGTGTAATTTCATTGATTTTGCATACAATCTACGTTACAATGATTCTGGCTCTTGCTTATATTCAGGACGTGAAATACAACCTTGAAACTTTAAAATACTGAAGAAATATTTATATAACATAAAAATATAACTTTATCTATTTATATGTGTGTTAACTATATAATGCCAAAATTGACAGCAATTTGTGAAATCCCTGTGTAAATTCACAGCTTAACAAAAATGGGACAGCCTTGACTAAGTGTTTGTATGTCATAATGTCGAAATGTAAATGGATTACATTGAGTATCCATGTCCTTTCAAGATCTAATAATAATTTCAGGAAATTAACGTAGTATGTAAATCATGATTATACCATAATCACGAGATGGATGATCCTCTTGGAACAGTACTTTAAAGTAAGAAATGCTTTTATTGCTACAATTTACTGCTAACATAACATATTTATAATAAGGTTAAACATTGAAAAAATAATAATAATATTGCAGCAAGGGACACAAGCTCAGCTTTATGCTGGAGACGAACTCAGGTTACAAGTCCGACGTCCAGCGCTGGTTTTCAGCTTAGACCCGTTTGACTTTCACTGTTGATTTAAAAAGTTGTGGTATGGTAGTACGTAGGTAGGTTTCATTAGATATTAGGTAAATGAAAAAATATAATTTACATTAAAAGGGAAATCATTATTATTTATTATTATTATGTGAAGTGGATCTGCGAGCCGGCTTTGCGCAGGTACAGTTATCTCGAATATACCGCATATCTTCGTTTTCGCTACTGCGCAGCATTCCGCGCCTAATATTATAGCCGCCAATAAGTTTGAATCAGTCTGTAGCGGCGGTTCTGTTACTATTTGCCAATTTGAATTGCCAGAAGCAGCTCTCGGAATTTATTTTTAAAAAGATTGAGGGACTTAATGTTTCTTTAGGAATTTCAGCGGGAGCACTTTTCTAACCATGTGTATGCTTTACTGAGAATAATAATTACAATAAAATACACGTTTTGATTACTATTGCGGGTAATTCATTATGATCGTTGATACACTTAGGAACCTTGTCTGTTCTACCGGTTGGTTGTCCAGATAATATCACGGGTGTTGCATCACAAGGGACGCTTACAACACCCCTTACCTCCCTTATCACTCACACGTTACCGACTCTTCCCCCTCCCCGATGAGTTCTGGCAACCTTACTCACGCGCAGGAACACAACATTGCTATTTGGCTGCTGTATTCTGTAAGGTGGAGGTACTTCCCCCGTCGAGCTTCTCTTTTTATTGATTACATCTTATTTCCGTATATTTTATATTTACATCTATAGAGTAATCTCTTGTTTTGAGAGAAAGTTTCTTACTTGCTAATCTACTTTACAAATTATGCAATTGCGTCCCACAAGTTTAGCACTTGACAATTCTCAAATTCTCCATTTTTATTTTTTTTTAAATTATATCAAGACATCGTTATGTTTTGTTGGAGTACCTATAGCAATGCATTTTATTCATTAATTAGCCTATTTTCGAGTGCCTGAATAAATTCTACCCCATAAACGCTCTAGCTAATTTTCATTACAATACGTTTACGATGTAATTTAACGCCGGTCACTCAGAAGTTACAGCAAACAATTTACAAAACAACCCATTATCCTACTAGAGGGCAGTCCACGCATTCTAATAAGGGTTTCAATGTAATTTGCTATCATTATGGAGGTAGGTAAGTAATTACTGGTCATTACCTCTGTCCTTAGCCTTACTCGTAATTTCTGTGGTCGAGTAGTAAATTCTTGGAATAAACATTAAAGAATCATGGTGTCCATTCATGGATTTGAGAAATAATTGGACTGCTTTACAAAAAACTTAAACCAACTTCAAAGTACACTAAGAAGTAATCAAATCCTGATCTGATGACAATGGGACCAAACGGGAAGTGTACCCTTTCAAATAAAAAAAATAATATTTCGAAATCGTTAAATATCGGTTAATAAATGACAGAGTTATGAGGTAACAAACATAAAAAAAAAACAAAAGAAATACAACTGAATTGAGAACTTCCTCCTTTTTTTGAAGTCGGTTAAAAATAAATTCTAGAAGGTTTTAAGTGTCTTCTAGGGTTGTGTTCTTACGTATATGATCATAATGATGTTATAAACGCCGCAGCAGTAAAAATAGCAGTTTTTAGGATCGTTTTGACTGTGTCGTTAAATTATTAACTAGAGACAATGTAAAATGAGATAAAAGAAAGTAAATACAGATATGTTAGAATATCTGACAAACAAACATAAAATGAAATATTTTTATTATTTAGTTGTTCTTAAAAAGCCTGGAGATGTTAGGTTATTACATGAGATGGTTTAAGCCAAGTCTTAGTAAAACCCAGGTTGGATGATAACGATGATCTCTTTTTGCTATGACATTGGAAAGTGACGGATATATTTAAAACTTGGGTTTTGCTATTCTCATTTTATATTTATTTTTCTAATCTCACGTAATAAGGGAATTTTGGTTTTAATTCTTTACTAGTTGTTCCCCGTGGTTATGTCCGCGTTCCTGGTACGAAAAGCACCCTGTAATTTTTGGGGGATAATGTAGCTTCCTAATAGTGAAAGATTTTTTCGAATCCAATTGGTAAATCCAGAGATTAGCCCTATTTAAACAAAAAAAAACTCTTCTGCTTTATTATATTAATATATGACTGAATCCTTTGTCCTCATATTATGAATTGATAATACATCTAATGTTCTCTCTCAGGGTCTTCGAGTGACAACAATCATCGGTGCTTTCGGCACTTGCCTAGGAGCATGGCTGAAGGTGTTCTCCGTGCCACAGGACATGTTCTGGCTGGGCTTCACTGGCCAGACCGTGGTGGCAATCTCTCAAGTCTTCATCCTGAACGTACCTCCGAGGCTCGCAGCTGTGTGGTTCGGCGCTGATCAGGTTTCCTCGGCATGCAGTGTGGGTGTTTTTGGAAACCAGGTATGAAGGACACGTAACTTTGTTAGTTTCGGCCAATGATATTATAATAGAGATATGCTACCCACATACCTACTAAGCGGCGTTCAGTTATTGTTGAATTAGGTGAATGTGATAGATAATACGGAACGTATGGTACAGAAAGAGATAGCTATATGTAGCCGCTAAGCAAAATTACGGCAATTGTCTTAATTTGTCTGCAACAATTCCTCTTTTTATTATAAAATTAATTGGTTTCGGCCATGTTATAATTCTTATCTTTATTATTCAAACACAACGATCCTAAATTTACTGTGACAGGAATCTGTTATATTTTATTTTATTATTTGAATCAGTTTATAGAAAACATCGTGGTATTCGAATGAAATTACAGAAGTAAATCTCCGATTTATCTAGTTCCAAACTGGAATTTCCAATATAATTCCAATGCTCCTCAAGAGTTTCAAACCTAGTATGAAAATTTTACTAAATTATACTTCGACTTACCTGAAAGAGTTTCAGCGTCTTTAAAGGTTCTGCAGTTCCAATGTAATCAAGTGATAATGGAATTTTTAATGGAGTGGTTGTGAACAAAGGATCGAAACACTTTGGGAATCTTTTGTTGTTAGCACCCTCTCTGTGCCAAAGTATGCTAATGAACTTTTGTTTTCCTAACATCTTGTTTGGAACCTCTTGCTGTAGAAATGAATTTAGTTTCTGTGTTTAGTGTAATCTTTTATCCGTATCTTTCTTCTTTTTTAAATCTTGGTGTTGTATCTGGGCTTAAAAAATCACAAACAGAGATTTACCAGTATGTCGTATGGTGAATACCTATTACATATTTAAAATTCAAAATTCAAAATCATTTATTCAAATAGACCTTCGCAGGCACTTATGAAAAGTCCGACTCTAATACTCTAATACCGGTTCGGAAGGTTGCATTTGCTGAGAAGAGCCGGCAATAAACTCAGCAATTACTCTTTTCAAAACAAGCTTAGATTTATTACATAATATTTACATTCTAATCGCACTGACAACAATTGCGTGCCCCGGCAATTTCTTTTTCTGAAGCTAGTTCTATTCTAGATGAATCCAATATTTTGCCGGGATAATAAGCCCTATCTTATGTTTTAATCCAAGTGCTTTAATTCAATCCGTGTAATTATTACGAGACGAATACATGTAAAATATATAGATAGTGTGTCTTTATCATTAATAGAAGTGAAGTGGTAGTACTTATAAGTACAAGGATGGTACAAGGTAGAAAAGAATATTGATAAAATTGTAAACAATATACTTCTACTATTTAAGCAAATGAACTATGTTGTTTTGGTCAGCGACGAGCGACTCAGGCTCGATAATACAAATAATACAGGTGCTAAAAAAAATATAAAAAAAATACTTTAAATTTTAATAATAATAAAAAAAATGGAAAATCATGCAATAAGCTAAAGTGTATATGTAATACTCAACGGGAAAGATTAAAGGGATGGGGCGAAGGCGGCTTGCACCTAGCTCTAGTCTGCACACGAGCCTAGTAATCACACGTTGCGGTAATTTTAGTTCAAATTGATTAAGGTATTTCTCACTGTATTTACAGTTTTAATGGAATTAAGGGCATTTTTGGAAAATGTATTTTTTGTACTACCGCCCCTGGGTCCTGAATAGTGTCATCATATCCTTTGAAAATTTAGATGACACAGTCACTAGCTTTATCACAAAAAAAATATACGTTTGTTTATTTTTCGGGGGGAAACCAAACGATATTTTCCTTCATTAACAGCTCCAATGCCTACATTATAGGACACATGACCTTCGCCATTTTGAACTTTCGCTAGTTTAAGATACAATTCAGATTTGATATTGATCATCGTTTTCTATGCTCACGCTTTGTATTGTAATATCGTCTTCTCTTTACCAAATAAGGTAACTCAATGGCTTTTATGTGCCTATTGTATATTTTATAGTTTTTTTCTATCTGTCCTCCTTTGCCTATGTCCTTCTCCATACCATAGGGTATCTGCGTGGCAAATTTCTTAGTGATTGTTCCAGCAGTTTAGGCGTGACTTTGTAACAGACAGACGGAATTCGTTTCGCATTTATAATATTATAAGTATCGTAATCTCGTAGTGTTGAGGCATGGATAATTTCGTCTGCAGGAATCGTCATAAATATTATTTCAAAAACATAATGCCATTGCCAGTGCATCTTGCTTTACAAATTAGCAACTAAAACAGATTCTGTACACAAATCAAACTAAATACTTATCACCATCTTAATAAGGAACTGTCATTTGCAAACATCAAACGTAAATAAAACTGCCTCGTAAGGAAAAAGGAAGCACCTATAAAATTACGTATTTACTATGTCCAAATCCTGGCCAGCACTGATAAGAGTATGCCAATGGATTCTAAAGCTTATGCCTATGAGTTTAATGATAACAATGGCTTGTTATGTCTATGACCTCTCGTGGAAAATTTGGTTTATTTCTGCCTGACTCTGGTATGATAGCTGAGCAACGGTTTTTTTCATTTAGTGAAAGGGTCTCATCAAAATTTGTTACGCTTTTGTTGGGACTTAGCATTTACGTACCCAAAACGTTTTGCACTGTTGCTACTTTTTTATTATTATTTTATCTTATGTCACATCTTTTTGCTTCAATTTTGAGGACATGTTTAATACAGTATTTTTTGTTATTACTACTAACATTGACATCAGCGTTGATGATTATAATGATGTTCGAAAGGTTTAGCTAAGCCATTCTTCATCATTCTATTAGCAGGACCAAATAATGTTTTTAATATTGCAGTATATCCTGTACCTACAATAAATAATACTCTTTCAATTTTCTTATCCTCTACAGAATCCATTTTCAATAATCTATCATCTAAGTATTGGGAAGAACCTTCCAAAATAAATTGATAGCTTACCCTCGGAAAGCTATCACAATATTTTATGTCCTTTGTGAGACCAATAGCAAAGAGAAGCGAACGATTTTCCTCGTTCACAAAATAGATCGTATCAAACAGTCGTACAGTCACAAGTATCTGCTGTGATTGCGACTCCCGGAAGTGTTTATCCAATTTGCAGTGAGGTCTGCGAGGGATCTACTTCTCATGCACTCTCAACTAAAGTTAGCTACAGATTATGTAAAATTTTGTCATTTATGTTGCATAAAGTTGAGTGACTTTGAAGATTGTGCTACATTTGGTTCGAAAAAACTGGGAGTTAGGTTAATTACTCTACTTTTGGTTTGGCTTACGGTTTGGGTGAATCAAAAACTTTTTTATTATTTTATGTTAGAGTCAGAATGTTGATAAGCTGGAAGATGATCTAACTGAAGCGTGCAATATCTGTGGGATTGTCGAAATTTACAAAACCTGGTAGATAGCGTTTCATAGTATCTCTAAAAAAACCTGGTTCTGCTAAAATTAACAACAACTCAAATTGTCATGCGTGGCAAATGAGCTAAATAATTATGCACGAATATTCTTTTAGTTGAGTAAAATTCTAGTGTACAGTCGAGGACATAAATATGTATACACTTTGTGCAATTCAAAACCAATTTTCTCGCTTTGTGTTGATTCAAATGTTAAATATTGCAAAAATCATAGTTATATGCTAAAATATTCTGTCTGCATAATATCTTATAACTTCAATCAATAGCTTATGAGTCGATGTTTTCTTAAACTATCTAAATATATAAAAATTAATGCCACTTTTCGTTGCAATTTTATAACAAAAGCACGGGTTCCCCTATCCAAATCAAATGTTTAGACTTTGTTCGGACTATTTAGTAGATGGTTTATGTGAAGTTTGCACAAAATCGGTCGAGCGGTTCTTCATTTATCTCATTTTTTGTAACAAATGAATTCAATAAATGGCGGATCATTTTTGGATGGTTTAGATAGAGTAGAGTAGGGTAGGGTAGGGTATGGTGGCACCACGCGAATGAAGTCGCGCCGGGCAGCTAGTTGAATATTTTTATGTCCTCGATTATACTACCGCCATGTTATGTGTCGAATTATTTTCAACATTGGTTAGTTTGTTTTGTCAATAAATGTGAATCCATTGGCTGTTGACTCAGTCACGGAACAGTTAGGTGAATAAAATATCGTGGATATAAACTAAAGCCTAATTTTGGGTCAAGATTAAGAGGCAGAAATGGGCAAAAGTCTCTACATTGCAGCCCAAATTATATGAAACCTGCTAGCTCTACGGTATTGAAATTGAAATATATGATACTTAAGGATATAACAAACACATCGCCCGAGCCGAAAACATGATTTCAATTAAAAGCCTCGATAAAAAAAAATGCCAAACATACCTCTGAAAATCAAGAAATTCCCAAATATATCCAACGCCTGAAGGTATTTTAATACGATTTTTTTCATCAATAGAGTACATATCATAAGCAAATAAACGCCCGATTTAGTTTTTTGAATTTGCGATTCAGTTTTTCATAATAATGATATTAAAAAAAGTCGCTTACGTCAAATTAATCTGAGCACCATGAACATCATACCGCACTCTATTGTCCTGCAACTCGCGTATTTTGCTTCGCGCTCACTCGCATTCCGCGGCGATCCGCGTTGCTAGACGGACCTGTGTCATTTTTTTTCAGAATTTTCACATACATAAAACCCTCTCAAATTAGTAAAAAATCATATCAAATTATCTTTAGAAGGCACTGGAAAATGCATGCTAGTCAAATTAAGGCAATTGAACCTATTATTTGCTGGTTATAAATAAAAATATATAAAATATATAAAATAAAATCTGTTATGATTGATGCTTTTGATAATCGTCACCGAGGCATGTCGTGGTACTGACAGAGACTAATTCTTATTTTCGTCTATGAAAGGTATGGTTAGGGTAGCCTAGGGGGCTAAGGCGCGGGGAATTTATGTACTCCGATTGAAGGAGGTGATGATTCAAATCCCGGAAAACGTTTTTTTTTATTTTTTTTTATCAAATCATGCGAAATGAAAAATCAGCAATATATATTATTTTTAATGAGCAATTACCTATTTAGTTAGTTACCTGATTAAATAATACCTCATTAAATATTGTTTATTTTGAGATCAAAGAAAAGGTATGAAAGGTAGATTGACTGATACTGGTAACAGTAGGTGCCCCGAAGTCGGGGCGGGCATGACTGCCTCTACTGCGGTCATCGAGTCATCTGTAGTTATCGAGTCGAGCCGATAAACTTTTATATTCATTGTATTATTGTGGTCCACTCGCGTAGTCGTCAAATGACAATGGCACAGTAAAATTAGAACAGTAAGGAAAATATTACACATCTTACGTTGACTAAGTTTCTAGTACTTACTGGACTGATTAGTTGGAATGTGAAGCCATCGTATATTTACAATTACTAGTAATGAGCTCGGCTATCATTGTGCCGATTGTCGTAACGGCCAATGGCCTGATGGCCGAAAGCCTCTCGGCTCTCGGCAGTATTCCTCGATACAGCTCGCATTGTGAGGAGGTTCCTGTTTCTGCAACCCTAACCACCGGTAGCTTAGTTTTTTCAGCCAATCAGTGAGCCAGGCACAGTTTTATATCAATAAAAGTAATAAAATTGGAATAACTTTTTTCCAAACCATTATATAATACTTCCTTATGGTGGATGCTTAGCATGAGGCGGGAAATTTTATAATATATGGGTCAAAATAGCTTTTTGAGTTAGATGCCTGCAATAAGGATCATTCACATAACAAAATGATAACTTTTTTATTACTACAGAGGATGCACATAACCTTTTTGAGCATAATGTTTTTTTAAATTATTAATATCCATCAATAAATGACGAAGTTATTAAAGTTTTAAAAACAGCTTAATTAATACGCTCGCTCCCGCTTGTACATTAACGTTGACGTCATAATTCAGCTACCACGCAACTGGATATTTGTCAGTTTGTAACCTTTTCACGGCTTAACCACTGAACAGATTTACATACAATTTGGCAGGGAGATAGTTCAATTAGTGGAGAAGGACAAAGGATACTTTTGAACGTAAATGATCCTCATTGCTCAAAAATGAAATTATGTTACATTTACATACCTCGGTGATACCGCTCAATAAATTTGACAGCGATAGCTCAGAAGTATCACCTCACCTGCCAGCTTTATGAAAATAAGTCTACAGCGGTGCTAAATCGACTATCGCTATATCGAATTATTTAAAGTGATTGTACAGCAAAGCCACTATGTCAATCCGAGTACAGGACGAGAGTATGAGATCAATCCAGTTGCAGAAGGGTGAAAGACAGGGTGACGTAATTTCCCCGGAACCTTTACCACTACAATGGAGGATGTGTTCAAGCTCTTTAACTGGAAGGGTTATGGCATCAACATCAACGGTGAACACATCTCTCACCTTCGACTTGCCGACGAAATAGTAATAATGGCGGGAATCGCTGAAAGCTTTGAACATCATGCTCAATGACTTCAAGAGTTTCTTAACAGGTCAAGATGAAAATATACAAGACAAAAATTATGTCTAATATTCATATTCCGCCAATACCCGTGTAAGGTGTTACGTGATTGCGCACCACACCCGTGATTATTGGGAACACTGCTCTCGAAGTTGTAGACGAGTATGTTTTTAATCTTGATATGAAATTGTCCAACAAGGTAGGTTCAACTTCGACAAAGAGGTCAACGGATGAATCCAACTCGGCTAGACAGCGTTCGGGAAGCTACGGCATATCTTCAAGTCCAGAATACATCAGAGTCAGAGTCTTAAGACGAAAGGATTTCAATCAATGCGTGTTACCAGTGATGACATACGGAACATAGACGTGGTCTTTCACTGCTGGCCGCATAAATAAGCTCAGAGTCACTCAGCAAGCTATGGAATGAGCTATGCTTGGAATTTCTCTACGAAACAGGATCCGAAAAGAGGACATTCGTAGGAGAACAAAAAATATGTATATAACTCGTAGAGTTAGTAAGTTGATGTGACAATGGGTAGGCCACATCGCTTGAAGAACCGATAACCGATGGGGATGGAAGTTTCTAGAGTGGCGATCACTAACTGGAAGGGGACACCGTGCAGGACGACCTCCCACCAGGTGGACCGGCGACCTGGTCAGAGTCACTGGTCGCTGCTGGATTCAAGCGGCCCAAAACCGCTCGAAGTGGAAGTTAATGGGGGAGGCCTATGTTCAGCAGTGGATATCTTTAGGCTGATATGATGATGACTAAAAATGGTAGGTAAAGAGGGCATTTTATTGAGAAATTCTACAATTATTGTAAAACGTGATGGAAGAAAACCTGTTTATTTGTCAAATAACATATAATATCTCGATTGAGGGCTGTATTTTTGCCTCAATTTTTATTTTATGAGGACGCCTTGTTTTTTTTAAATTATATTAAGTTTGTTGCATTGTGATATATCGCTAAGTTTAATAAGTAATTAAAGTTACATAGCTTTGTTAACGTGGTGATCACTGTAGTGAACAAGAATTTAAAAAATACATAAAAAGTAATTTAAAAAACGGTCGATAAAATTCAACATAGTTTCCCTCCTTTTAATTTGTGCACATTGTGCTCACAGCGGTATACGAGTAGGATACTCTCCTGTCTGTCCATTTGTCACAGCCTGTTTTCTCCGAATTTATAGAACACAAATTGTATTTAGATAAAACGCTTAGTTTCGTGACCCGACGACAATTACCTAAGTAGCGTATGTAAAAGAATTCTGGTTTTGGGAGACAATTACCTAACCTGAGAAATATTATCGTAAGTATCAACTTTTAAAAATAAATATCTTGAGACATTTTTCACACACGGCTACCTGATCCCAAACTAAGCAGAACTTGTAAATACATCTCTAAATAGTATAAAAAGAAGTCGTTTTCCGCGTCTGTTTGTCTCTCTGTTTATCAACTCTAAACCACGCAACGGGTTTTGCAGTTTTAACCATCAGATAGATCCTCATTAGTACTACGTAAAGAGAAGATGCCACACATCACAACTATGTTCCGTTCAAGTGAGGCCATCCGGCCACACTTGTTGTTGTAAAACGATGAACGAAACGCGTAAGCGCCGTGAAAATAACGATGTTTGCGAGAAAAATACTCCTATTTACGAATACTAATTACGAAATATACTCCTTATTGTGTCAGTGCTAAAGAAACCTTTAGTCGACTCTAAAGAAATGGGACATAAGCTTTGCTTATGATAGCACCTCTATACGTGGTAATAATAGCTCAATGCTTTACAGCAAATAATTATCATTAATATTTTAAATGATATCACAGATTTAAAATTAGCAAGAAACAGTCGCGATACCGTGACCGGGTGGCGTGGGCGGTCGCGCAAATCGCTCCACTGACACCACATTATGACATTGTACCCGTGCGAAGCCGGGGCGGGTTACTAGTACTTACTATACATATTTACACTCAGACTCGGGACATGCAAACATGTTCATGCACACAGATGCATATCCTTGGTGGGAATCGAACATAAGATCGGCGGCGTGGAATCTTAACCAACTACGCCAACTGGCCCGTCAAAAGTTTTTTAAAGTATTTGAAAAATTATATTTGTAATGTTTGTCTGCAGTTTGTCTACTGTTAACATTTTTACTGTGTCCAATTCAAACAGTGTCGTTCTCGCGGAAATGTTTAGATGGCGGTGTATCATGTTCAATTGTTTGTTTGCAATGACGTACTTCTAAATAGAGGGAGCTAGTATTTTTTGTTTGCTTAGTTCCTGTAATTTCCGCTAATATTATGTGAAAATGTGGCGCAAGGGTGAAAACTGAAATCTGCTCGAGAGTATTCTGGGCCTTAAAACAAAGCAATTCGATTGTTAAACCAATTATATCAGGTTCATTTTCGATCAACAACACATTCTTGAAACTTAAAATGTTCGATATTGACGGGCCATTTGGCGCAGTTGGCTGCAGGTCGTGGGTTCGATTCCCACACAGGCCATGCATTTGTGTGCATGAACATGTCTGTATGTCCTGAGTCTGGGTGTAATTATGTATTAAGTATGTATTTACAAACAAAAAGTAGTATATGTATTATATCAGTTATCTGGTTTCCATAGTACAAGCTCTGCTTAGTTTGGAATCAGATGAGAGAGATGAGACTGTGTGTGAGGAATGTCCCAGGATATTTATTTATATTCTCCTAAAATTACCGGAGTCTTCTCAGTTCAAGTGGGTATGTTAGAGTCTATTGTAACGTTAGTCATATCAGCGAGCTCTCTTTCCAAAGATTAATGGAGAGATTCTACCAGCGCCGGCTCTAGGGAACAGCGAAAGGAGCGGTAAAGTCGCTCTAGGTGCTAGGTGGCCAGTGGGCGCCAAAATGACATATGTGAAGTGTGAAAAACCATGAAATACTATTTCGTTGATGGCGCCTTTTGAAAAGCGTGGAGCAGGGCGGCAGAGCGGTCGGTGCGTCTACCAAAGGACGCTAAAAGACAATCTCGCTCTACCCTGATCACGGGCTGAGCTGCCGCTGGATCCTACCATATTTTAATGAAAACAAAAGCTAACCCAATAATATTGAATATTGAAATGTATTTATTTAAACGTTTTTATTTAGTCAATGAAAACGTTAAAATAGGGATGTTGCCTGGGTAAAAATATAATAATTCTAATTAGTCCGTCAGTTAGATTATAAAAAAATATTGGACACGTATTTTTTGTTTTACCTAATCATTAACAATTGACGAAGATAAAGCACCACGATGTACCAATGTAATGTAATGTACCACACCGTGACGTCACGCGGTACTTCAACAAACCATTATCTTCGTATTTTACTAAACTACGAAGATAATGGTTTGTTGAAAAAACTATTTGACTAAATAGTTTTTTTCAGGAAAGTAGCCTATTATATTTGATACTTATTATATTTGACGCCCAAGCCTAGCTACGCCACTGACTGGGTCTTTAGTCATTATGGCCCACTCGCGAATGGCCCGCGGGTCCAGTTGATGTAACTGACACATGTCGTCATGATTTTATCAAAAACGATTTCTGTAACATTTTTTATTTTTCTACCAAAACGCAAGAAATGTAGGTTGACGACCTCACAACCGGTCGCAGTAACATAAGGAAAATGCGCGGCTTGCAGATCCTGTTAAGGTCTCTCCAATGTCACAACTGGCAGGTTTGCTTTGCGGATCTTTACGTAATTATTTGCATTTTCCTCCTCCATACTTTGCAATCGTACCTATCAATTTCAAAAAGTTGAATTATATCGGTTTATACTTCTACTAGCTGTCCCCCGCGGTTTCACCTGCATTCCCATTATAGATAAAAATGTGCTCATGCTAGACTAACAGTCGGTGTTACGGAGAAAAGAGTGTAATTAAACATTAACTACTTCACTCAGTATTATTAGGTGCCGATGCCCACAGAGAGAGTTCTAGAGTTCCGAGTTGACTACCTATTGTGCACACAGCAAGCAGTCTAGAGTTGTAGAGCATTGCAATATTCGCTACTGATCGCACATCATATACTTTTTTTACTTTCAAAGGCCCCACATAGCTTACAGTCAACGCGGAATGTAGAACTCGGAACGCAGAACTCTAGAACTCTTCTCTGTGGGATCGGTGCCCTAAGATTATTTGATAACTATAGACAAAAAATAACCCTTCTTTTTTGAGCGATATAGTAGTCGGATAAAAAGTACCCTAAATGTTGACCAGTAGGGCGATTACCTAACTTAATTTCAATGAAATTCAGATTGAAATAGCCTCTGAATCGGTAGAAATATTACAAAATCGGAAAAGGTTCCATTTCTAATGAACCACTGTTTGTATTTGCAGTTATCAGAACGTAAAAAAGTTATCAGAAAACCGCTATATTGAACCGATTTCAATTCGAAAATGATTGAAATTTTGTTACGTAATCGCCCCACAGTGTCCTAATCTACCTGTACACCAAATTTCATAGAAATCCGTCCATACATCTTGAGTTATAAGCGGACATACAGATATATAGACATCGAATCTAAAAATCAATAATTCGGCTTCATTCAGTATAGTTTAATTTACAACCTTCCAAATATTTTTTCTTAAAAGAAATCAGACACAGCTTTCATGGCTTATTTTACTTTGTATAGTACATAGAAGCATTTACTTTGGGTAGTAAGAAAGGCTCGTAGCCTTTTTGGATGGTAAACTATAAACAGATTGACCACAGCCGCGAGAAACAGAACGAATGTTTTTGAAATTTAATTAAAACATTTTGACATGAACATCCTACGTAATAAAAACAAAAATTGATAAACTATTCAACAATTCATAACTTTCCTTTATTTCCATTAGTACGCAGAAATCTTATAGCTCACTTCAAGAAGACTGCGGTTTTAGGTACTCATTCATAAATGCTTCTTTTTATCGTCAAACCAGAAAAGAAAAATAAAATCGCCTATATATGAAAGTGTAATACATTAAATAACACCGTCAACAGTTTTGTAAGCCATATACAGCGAACAGGCAGACCAGCTGGAAAAAATATATAAAACGCGATTTTATTGTAGGCAACATTTTACCCGAATAAAAAAGAGCTGAAAAATTGGTCACGTTTTAAAATATCTCCCCGGTGCAGTCGTGTAGTTAAATGAACAGCTACAAAAACAGCGAATTTTAATTCCGAATGGACAAAGTACGGCTTTTAAATTTTCCGTATTTTTTGGACACATACCTATATTTTTATTTTGTTAACGCCCTCCTGTTTTGCAACGCAGGGTGTTAAAGCTAGCAGAGCCTAACATTCTAGTTTCCTAAAAAATACCTCGTTTTTATGTTAGATTCCTTTCCCATAACAAAACTCTAAAGCTAAATCGCAAACGGACGAATTGTATTGTAACGTTACAAACAGACAGATATTGGTGTTATATCTATTAGGTACCATGCATATGTAGTGTTGCCAGGTGTCCCGATTTGCGCGGGACGTCCCGATTTTCAGGGTCTGGTGACACGTCCCGATTAACCCTTGATCGGGACGCCAAATGTCCCGATTTTTCACTAACCTCATGAGTCTTTAATATATTTGCTAATTTTGACAGGAAAAGTGAATATAACTAAGCTGCTACTACATAAAAATATTTTTGCTTTCATATTTTCTCACCAAATTCAGACTTTCACTACTGTCCCGATTTGAAACCCAAAATCCCGATTATTTTATCCTTACGTTCCGAAATTTGACACACGGGACCTGGCAACACTATGCATATGGCATGCAATGACTTGTCAGTCTATAGGTACTAAAGTTATTAAGTAAATCAGCTGTTTTATTAGTAATTCTAGTCGGAGATAGCTTATCTAATCATGTTTCCAGATACTTAAGCATAAGTGCATACTTAATATTTATTTTATTTAGGTTAGATTAATTTTATATACATAGATCATAAGGAGATAGTTGTATGAGTCACGACGCATTAATCTGTTTGTTAGAAAAGAGTTGAATACGTAGATAGATCCATCTGCTTTCTTGTCAGCCGTTTCATAATATCGCATTATACCGGTCAAAAGCCTTCAAGATAAAGCCTTTAACTTATTTTTTTGTCCTGAAATCTTTTGAAAAGAAGTTGGGTACTAGCTCAATCCTTCCGAGATCGTCAATCAAGTCATGTTTAGAATCAAGATCAAATCAATTGAATTTGGAACCTACCCTAATACCGACATAAGGTTTATTTTCGAGTACCGCAATCTATCCCTGAGACTTTTCTATTATTGATTCTAGTTACCGAGAATCCAAAATACCTACTGATCTTCTTACATTCTATATACAATGTAAAAATAAAATTATACATTAGTAATTTGTTCAGGACGGTAACGTAACGTTTCGGAATTCCAATTAATCTACAGTGAAAAATGCTCTAATAAATCTCTTGCAACGACATCGGAAAAATTCCCAACGAGATATTAAATACCCTGAATTTATATAACTTTAAGGGATGATTGAAACACCTGATATAACTTACATTTGATGTACCTAGAGTTATTTGGAGCCGCGTTATTATTCCAGAGTAATTTTAAAAATAAATTATTACCCATATAAGCAGAACAGTAAAACTGAACACATGTTCTGCGATTTCAGCGGTCTCTCCACGTACGCGCCTATTTTACTCGACAGAGTGTTAGTACCAGTCTGCTCCGACTTTCGGTATCTCGGATCACAAATGCTGACAGATGTTAATATTGACCGTGATATAAAGCAGAGAATCAGCTCAGGTTGGATGAAATGGCGATAGTTTACAGGAACAACATGTGATCCACGGATGCCTTTAATGCTAAAGGGGAACATCTATAAGTCCGTGATAAGACCTGTCTTAGTGTATGGTTCAGAATGCTGGGCAGTAAAGAAGACGGATGAAAGACGATTGCATGCAGCTGATATGAAGATGTTGAGATGGATGTGTGGAGTGACAAGAATGGATAAGATAAGAAATGAGTACGTAAGGGGAAGCTTGAAAGTAGCGCCAGTGACTGAAAAGTTGAGAGGGCACCGTTTATCATGGTAAGAACATGTTATGAGGAGAAATGAAAGCCACGTCACTAAAAAAGTTATGTATATGAAAGTGGATGGATATACGGGAAGAGGAAGACCAAAAAAGAGATGGATGGATTGTATGAACGATGATATGGGTAAGAAATGATTGGATGCTGGTATGTAGTATAGAAGAGACGAATGGAAGAAACGTACATATTGCGCCGACCCCAAATGATTGGGAACAGGGCAGGAAGATAATAAAAGTGGCAAACAAGAATACGGGCCCGCCTGATGGTAAGCGGTTAACGTAGCCTACGGTACGTACGGTTGCAACATCAGGGGCCCGCGTGCTTTATTACTAGATAATATAGATTTCTCATTAAGAAATCAAAAGATCTTTGGAATTCTGGCCACACCTTTATGTAACCTATTTTGACTCTTCTCTACGTTGAATATAATTCAAACCTATATTTATATTAATGGAGGTATTAACTTTATTTTCAGCTCGGTGTAGCCTTAGGCTTCGTCCTGCCCCCCATGCTGGTGCGAGCTCAAGGTACTATCGATGAGATAGGAGCTGACTTCAGACTTATGTTCTACTTGGTGGCAGGCTTCACAAGCGTGCTGTTCGTCATGATTTTGCTGTGTAAGTTATAACTTTAAATCATCTATGAACTATTTGTATTAAATGTCATCTGTCCAATAAATCTAGATTAGGTACAGTAGTACCCAACTGATAAGGCGCGTCGTGAATCTTCGTTCGCACAGAAAATAAAGTATGGCCCCGAAGATTAACGAAAGAATGCTTAAAACTTACAATCAACCTTAGATCACTACTGTAATGTTCATAATACACTGCAGCTGTTAGTTCCGTCTCACTCGCTATTCACGCCCCTCCGCACGGCGCGCGCTATCATGGCGGCAGCTGCCGACCAATAGCGTTTCTCGCGCGGTAAGCCATATTAGTTGGGTACTACTGTACTTATATATTTTGTACACGGAGGACAATCATGTGGCAGATGATACTAATTATAAAACCCATCATCTTTATCAACGTCTTTCTCATGGTTTTCCTTCTTATTTAAGAACCAGTGAATGAAATAACCACGATAATTTTTCACCAACAGTCTTCAAAGCAGCCCCACCGACACCTCCATCAGCAGCCGCCGACCTCGGTTCCAGCCTCGACTCCAACTTCTTGCAATCGATCAAGCAGCTCCTCACCAACAGGAACTATATCCTCCTGCTCATCTCCTACGGCATCAACGTTGGAGTGTTCTACGCTATCTCCACTCTGCTGAATCAAGTCATTTTGACTTATTATCCGGTAAGTGGTAGATTCTACGTACGAACCATAAGGTCGTATTTTAAATAAATTCTAATGATGCCCTACTATTTAGGTAAGTAATGAGCAAATCTTCGGATTTTGCTATTTTTAAGCCTTAGGTGCTTAATGATAAATTTATAATTTAATCTCTCCATGTACCTAGTTAGCTAATTTCCAGTTTATGTTTGTAGTATTTCCGTAGGTTGTCGGGAAAAAATGCTTTAGAGATCCCTGTTGGTGAGATGACTTTGTGTTATTTGTTTTTAGAATAATTTCTGTTATTTATAACTGTCATGTGGTTGTAACAATATGGTATATAAAGAATCATAGCGAGATTCATGCATTGATTTGTACAAAAAATATAACATTTTAGAGAATTTTGTATCACTTCCAATGTTGAGATTACATTCAAAGTCAAAGTCAAAGCCATTTATTCAATTTAGGCCCCAGAAGGGCACTTTTTTTTTTTATACAACTTGGTCGGTAAACAAGCATACGGCCCGCCTGATGGTAAGCGGTTTCCGTAGCCATATGGACGCTTAAGAAGGTCATATTTACTGAAGTTACCACCGGACATTACCATCAACATATTAATATACTTGAAATATTTTATAAACCCCGCAAAACATAACAACAACATAATAGTTTTGGTCGCGATTCGCCGGCATGGCATAGGTAGAATGTCGCATTAATATAACGGGGATCTAAAAATATTTTAAATACCTCAAATTATTCCTTAGGCACCAAGTATCAATAATAACGTCATTTCAACGTCTCTAAAAATCTTTATTTTTTGTACAAATTTCGCTATGATTCTTTAGTATAGTTCTGAAGCAGTGATCGATTATTAACTACTATGTTACAATATTATCATAGCTGTGCTGTGATTCTATCGATAACAACATTGTACGACTATTGTGATCGCGTGATGAATTGACCATTAGCACCAAGGAGAAAATGGCTTCTGCTAATCCTTATTTACTGTGCACAACAGAGAGTTCTGTTCCGTATAAAAGTCAGCGTGTTGCTATTTTATTGCAATTGATAAGAACAATGTATAAAAAACTTCAGTAATTAATCTATTTAACCTAATTTCCTACGTACCTAGTTATTCTGTATTTACCTATAATTATAGCCATATCTTAAATGAACTACTTATACCTATTCTAGAAAGAAGAGTTTCGAATCATCGTATTTTTGGGGAAAGCGCACCGTGCGGTTTCTTCTTGTTTTCTTTTTTATCTGACATTACTCCTGCAGGGCTATTTTAAAACGTCGGATTTCCGAGGCGAATTTAAGCAATTGCTATTTTAATTTCCGAAAACTTTTCGATGAATCGAATTGCTATTTCCGTAAAGAAACATCAAATACATTCGATTGCGGAAAATCGCCTCGGTCGTTTTTGAATCCGTTTCCGATATCGAATCCGAGCGTTTTAAAATAGCCCTGCTGTTTGCTTGTGGCTACCCTTGCCTATCGACATTACCAATACCAGCAAAGTTTTGCCAACCTTTATAAAGCAAATCAAGATCGCTCGCTGTATACTTTGAAATTCCTAATATCTATTCTCATCTCGGCTACAAGAATCGTTTTCGAGTAGTTAGTAAGCAACGTCCGTTGTACTGTACGTCCAGGGCGCGAACACGGACGCCGGGCGCATCGGGCTGGTGATCGTGGTGGCGGGCATGGCGGGCTCGGTGCTGTGCGGGCTGGTGCTCGACAAGACGCACCGGTTCAAGGAGACCACGCTCGCGGTCTACGTCGCCTCCGTCGTCGGCATGCTCATCTTCACCTTTACGCTCAACTGCGGGATCATTGGTGTCGTTTATTTAAGCAGTATTTTACTTGGGTGAGTTTAACTTCCTTGTTGATGATCGTTATTTTACGCTAGCTTATTTTTGCCAAATACTGAACACCACTTAAAATTTCGGAGCATACTTGAAAAGCTATTCCATACAATTTATGTCTTAATGTTTGTCGACTGGCGTTTCATAAATAGGCCATTAGTTAGAGCAATTAAATAAACTTGAGCGCCTTCAAAATTTCTGTATACGTTTCATATTTGGATTGCGCAAATATGATCATATCTCTTCGTAGTCAGCTCAAGTGGCTTCCTATACGCCTCCACCGGAAAACACACACTCTTTCGCTTCTTTATAATGTCCTTTCCAATCCCAAAGCCTCTTAGAACGCTTTGAATTTCATAATTCCCTATTGCATCTTCTTCGTAGCTCTCGCGAAACTCTTTAAAAAAATCCTCCTCATGTATCTCACTCTTATTCTCAATCTTTCACTGTGCAAGCTGTCCGTCTATGGAATTCTCTTCCAGATGAAATCAGACGAGCTCAGACGATAGATTCTTTCAAACAACTAGTTTTATCATAGTATTCACTCTGAAATAGTATATTAATTTAATTATTTACTTTATTTTTTCCTATACCCTTTCCTATTACCCAAAGCTGCCTGGAAGAGATCACTTCAGCGATAAGGCCGCCTACGTTGTGTTCGCCATTTTATTCTTTGTTAAATGTTTTGTTTTGTTCTTTCATGTAGTGTGCACAATAAAGTATATTCTATCTGGTCGCGCGCATGACCAGACAAGAAAAACCTGCTAGAGTTAAAATTTATATGGAACAGTAACTAAATGACAATTAATATTAAACCTTGTGTCTTATACGTCACAGTGGCATTTCGCGCACAATGGCCGCGGTTCCCCTTAAACACAAACGGTCTGTATAAGGCGCGCGAAGGGCTATTCTATGTGTTATCTCATAACTAAATTGTATAAGCTTTTTAGAAAAAATATTTTTATTAATGATTCTACTGGAGAGGGATTTTGATTTGAAGTCTAGCTAGTAACGTTTATGTTTTATTATTGAACACTTGGTTTAGAGCTAATTAATTTTGAACACGTTGACTGAATAATTTTCAGCTTCTTCATGACCGGATATCTGCCTGTTGGATTCGAGTTCGCTTCAGAAGTCACGTACCCTGAACCTGAAGGCACTACGTCTGGAATACTCAATGCTGTTGTTCAGGTAAAACTATTGACATTATTAAATCGAATTACAATAAAAGAATTTCAAAGCGTAATTTCCATTCTGTTCCTAATCATACTTCATGACGCTTCAACGGTTAATGGCAATGCATAGTGGGGCTCACCACTGTGGGGGGCGATTAAATAACTTTTGTTGCAATAAGTTTCAATCATTTTCGAATTGAAATCGATTCAATAGCGGTTTTCTGATTATTTTTTTACGTTCTGGTAACTGCAAATATAAACAGTGCTTTATTGGAAATGGAGCAATTTCCAATTTTGAAATATTTTTACCGATTCAGAGGTTGTTTCAATCTGAATCTGATTGAATCAAAATTACGTAATCCACGTATTGGACTTATCATCTAACTACACAGACTACGGAGGACATATTCTCGCGTTAGCGAGAATATATCCAACTTTTTTTAATATCTGTGTCTAACTACAATCAATACAATACCTAATAACGATCCCTCTGAATAAGTAATTGTGATAGGTGTTGGAGCTAGAGAATAATCTGCATCGCAACTCTTGTCATCGTCGAGGAGTCAATCGACATACCTACATTGGAACCAAAATGGTTTCGTAATGTGTGGTTTAAAAGATTTCTTTCTACCACGGACGCTCAGAATATGGAATGAGCTCCTCGCCGAGGTTTCCCAAGGGAGTACAGCATGAGGTTCTTCAAAAAGGGTGTTAAGAGATTTTTGCAGGGTCGGCAACGCGCGATTGATACGCCTGGTGTTGCAAGCGTCTATAGGCTACGGTGACCGCTTACAATCCGTACTAAAAATCCCACAAGTCCACCAATTGAAGCGTTATTGTTATCCAGATATTCGGCATAGTGCTGACCCTGGTATACGAGTGGATGCTGGGCGCGGTGGGCGACCGGTGGTCCAACCTGACGCTGTGCGCGCTGCTCGCGTGCGGCGCCGCCATCACCGCCGCCATCCGCTCCGACCTGCGCCGCCAGGCCGCGCAGAACAAGGGATAAGACACACAACCTCCACCCACATACACCTGTTTATTGCGTGTCTTGTTTAGCTTCTCTAGGAAGAGAGTGACTTCAAGTACCATATAATTTTCCCTCTGAAAGGATTGTGTTGATTAATTATGGCAGATTTACCTGCTTCGATAGTACTTTACTCGCTAGTGGCTCCAACTGGTGGCCACAGATGCCTTCATTGCGTGACATGACAGCTTGCGATTGGTGACAACTACTTCTATGGTCCCTAGACTTATCTGGCCCGGGGGTCAAGAGGAACTAACGACGCCATTTTGAAATGTCAATCGCCTTGGTCAAAGAAAATATAAACAACCAATTGAGAGTAACCAAACCGGTGAAACAGTTGCTGTTATCGCATTTGTTCCACCAGATAAGTTTGTGGGACTATTCTGTGCAACTAGCTTTACTATCTTTTATTTATATTATGTTGTGTTTGAAAGCTCAATTATAAAAAAAATGCTATATAAGGTCCTAATAAATTAGTGAACTTCCTCTTGAGGGATGAATGTATAGGTCATTAGTAATCAAAAAATAATATTAGAAAAATAATTCGTGGGACAAAAAAACTTCTTTGTCTTGCATAGAGACTCCATACAAGTCAAAGAAGATTTTTTTTTTCACTCGGATTATTTTTCTAATAATGACCTGAAAATATACTAATGACCTATACATTCATCCCTCAAGAGGAAGTTCTATAATTTATTAGGACCTTATATAGTCCACGTCTCATATTTATCTTGAAGGCTAACATTAGAGACGAAAATTAAGGAAAATTTATGTGTGGCTGCTAAACTAGTCGTTCTGGTTACAATTTTAGTAGGTTCTATTCATCATTGCAGTTCCTGTCCCAACTGTGAATGTTGTTTTTACACTTGTAGTTATGTCTAGATTGAAAGAAAACTTAAGTAAATAATCAAAAAAGGATGTCCTAATAAGGTGTTTTCCAAAATGTATAATATTCCTTGCAAATTACCTATATAAGTGTGCGGTGTGTTTGGGCCATAGAGATCTATGGTTTGGGCGCCATATCTTTAACTGCACACTGTACAGTCGATTACAATAAGATCAATCCATTTAATGTTGCTGAATTATGTATCCTCTTTGGATGCAATAGTTAACTGCCTACCCGTTGTATGTGACACATATACATGGAACATGACAATGGTGCCGATTCTGTTGTAAATCGCACTAAACTAATTTTGTTCACATCTCATCTCTTTCTTACGAACATTATTGAAAAGGATAGAACATATTTTAAGTTGTCAAATTAATCTTTGCCGTCTTATTTTGCGTGTATTTAGGCGTAACCGCGATAGATGGCGACTAAATTTATATTGAAAACAAGCAATGGACTAATTTGACAGGACTAAATTTCTTACATCCTTTTCTTATGTTCTTTGTTAGAAAGAGACATAGTGACATTAAAATTAGTTTAGTTGTGAACAACAGAATCAGGGCCATTGTTATGTTTTTATACTAAGTGCAATAATCCTAACTAATATTATAAATGCGAAAGTGAGTTTGTTTGTTTGTTACGCCTTCACGCCTAAACTACTCAACAAATAATTCTGAAATTTGGGATGCAGATAGCCTATGGTAGAAGGGCATAGGCTACTTTTTATCCCGGGAACGCGGGTGAAACCGTGGGGGACAGCTAGTTATGTATAAGGTGAATGGGGCGAAGACCATGCGATCTTTGTAGGTAGCTATTTAGAATTCGTCGTATTTATTACTATACGGTCTTCGCCCCATTCACCTTACCTACCACCATATTTCCACTGAAATTTATCATCATCATCATCATCAGCCTATAATGTTCCACTGCTGAGCACAGGCCTCCTTTCACAAATGAAGGTGAAAGGAAATAGGCAGATACTCCACCACGCGTGTCCACTGCGGATCGGTGGAGGTAGGCTAGTGGTCAACCTACTGTTGGAATTTTTCACGCCTAGGAGACATCCAACTAGCTGAAATGTATACTGCTAGTTAACTATTGCATTCAAGAGGATACATAATGTAACATTAAATGCATAGATCTTTATGTAATCGACTGTACTACATACAGTGCTGAACAGACTTAGTGAAATAGAATGCATGTTATAGTATATACCATAATTCATTTATTAGGATAAATAATAATGTTTTAGAAGAATGTTGTTTACAAGTATTATTGATCTGGCTTTTGAGACAAAAATATATTAAAGTTTTGATACGCCCAGGGCCTAGAAATACAACAAGCGTTATAAGAATACAAACCTTTGGAATATACCATTCGTAGTTGACAAAAAAGGTAGAAAATTGTTCTCTTTAAAAATGTAGGAACATCCCCAAGTTATATACGTAATATAATGAATATATAGATATAGTAGAAAAGTCATCTTGTTATAATCAAGGACTCGAAACATGTTAATCGCGACAATAATTGTGTGACTGTTTTATGGAAGTATTTTTGCCAAAGTAAATATAATAGGAATTATTGTATTAATACGAGTAATACTTAGTAACTATGAACAAATTATTGTATCTATTTTTCATAGAGACCTTAGTGATTACGAATTGTATTAGACGAGTTTTAAAATAATGTATTAGATTGTGTAAAAATAAAATGATCTTTATGTAGGGATAATGTGTTAGTGTTTGAAGATTGCTTGCAGCTTAGGTGCAGCGCAAACGACGGACGGCTCACAAAAAGTCTGCTTAGAATTGTAGGTACCTACTTATAAGTAGGTTCTATTTTTACAGACTCAAAAGTTCGGCGCGGTGCGGTCTGTCTGTCATAGCGCTGCACCTAATGATTACTTTTGTTGACAATATACCTAGTAAGATTGCCTTCTACCTACGTACAGTAGTGCCCAACTGATAAGGCGCGTCGTTAATCTTCGTTCACACAGAAAAGAAAGTATGGCCCCGAAGATTAACGAAAGAATGCTTAAAACTTACAATAAACCTTAGACCACAAGGTTCATAGGAGAAGGTTCATACATTTTTTTTTTAACTGCTGCGTTTATTCTCACTCGCAATTCACGCCCCTCCGCACGGCGCACGCTATCATGGCGGCATAGCGTTTCCCGCGCTTTGAAAATGTATCTTCTGTTCAGTACATCGGTAAGCCATATCAGTTGGGTACTACTGTAAAGTATTTTTGTACCTACCTTTAGTAGGTATCTGCTACCTCTGAAACACCCCCATCTTCAACTAGCATAGCATAAAGCTAACTCCATATTTTAGTATTCAGTATGTTCTGTATTTTCAATGATAAGAACATATTTATATGATCACGCAAACTAAAACGTAACTCCCGGAGAGTTACATTTTTAAGTAACGCAATTGTTTTATTAATATTTTTAACCGACTTCAAAAAAGGAGGAGGTTCTATGTTCGACGCGTTTATTTTTTTTTTATTACAAATGGCCAGTTTCAGAAACATTCAGTGATATGTCTTCAGTATGCCCCACGTACCTGTATAACATAGAATTGGAAATATGGACGGCAACTTATTCTTCATCCCTTTTACATGTAAATATGCGTATGAGCTAATGAGGTGAGGTATGATTAATAAAACAGAAAAAACCGGCCAGGTGCGAGCCGGACTCGCACTCGAAGGTTCCCGTAAAGACGTTTCTTGTATAGTTGTTGTAAAACGAAATAAAATTCAAAATTAAAGGCCCTTTAATTTTTAATTAATTATTTGTTGGTATAGCGTCAATAGAAATACACATTCTGTGAAAATAGTATACCTATTAGTACGGTTCATGAGATACAGCTCACTGACAGACAGACTTACGGACGGACGGACAGAGGAGGCTTAGTAATAAGGCCCGTTGGTAACTTTTGGTTACGCAACCCTGAAAACTGTTATAGACCTAAAAGATCAATAATATCAAAATTGATTTTCTAGCTAGATATTTAAAACTTATTTATTAATAAAGTATAATAAGAATACAAAGTAGTTTTGGTGGATTTTGAATCCTTTATAAAGTATTGCTACAAATTAAATATTATTTATAATAAATGTTTAAAATTTATATGTAGGATTAAATACTACTTAGCTTAACTAACAAGTTTGGATTGTATTTGTGCGAAAAATTTACAGGCAACAATATAAAGGTAAATAAATAATTATATGTGATCATTGAGCTATTATTACTACGTATAGAGAAGCTATCATAAGAAAAGGTTACGTCCCATTTTTTAGAGGTTCTCTTTAGCGATGAAACAATAATTAGTCGTGTAAGCAGAGAGTAGAGACACTTAGCGCTATCAGAACGCTTTTAGGAGTATTTCTCTCGCAAACACCGTGATTTTCACGGCGCTTACGCGTTTCGTTCATCGTTCTATAACAACAAGTGTGGCAGGATGGCCTCAATTGAACGGAACATAGTTGTGATATGTGCCGTCTTCTCTATACGTAGTAATATAATAGCTCAATGTATGTGATGCATTTTCTAGTGCATTTTCATGCATGGTTTATAGTTTTATAGTAGCATTTATTATGTCAGCCTCGAATTATGACGCAATAAGGTTAATTTTAAGAAAGAGACGTACCTACCTGCATATGAATATTATAAGTACTCATCTGTATTTTACGTCTCTTTCTCTGTCATTTGTACATTCCAAGATAAACATACACACACACCATTGTTTTTGTTAGGTTTGTCTATTACCAAAAAAAAAAAATGTATCAGAGACTAATCCTTGAAGGGCGCTGCTATTTGTGATTTACAGTTTATAGGTGTACAGAAAATTACACTGCAAGTTACAAAATGAAATTATATCTCTTATCTATGTTGATACAGTATTACCCAACTGATATGGCGCGTCGTGAATCTTCGTTTGCACAGAAAAGACAGTATGGCCCCGAAGATTAACGAAAGAATGCTTAAAACTTACGATCAACCTTAGATCACTACTATAAGGTTCATAATACACTGCACCTGTTAGTTCCGTCTCACTCGCAACTTCGCAAGTGACGCCCCTCCATACGGCGCGCGCTAACATGGCGGCAGCTGCCGACCAATAGCGGTTTCCCGCGCTTTGAAAATGTACAAAAAGTATCTTCTGCGCAGGTACATCTGTAAGCCATATTAGTTGGGTACTACTGTACCTACTGTATACTTTACTCTAATACTTACTTTAGTCTAATATTTTTTATTGTTATTATTAATTTTGATCACAGTAAATGTCTAAATGGTAAAATCATTAGGTATCCCACCTGACGTGTATCCTACCTAGGTTGCATTTTACTTTGTGATTTTTATTTCTTTTATTCAACAAATATTGTGCAAAGTAGATTTTAATTTTGCATTTTTGACTTAGGTAGGTACCTACAAATATTAGGGTCCTACCAAAGATTTTCATACGGCATCGTGCCTCTACCCAGATGGATAGTCCGCCTTACTAAAGCATGACATTTAATATCACTCCGCTTGAGGGGCTCCTGAGCAAATCGCTCTCAGTTCGTACTGCGCATGGCTGTCATCGCGTCATACTCGCTGTACTGATTAAGTAAAAAATTTCAACTTGCGTATTAAAATACTGTCACAACATTTATAAAAACCAAGGAAAAACTAAAAAATCTAACCTTCCATGTGTAAGTATTGCGATTTCGTCACTTTTAATTACCTAAACCACAGATTACAGATTACTATTCTGTAATCTGTGACCTAAACTTATTACTTTTAAATACTGTCAATTATGGCTTGTTTATTTCGTGTTCCCATAGAGGCGACTATCCTTCTGGACGTTTTAAATTCTTTGGGTCCTACCTACTAAACCGGTTACCTACCTACCAATTGTTTTCTTGAGGAGCACTCTTGCACGTGATGAAACTACTACTAATTTTAATTATGTTTCGTGAAATATTTTGTTACACAGTAAGTAACTAGGTAAGCAAAGGGAATGTGACAAAAAAAAATTAGTAACCTCTAATTAGATACCTAACGTTTGAATCTGTGAATTTATTTTAAGGCTTGTGATTATAATATTGTAATTAGGATTTATTTTTGTTATTTGTTAATAATTATTGTTTAATATTGTGGTATAATGGTTGTATGTATCTGACCGTGTGATGGAGCAATAAGCAAAGCACCCACTTATATTATAATGAAACCAATTACCATAATCCCTTGCTGTGTTAATAAAAGTGTAAATTAAAGATGTTTTATTATTTTAATTGAATGCCCCCTTCCCCAAACGCACAGTCTAGCTAGCTACAAGCTAGCTAGCTAGACTAACCTATAAGTAACCATAGACAAATTAACTTAGTATAATACAATCCTCTGTGATATAATCATGGATATAATAGGTAGGTACTAGGGTTTGGGAATTCCCGACAATTTCTAAGTAGAGATGGGTAGCTATTCTAATAACTAGGCAAAAAGGGGCTATTCACAAAATAGCCACGGCTATGTTATTTGTCAACACGATAATTAGCTATTGGCTACTGGCTAGATAGAAAGAATGAGGAGTTTTCTTACCTGTCTAACTGTTGATAATTTGAACCAATTTGAACCTTAAGTGCACCATTTGACAGGTATATTGACCATAGAGGTATCATAAAAAAACCTCCTCATTACGAGAAGTTTTCGTCACACACAGCGGGTAGCCGCCTAGCCGCCACAGGTCACCAGCCGCCACTAGCCGGTAGCTGGCCGGCTAGCCAAAGCCAATCTAGCCGAGTAGCCGGTAGCTGTGTGTGCGTGAGCTTACTGCGAAACTGAGTAGTAGTGCGAGTCGTTATTATTATTTTGAATTTGAAACGAATTTAAATCAATTTTTTTAAATTAAATTAAATTTCATTTAGTCTGTAATATAATTGGGTTTAAATAAATCGTTTTAATCATCTGAAGCAGCGCGACATCTATGGTTTACTTGCCTACGTCTAAAGACTGAGTCGATGTACCGTGAAAGCTTTTAGTTCATATCAAGGATGTTAAAAAAAGTCGGATAGATTCTCGCTAACAAAAAACTGTGTCACTCAAGTCGGCCACCACGCTGTACGTACAAGCCGGCACGCACACATTCACACATTAGTTGAGCGCGAATAATCGGCTCTGTGTAAACGGCGACAGAGTCTAGTTTCACGCGGAATAGCCAACTAATGTGTGCGTGAGAGGTGGCCGACTTCATAGACACAGCTTTTTGTAAGCGAGAATATGTCCTCCGTAGTCTGTGGTTCATATATAGAGATGACGTTATTGTAGATTTTCAATGTTTTATAATACGTATGACCTATGAGAGAAAGTAATTTCTTTTCAAAAAAGTATGCAATAAAATATCAAGTAAATTAAAAAAAATACATTTTTTTATACCACTTAGGTGGCAAACAAGCATACGGCCCGCCTGATGGTAAGCAGTTACCGTAGCCTATGGACGCTTGCAACACCAGGGGTATCACTCGCGCGTTGCCGATCCTGAAGAAACCGCTTCACACCCTTTTTGAAGAACCCCATGCTGTACTCCATTGGGAAAACCATGGCAGGGAGCTCATTCCACAGTCCGAGCGTCCGCGGAAGAAAACTCCTTTTAGCCCGCACAGTTCGAAACAATTCTGGTTTCAATGTGTGTGAATGGACTCCCTGTCGATGGCGAGAGTTGCGATGGTGAAAGGTAGCTGTGGGCATCAAGTCGAATAATTCCTTAGAACACTCTCCGTTGTACAAGCGGTAGAACACACATAACGAGGCATAGTCTCTCCTCAGACTGAGTGGCTCTAAACCGCTTGTGAGCTCGGGATCGTCAACAATTCTGATGGCACGTCGCTGAACCGAGTCTAAAGGCCCAAGCTGGTACTCAGGAGCTCCCGCCCATAGATGACAGCAGTACTCCATATGAGGCCGGACCTGCGACTTATAAAGTTGCAGCCTTTGCTCCGATGTGAAGTACTGCCTCGCTCTGTTGAGCACTCCAAGCTTTTTGGATGCCAGCTTAACCTTTTCCTCCAAATGACTTCGGAACATAACGTCGCTGGAGATGTCGACGCCAAGGATCCCGATGCTTTGACTGATGTTCAAGGAAGTGTTCTGGAATTTTGGAGCCACAGACCATGGGGTTTTCTTAGCGATGAACGCGCAGGCTTGAGTCTTGGTGGGGTTGCAATGGACTAGGTTTAGTCGACCCCAATCGGAGACACTAGTTAGTGTACTCTCGATTTCAGACACCAGCCGTTCGCGGCTTTCCTCCACCTCGGAACGAGGAATATTTGCACGGCCCGTGTATTGAGCGTCCCCTGTACTGTCGTCCGCATAGCAATGAATGCCGTCAATAGACAGCATATCATTGATATGCAGAAGGAACAGTGTTGGGGACAGCACAGAACCTTGCGGGACGCCGGCATTTATGTCCATGCTATCGGAGCAGCTACCATCGACGACGGCTCTTATGCATCTGCTGGACAAAAAGCTGGCGACCCATTTGCATAATCCCTCGGGAAGCCCGTATGCTGGTAACTTCGTGAGAAGACCCCTGTGCCAGACCCGATCGAACGCCTTCGCCACATCTAGGCTCACTGCCAAAGCCTCACCTTGACTCTCGATGGCGAGTGACCAACGGTGCGTGAGATACACAAGGAGGTCACCAGCTGAGCGACTATGGCGGAAGCCATATTGTCGGTCGCTCAACAACTCGTGATCCTCCAGGTATCTCAAAAGCTGCGTGTTGATCACACGCTCCATGACTTTGGAGAGAAGGGAGGTGATAGCGATAGGCCTGTAATTCGTCGGGTCTGATCTGTCGCCCTTTTTGGGCACTGGGTGCACGTGGGCAGTCTTCCACGAAGACGGGACTTCCTGTTTGGTGTAGGAAAGTGCGAAAAGACGCGTCAATACTGGACACAATTCAGGAGCACACTGCTTCAGCACCACTGCCGGTATGCCGTCTGGCCCACTCGACTTATGGATGTCCAGAGATAGTAATTCCCGTCGGACCTCACGTTGGGTTATGCTTATCTCCGGCATGGAGCTGGCACACTGCGGGATGGTAGGCGGTGTGGCGCCCCCATCATCCAAAGTCGAGTTCGAGGCAAAGAGAGAGCCTAAAACATCAGCATTCTCCTTAGCACTATGGGCCAAGTTTCCGTCCGGCTTACGTAGTGGTGGCATAATCATTACATTAATTTATTATATTATCATTTAAACTAGATTTGTTGTAGTGATGAGAATCGAAATCGGATAGCAGTTGAACGTTATTCATCTAGCTAAGCCGTCGCTGCTCTAGCCAAATAGCCAAAATAGCTGACTAGCTAGCTGGCTTTTACACCACATATAGCCGGCTAGTTAAGCAATTGAAATTTCGGCTAGTTACCCATCGCTATTTCAAAGTCCCGGGATACGAGACAGCCTATCGTGAGCCCACTTTACAACGCTATCAAAGTCCCTTTGAATTAGAATTGATCCGCATATATAAGACACGTGTCATCGGCGTACATGTAAGTATTAAATTTTTCTATAACATTTGCCATGCTGTTAACGTGCATTATATACCCTACAGGGCCGAAAACTGAGCCGGTTGGTACTCCGTACTGTTCTGACTGTTCCTGGATTACTTTTAATTCCACTAATGTTCACTTTCATTATTCTATTAGACAGGTAACTGCGAAACCACTCATTCATCGGACCACTAATACCGCATTCAAATAGACCTTCGCAGCTACTTATGAAAAGTCTGACTCTAATACTCTTATACCGGTTCGGAAGGAATATAAAAAACGAACTTAGTTAAAAATCATACTAACTCTTAATAATTTTACTATTAATCTAGTATTTAATCACAACATTGTTAATTCTCATAATCACAGATTTATTTCATAATTAAATAATCTAAATACAAATAACTAAACACACTCATAAATCAGTCTCTTACATAACAATTTCGACAATCTTGTCTCGTCTCGAGTCTCGACCCGAAAGGCCCGGGGCCCGGGACTCGAGACAACTAAAATTACTATAAGTCCCGGGACTTCGAGACACGTGACGTCCCGGGACCCAAACCCTAGTAGGTACGCGCCATGAAAAAAGAGACTTGAAGAGCGAGTAGTGGTGAGGTAAGGTGAACTGCGCAGACGTAGCGTAGGTACCGTACCGCACCTCCCGCGCTCTTCCGGCACACATACATCTAAAGCGTGTCACACACTAAGCAGGTACGCAGATACGATAATATTTATATAATAGGTTGCCCACACTGTATACCGAGGATAGAAACGCCGGTACTTAATTATTATTTTCATAAATTCGTTTTTGTTTTAGGTATTTCATAAATTTGAGTTTTATTGCATATTTTATCGATGTTTTTATTCAATGAAGATCAATCCATGTGCACCATTGAAGTGAAATGAAAGGAATCGTGTACCTATCGTCACTTTTCAAGTTGTCTCAATAAGTCGTCAAAAGTTGTAATACCTACAATAGTCACCATTTTACCAATTTTACTAAAACATAACTTTAATTTTATGGACGGTGACTGATAGTGCAGACTATGTGAAAGTGATTTAGGTATTGCGATTGTGACTAGAATCACAGTTATTGAGAATCTAGAACTTAAAATATAACTCGACGTTGGCCCTGATTCTGTTGTTCACAACTAAACTAATTTTAATGTCACTATGTCTCTTTCTAACAAAGAACATAAGAAAAGGATGTAAGAAATTTAGTCCTGTCAAATTAGCTTAATGCTTGTTTTGAATATAAATTTAGTCGCCATCTATCGCGGTTACGCCTAAATACACGCAAAATAAGACGGCAAAGATTAATTTGACAACTTAAAATATGTTCTATCCTTTTTCAATCATGTTCGTAAGAAAGAGATGAGATGTGACTAAAATTAGTTTAGTGCGATTTACAACAGAATCGGCACCATTGGCGAAAATAAGCCTATCTATAGTTTGACATTTTCAGCCAGTTGCCATTTTGATTGTTGACTGACTGACATAAAACTGGAGTTGCTATCTGCGTTGCCATTAGGGTACGCACTAGTACGCATTGCGTACTATTTCGGTAGGGAGCGTTCTCAGGTACTCTCCCGCCAATATGCGTAATATTTTATTGTCAAGCCAAAAAAAAAAAATACAAAATTCAGCATAAAATGAGCACTAGCGACAGTAGCAACCCCGGTGTGTTTCTTTTTAACACGCTTTTATTAGCTTATCCTGTATGTAATGGAATCTTCAAACGTAATTTTCATTGACTTCCAAACGTCAGATTAAACTGAAATTTATCGGGAAGGTAGGCACTGGAACTCCATAACGGAATAAAGTATGTTAGCCGTGTTTGGACTTGTTGGAATCGTCTTGAGATGCATTTTGACCACATATGGTTTTCAAGGTCTGATGATGGAGTAGGAGGGTTGGCACTGGAACTCATAGCGGAGCAACGTATCCTAGCCATGTTTGAGGTTGTTGGAATTATCATGAGATGAACTTTGACGATATATGGTTTTCAGGGTCTGATGGTGGTGTCGGAGGGTAGGCACTGGAATCACATAGCGGAGTAACGTAGCCTTGTTCGGGTGTATTGGAATTATTTGGAATCGCATAAGGGTGCATTTTGGCCATATATGGTGTTCAGAGACTGATGGTGGAGTCAGAGGGTAGGCACTGAAGCTAAATACTTATTATTAATGTGAAAGAAAGTGAGATTGGGTGAAAAAATGGTATAAGTAGTAATAAAATGGTATGAATAATTTATTTTGACTAAAAAAAACTTAAAAAAAACACTTAATAAAAAGCTCTGCACTAAAAAGTGTTAATAATAAATGGGCCTTAATGTAAGCATTTTTTCAAATTAATTTAATATTTGATTAAAAACGTGGGGCCTTCGGTTTCAGTGCGCAAACGGAATATAGAAAAAGCAATGAATAAACTTACTTTATTTTAGACATTACTTTTTTTTTTTTTTTTTATACTACTTGAATAATTTTTAATTCACTGCGTACGTAAAAGTTAAGTTTCGTTCTATTTTTAGGTGCCGTGCGTATCCTATCGTGAAGTCACTCTGGCAACGCTGGTTGCTATGGCTATGGCGGCATTTTCGTTTTATTGACAAAATGAGATTTCTTGCTCCTGTGTGAAAATTACACGAAAATTGTTGTTTAATTCGACTTAAAATTATGTGACATGAATTTAAGTCGAATAATCATGTCTATAGACAGAATTTATTACGAAATAAGTGAAATGTAGTACATATGGGTTAATTTAATTTTTAAAGAAAAATCTTAGTTTGTGTTTTGTTTGTTATTGTAAAAGTCCCAAGTGTTACAATGAATGATACGAATAAAGATCAGAATTGCAGGGGAATAACATGCAAGAGTCACTCGGCGAGGTCTGAACGAGGTATGTTATGCACACAACATAAAATCAATCAACAAAAAAACAATTTATCCGTACTCAAAACTTCCGTAAAATATTAGAAATCTTATTTATTGTACGGCAACTATTATGTATCTACTAAAAACTATATAAATCCTGTGGGCATAGGACTGCTGTAAAATAATAGCTTAATTATTAAACTAACTAAAATCAGAAACAATTATTGATAATTTATTCTCCCATAATTTTCAGCTGATCTCTACCGCATCTGCCCGTCTAAGCTCAGTAAGCGTGAACTAGAAGACATGTACTATGCCCTCCTTGAGAACAATCTAGACTTGAAGCGTACAATCAATGGGCAAAATGATAAGATCAAGGTGCTATCAACAAAGGTGCATAGAATAACGTCAGCACAGAAGAATGGCTTAGGGAAGGAAATGTGCTGTTCTAATGCCAAAGCTGTTATTTGTGAACAGAAGGAGTCGTAAGTACAGTGAACTCCGTTTAGTATGACTTCGCATTTAACAACCAACCGTTTTTAACGAATAGGCATATGTTTGTTTTTAATATGAGCCACCATGATAGTACATCCGTTTATTACGACTCCGTTTACAACAACCGACTGCTTTTAAACATAATTGGCATAATTGTCCGGTTACAACGACAAGTGTTGACGTAATTGCTAATAAATCATTAATATCTCCGCCCTGCGCACCCTCCTTGCCGGCACATCGCTGATTGAAATGCAACTGTTTATTTTACAGCAGTACGTAATTTGCAGTTAATGAGTTAGTACACGTACAAAAATGGCTTCTTATTCTTAGTTATGTACATACATACGTATGTGAAGTAATTAAATAGGTATTTTAATTTAAATACTTTTTTATTTGCTAGTCACCTACATATTAATAAATACATAAATTTGTGATTAATAAAAAAAAATCTGTTCATTTAGTATGGCGTCCGGTTAGTACGACGTGATATCACCAGTCCCTTGGCTGTCACTATAACCGGATTCTACTGTATTTGTCTTATACCACATATAGCCTCGTTGGTGGTAAGCACTAAGCCTATGAATGCATGCAACATCCAGGGCATCACTCACATGTTACCAACTCTTCCTCCCTTCACCAATGAGGTGTGATGACAAAGTTTCTCATGGCAGGAACACAACATAAAATTATTAAGATGTTAGACTCGCACTTGGCCAGTTTTTTTTATAGCTATTCAATAAACAAAGATAGATACTGAGATTTGAGTACACACGGCTACAGATCAAGCTATACATTTCCAATATAAGCTGACCTCTCATTGTACGGAAATCCTATACAATGCGAGATCAGCTTATACTGGAAATGTATAGCTTGATGTGTTGCCGTGTGTACCATGGCAGTTTGTAACAAACAACTATTGAAATTTTTCAATACAATGTTTATAACTCATATATTACAGAATAGCAGACCTTAGGAAAGCCAATGAGCGCATGATGGAAAGGATTAGACTTCTGAACATGAGGTTGTGCTCTGCAAAGCAGTTCCTTAAGTGTCCTACCCAGCAGTCAACATCTCGGTGCATGAATAGATGTCTTACTGCAGTTCCTACTACCACTTCCCTCAAGTAAGTCATTACTGTGATTTTGTTTAAGGCGGCCCTCTGTGGCCGGCGCAACTTCAACGCAAGCATAGTCTAAAAGCTTGTTGTTTCATCCAACGTAATGTTTGACTGCGAAAAAAGAGAGACAGCATCAGAGCCGTCGGTTATCAGTCGGTAAATTCCGCAGATCACTCGCGGCCGCTTCGCTAGGTCGTCATTCATGATTTCGCATTCATAAAACTTGTTCCAGGAGTGTACTTCTTGTGAAAAAATCTTACAAGTTTGTGAAAAATAAGTTAGTTATTTAGAATCTCCAATACATTTGCAAGCCTGGTATCTAAATGTTTTCTTTACTTTTACAATTTATAGGTACATTAGATATGGCCAAAGTTCAGCTAAAACGCTGTTTTTCGGAGGCTTTGACTGAATTTGTTTCACACTTTTTTTTAATTACGCCTAGATACACGGCTAGATATAGTGCACAAGATACTAATTTATTCAAAACATCTAACGAAAAATGTTTAACAACGCCATAATAAGTACAGAGGTTTTGTATGAAAAGTATGACGAATTGAGTCCTCTTAATTTACAATAATAAAAAAAACACTATAAATAATTGAAAACTGTTTTACAAAAAACTTAAACCTACTTCAAAGTACACTAAGAAGTAATCATTTAGGAAGAAACTAGCATTTAAGATACAGGCTCGACCTAGTTTAGATGCTAGTAATCATTTTTAAACATTGTTAACATACATAGTATAAGTAAACATTACCTTTTGTTATTGTCAGTATAAGTCAATCAATTTATTATTATTATTAATCAAATCCTGATCTGATGACAATGGGACCAAACGGGAAGTGTACCCTAACAAAAAAAAAGAATTTTCCAAATTGGTTAATAAATAATGGAGTTATGAGGTAACAAACATTTAAAAATAAAAACGATTTGAGAACCTCCTCCGTTTTTTAAGTCGGTTAAAAATAACAGTTATTGCTGTGTGGTAGCGGCGGCAAATACTACAACGTCAACTCGTCTCTAGGGTGTCGTAAAAGGCGACTAAAGTGTATGCAGATGGCCACATGCAACCATCAGCTTTATTTCGGATGTTTCAGAAATTGCTCATCTACAGCTATAAATACAAAAGGCAGTGTTAGTAATCTCAAATCTGTTGCTGTATCATGTGAAGATTTGGTACGGTCAGTATTCAAACTAAATGTGTTTTGACAATTATAAATCTTAACATGTGAACAATAAGAATTACAACATTTTCTAACTTTTCACAGAGATGAGATATGTACAAGAATAGTTAAAACTGAAAAGAGTGAACAAGAAAAGTAAGCATTTAATTTTACATTTATTGCTTTGCAACCAAACATACAAACATTACCTCTTTGTAATCAGTGTAGATGAAATTACCTTAATTTGTAGGGAGGATCCTAACAAGCCATGTGATCAGAACAGATGCCAAACCCTCATGGAGGAATTGAAACAGAAAATAGTTAATTTGCAGGAGGTACGTAATTTTTGGCTTGTTTCATTTAGGTGTACTGGCATACTCTCCACGGTTTCATGGAATGTAGTTTAAAACCAACTGGACTTACCTCCGTTTCATCCAGCCTAGTCAGGCCATCTTTGTGATGTCGACAGTCCTTATCCAGATTAGTATAAAAGCGAGTGTGCTCTAACAGGAGCTATCGAAGTCCCACGAAGAGTACTGTATGCGTATATCCCGGCTAGAGAGTGAGATGTGCTCGCTGCGTGAGGACAACGTACGTGTGCGCGCTGAGCATTCGCTCGCCGCAGAGGGCCTGCGCGCCAGGGACCAGCGCGCTGAAGGCCTTGCAGCCAAGCTCAGGGGAGCTGAGGCACACTATAGTCAGTTTCATTTACCTTTTTTTTACTACTAAGTCGGCAAACAAGCATACGGCCCGCCTGATGGTAAGCAGTTACCGTAACTGCCGTAACATGCTTGCAATACACGAGGCATACCTCACGCGTTACCGACCCTTCCCCCTAAGCTCCCCTATAAGCTCTGGCGACCTCAACGCGCAGGAACGCAACAAAGTTATTTAGATGCGATATTCTGTAAGGAGCAGTTACTTCCCCAGTCGAGCTGATATTTGAGCGAATAAATGCTATACTCTACCTCTCTTTATGCCTACCTAATCCACTCATTTGATTTTGTGATAAAAGAAATAATTATCCGCAATAAGTGTACATTGATGATGTGTAATTTCTGGAAGGTCGATTATGTAAAGAAGAAAAAGGGGTGGTCCCAAAACACTACCTTGTGGAACTCCATAACTGTTATTTAGGAAACTAGATATGCGCTTATCTTTACTCAGACAAGCGTATTCGACATATGATTCCTGTTTCTATAAAGCCCAATGCAGGCAGGCCTGGCTCACTTCACAGTTTAGGGTAATTATTTAGTAATCTGTGGTTTAGGCACGAAAACATACCTACGAACTATGCGAGCGGCAAGCAGCAAAACAATTCCGTAACTGTCGGTGACGTACGCGTCAAAGTTCCCGTATGAAACAAAGTAGGTATTCATTTGGATATACATACAAAATTACGTTAATGTATAAACGTAAATATTTCAGGTGAATTAGCACTCCAACTCTGCTTAGAAAGAAAACGGGTGTCCGAATTAGAAACCCGGATAAGAGCCGAAAATATGTCTTGTCAAGTTGTGAAAACAATTCAAGAGCACCTGAGCAACATAAACGTGAGTTCTCAAGTTATTAACTTTATTTATAGATTACTAGCACGTGGGATACTCGCGTTCCAGATGTTTGTAGGTATGTAATTGAGATGACATCATGACTTGGTAGGTCCAATAGATTTTAAGTTATAGGTGTTTAAGTTGTCGACAGTAGCTCAGAATGGTTCGAATATAAACAAAGGTTGCATCGGCCTTTTCTTTTCCGAACATTAATTCAATTATTTACAACCCATATTTATATAATACAGGTTGAATGAAAAATTTATTACATATTGCCCAAATCCCAAGCTTCTCCATCAGCAGTTCCATCCTCGCCTAAAAGAAACCCTAAACGATAGGCTACAAGGGGTCTACTCCGAATGATAATGGAACTATTATGTATCGGAGTAAACCCTTAGGTCTGGCAGCTCTGGCAGATGATGAAGACCGTTCATAACTTATAGGAAGTAAAGGAGAATAAAACAGAACAGACTCCGGCGTCCCGACAGAATGTATCTAAGACAAACGACATGCAGGCGAACAAGGAATCAGTTAAACTACCTGGTCCATCTGGACCCAGCCTCTCACCTATCAACACAACAGTCACTGATTGGGATGCATCCACGCCTCGGGTATGGTTTTTAATTCACCATTGAAGCTAATTATACAAATGGCTACACAAACAATACGCCTGGCTCCCAATTCGCGCCCTATCGACAATAATGTCGCATAAGACATTTGCGGAAAATATGGCGGATATCTTAAAAAATCTTTACATTCACTTATACAGAAGTCCGCCATGTTTTTCGGCAAATGCATATCGGTGTCGAAAGCTCGAGGGGCCTGTTATTGCTAATGTCCACAGGCAGTTAGAAATTTACCTTTTTATAACAGATTTAGGCTATACACCGCTTGTTCATTAAATAATATAAAACCGAGTGTTATTTTCCCTATCTACTATACTCCTGGGGCGAGCTCTTCAAGGGTAGTTACCCTTGAAGAGTTCTTACTGTTAAGAAATGGAAAAGGACATGGCATTTTTAGTGAGGTGTTCAAACTAAAGAAGTTGGTAGCAGCAACAAGGTCACTATAGTGAACATTATGTTCGTGCAAACGTAAGGTTTATATTTGGTTAATATTACAGTCAAATGTGGCTTCAACTTCCCGAGGAATTACGGGAGCCGTCGCTAGAAATATAATTGGTAATGAAGAAAACAAAACCGTCAATTATTCAGACGATTCGGGGTTCCAGGATTTAAATAAGACGCCAGATATTAATGAAGAGAAGGTAATAAGTCTGCTCTTATAAATAACTTCTATAGAGCCATCCTGTGACACTAAATATTATTAATTATCTTACAGAATAAAGTAAACGAAGAACTGATGAAAAGGATAGCCTGTTTGCAGAATCAATTAGAAACCTTAAATGACTCTACTGTAAGTATATGTTTTGTTCGATTTCCCTTAGTAGTTATTATGAAATCAGCAACTTCGAAGATTCAAGTATATAGGTCATGTTGAAGAATCTTGCATGTTCTGTAAAATCTTGGTTTCTGGGCTGAAAAATCTAACGATCGTGAGATCAAATTAAATGATAAATATAGCGATACGGCTGTTAAGATGTTTGAAGCCCAGAAAAATGAGAGGGAATCTACGACTTCTACTCTCAAGTTTGTTGAGGTAACAGCTATTTAATCGTGATATTCAATGGAAAAAGTAGCCAACATTGTCTTAAAATATTTAAAGTAACCTTATTTTCTCGCTAGTTCTTCTTAATTGAAGGCTGCCTTCCGAAGCGGTGGTGACTTCAGAAGGTTTCGACCTTAATAAGTATTCCTAGGACCTAAATTGAATCATAGGATTTTATACAAGAAACTACAGCGAGCCATCATATCATGGTCTTCGCTTACTAAAATGTTTAGAGAGTGCAATTTGGCTTTCCATTGTCATAGTCATAGAACATCGAATAACATTATAAAAAAGTGGCACTTTAGGAACCTTGACATTTTTCCAGGATAAAACAGACAGCCGTAGGTTTAAACATTACAATGAATCTAGCGATACCATTATACAGCAGTATGACGAACAGACGAAAATTAGGGAACCTAAGTCTATCAGCATCGAGTATGAGCAAAATGATAACGAGGTAAGTAAGGACATGCCTGGTTTTGGTACAAAAATGCTGCAAACTACACCCCTCCCGTATATCTCGTATCCTTAGACCAAGGCAAGCCCGATAAAAAAACGTTATTTAGGTACTTCTTCTTCTCAGTCGTACACTCATGCATGGTGGAGTGGTCGTGGTTATGGATCGTCTGTTGAGTTTGCTGCGGCTTTTGCGAGACTTTTCCATCTTTCTCTATTCGTGGCACTGCGTGTACATACATTCACTTGTAGATGATTTGATGAGGTCGGTCCATCTTGTGGGTGATCGGCTGCGGGGATAAAACAATTGTTTTATTTTCAGGATAAAAACTTCACCAACCATCAGATAAAATTATACAACGAATCTAGCGATACAATTATTCAGCATTACAACGCTCAGAAAATTGGGCAGGATTCGAGGACTTCCGAGGTGAGTGTACCTAACAAATATGTTAGTGTTAGGTAGTTTATGAGCTTTTTGGCGTGCTCAATCTAGACTCTCCAAGTGATGCTAGATCCAACACGTTTATAGTTTTATTTAGAACCAGTTTTCCGCCCCTTTAAATTAAATTAATCACTAAGCTGCAATGGTGAGATAGTGGTCAAACATTCACAGAAAGAAAAAAATGTTTTATGTTTGTATCTCCCTAGGGTCCCGTTCAATTCGCTTACCAAGATAACAAGCCATTCGATGATATGTTAAGTTCAGAATGTAACCAAATCGCCATACAGCCGAAGAACGGAAAGGAATCTATTGCCGAGGCCGAAGATTCTAAGAAAAATATATGTAACGATGTAAGTCTTAGACGTCGTTCATATATGGCGACTATTTGTATTTGACTAGTACTTTTTGTCGTTCGCAACACCAGAAATAAGAGGAGCCAGTTTCCTCCTAGCCTATTAACTTAAATCATACAATTCCAGACAAATTGCTTCGACGATCATAAGTATACGAATGATACGGAAAATAGCAGCAAATACAGCACCCACATGAGTGCATTGCATTATGATAAAAACTTGACATTTCAAGAAAACGAGGATCAAAATAGTGACAAACAGTCAACCGCAATGAGGAACTGGCAATACCCTGCTGAGCAGTCATCGAGCAAGGCGCCTAGACATATTATGGGTCGAGGGTGAGTGGTTTTTAGCGCAGTAGATATTTGTGTTTGAATCCTTTTAACGGTTCAATATTTAATAAATATAATTTATTTATTATCATTATACTTTGGCCCATCATAAGGTATATCACCGTACAAACTTATAATAATATAGTTTGTGCTAGTATAAAGCCCATGTTCGTAAATGCACTATGTGCTATCAACGGCTTTAAAATTTGTTTCAGAGGTATTGATTCCGAGTTATCAGTACCTAATAATAAAGATGCCATCAAAATGGAAGCTCCAAGTAAAAAAGACGACAATCACAATAGCTACCAAATACCCGGACCAATATCTAGTTACGACAATAAAGGTGAAAGAAAATCACTTAGGCAGATATTTGTCGAAGGAATCAACAGGAGGAAAAGCAAGGAAAATAAACTAAGTAAAGACGTTATAGATTCATTAAGCACTATTGCTAAGAATGGTATTAAAATGCAAAGGTGTGAAACTGTATTAAAAAATAATAATAATGATAAAATAACCAAAAAACAAGAGAGTTTCAATAGTACAGCTAATACCGAAATGGCACCTGTATATAATTCCGATAACGGAATGCAGAATGTTGATGTCGTATTTCCAAGAGATCCATTAAAAAAACCTAAAGAAAAGAATTTGAGTTTAGAAGACGACAAGAAAAAAACACTCAATGAAGCGGGTAAGCCTAGCTTCAAAGATCACAAAGATCTGTCGAGTCAAAATAAAGAAATGCAGGGCTTGGATGAGAAAACTAAAGCATCAGGTAAATTGGGTGAATTTTCTATCAGTATTTTCGGTCAGTGTATCTAAAGGGGGTCGAAAAAATTGGGACTTGTTTTGCTAAAAGAGGATTCTCAGATTTGTAAGTTGGACGATATTTTTTTAAGTAGAATTAAGTGTAGTTCTATCTTAAAGATAGGAAGAGTTCTTGATTAATGAATACTATAGCACTTCACTAAAATAAGTTATCACTTGCAGATGAACAGAGTCAAATAAAACCAACAACTTTGCAGCCAGCGGGTGATAAAACTGAAACAAAAGAGCAGCAGATAGGTAAGGGAAAACGCATTTATTTCATACAGTTCAGCATGGGGTTCTTTAAAACGGGTGTGAATAGATATTTGGCAGGGTCGGGTAACGCGAGAATGATATTCCTGGTGTTGCAAGCGTCCATATGCTACGGTAACTGCTTCTCATCTTGCTATCCTAAAGCCAGTTAGTTATTGTAGCTGGCGTCGGTATAAAATCACCTTTTTATGTCATAAGATTGACAAACAGGCAGATGGTCGACTTCGAGATTTCATTGCGGCCATAATTTTAAACACAGCTTTGCTTTTGCTTATTGCTTCAGGAAACGTCCAACACTTAACAATACTGTTATTGTACCTTTAATTCCTTGTCCATTCTGAGACCATTTTCTGACTTGTCGGTACAACATTAGCGCGTAATGAGCCATCTACTAATTGTCGGTAGATTGTCTAGTAAAAAAGCCAATATCAAATTCAGTATCTCTGCTGCTATTTGGTTGCAACGTTGGCGCGCAGCACGTAACTAGCTTTAAGTTAAAAGTTTTAAGGCGATATGATAGCTCAGTGGTAGTGACGTCGGATGCCGAGACGAAGGTCGAAGAGTTCGAATCCTACAATAAGCTGGAGCTTTCGGTGAAGGAAAACATCGTGAGAAAACCACGGTGGTAGGGTACTTTGTAATAGCCACCTGGCTGGCTGCCACCCTCAAGTTGAAAATCTGTCGCCAAGCATCTATCGGTGTGTTCCGACAGCTGCACTTGAGACCTTCCTTCTAGGATTTGGTGGTCCTTCGGCCATATCATCACTTACCATGGTGAGATTGCGGTCAAACACTGGCAAAAAAGTGAGCAAAGATCGTACACCACATTGACCGGGGTACAGACATATGCGAGTCAAGGACGAGAGCGTGCCGCTGCCGCGCGACGCGGCGCGATGTCGCAGTGTTCCGCACGTGCAGCGGGACCCTCCGGTTCACCACTACGGCCACTGGTGTTACTATGTTTAGGAGATGCAGCTGTAAACCTAGCCAGATGAACAAGCCCGAATGTGGTATATTCTACTGTTATTTGTGTATTGCAATACTCGCTCGTTTAGTTCCCCTATTTGTCGTGATATTTTAATTATTGTATGAGGTTAATTGGCAAACGCTCGTGGTAGCATGATAAGCCGTTCTTAATCGATCGGCAAGTTAAGCTAGTACCACCGTCGTGGTCAGTATCTGGATGAGTGACCGCCTAGTCGTATTTCTAGTGGCGTTTCCGTGCTTCGGAAAGCACGTAAAATCCGGTCCCATTTATCACTTAATTGTGATAGTTAAGCTAGTTGGAGGCCTCCTAGGCGGCTTGAAAAACTCTAACAGTAGAATGACCACTAGCCTACCTCCACGATCCGCAGTGGGCACGCGTGGTGGAGTATCTGCCCATTCCCTTTCACCCTGAATTATGAAAGGAGGCCTGTGCTCTGTAGTGGGACATTATAGGCTGATGATGATGATGAATTGGCAAAGGGTTACCAAGCCGCATAAATTAGAAGATGAAATGGGATAGTGATCCGCAACTTTTTTTTAAGTCAATCTCACCAAATGGAGTCTGAAGCAGTTTTTGAAGAGATAGTTAGTTAGTTACACATTCGGTCACATCATCACTTACCATGGTGAGATTACGGTGAAACACAGGCCTATAAACAGTAAAAAAAAAAAAAAAAGTTTTTTCTTGTTCACTCTGAATAGATGAAGAGGCTGAGTTACATATTGTCATACTGTCGTTTCATATATTTTCAGGCGTTCAGATAGACCGGCCCGAAACACAGCTAGAAAATATTCGCAGTGGGTCACAATCTCTGGCTCAAACTTACACGTTAAATCCAAACGACAATAAGTGCACGCGCGCCACTTCGCCCGACAACACGGACAATGAAATATCCTCGCTTGCCGACCTGCCTTCTGACAAGGATGGTAAGTTATTAATTTTATTTAGTCAATTTGCAATAACAAAATGGCTCCCTGACTTTTATTAAAATGGACGTATTTAAGAGGAAAACCGCCGAGGTAACCAACTGGCTGTCAAGTGCAGCTATCGGAGCACACCGATAGCTGCTTTTCAAACTGAGGGTGGTAACCAGGCAAGTGGGTACTACAAAGTACCCTAACACCGTGCTATGGTTTCCTCACGATGTTTTCCTTCACCGAAAGCTCAAGCTCATTGTAAGATTCGAACCCGGGACTTCGCCTTGGAAAGTAGCAATGTGATTATATAATATTTTTCCTCGTAAGGCAAAAGTCCTCGAGGACAGATCTCCCCTGGCGAAGATAAAGCAACGACGACTTACACCGAGTCATGTACGACGCCCACCACTACTGACTACGGCTCCCTTAGCGAAGGTGAAGTGCCCAGCGTAAAGAGACATCAACGTAAGTTTGTTCTAAAATGTTCATTATATGCTTATTTTTTAAGTTTAGTTTGTGTCCTCTGCTCAATTCGATTAATTATTTCAAAAGATATTAAAAAACGACATTTTTTACGTCAAATGTTTGACGGTCCACCTCATAGAGGTACAGAACTAGGAGACGTGCGCGTGCGCCAATATAGAGACGAAAACAATGACAATAGTCGAGCTTGTGAATTGCGCAAATCGCATAACCGAATGAGAGCGGCCGTCAGTCTAATATCGACTCTATCCCACAGCACTATGTGACAACACTACTAAACGATAAAAACAACATAATATATGTAATCTGTTGGTAAAACTGTGCCGCCCACTGACACGGTTCAATATTATGAAATCTGTTGAGCAAGGCGTCTCTAGGAGGGGGCGAGTTTTTTTTTTCAATGCTCTGTCCTCTGTCTTGGCCACCGTCACCTGTGTCACGTATTCTATAAGATTACGCGTACGCGCTGTACCTATGTACGCAATAACAGGGAATGTCTGTATGTATGCGACATTGTTGTACTTGAGGGTGTTCGCCCGCCGGGTGGGTACTATAAAGGACCACACTGCAAAACTTACACTTATTTACTGGTGGCTCTGAGAGCTGTAGATCTCGCGAGTCTTGATACAATTACCTTACTTACTCAAATTTCACGAGAATCGGTTGAGAAATGCGACCTGTAGGGGAGAACAGCCGGAGATCCGCCGCACATCTGAACATATAAAATCATTTTTGTCCAAGCTGAAACGGAGACGCATCGCTCGCACGGGCAGATAGAGTCTGGTAAACGAAAGTAGATACTCGAATTATTTGCAAACATTTTATATGGCAATGAAGAAAAAGAGCAAAAAAACACTTTTTTTGAATCCAGGTATGTCATACTCAATTTGAGATTGCTATGCTGATTTTTTTTTAATTTACTGCGCCTCTTCGTTTTCTACTTTCTTTTGTCAGACTCTATTAACATGCAAAAACTCGCTAGCATCAATGAATACTTAACTGTAATTTTTTTTATGTCTTTTTGTTATTTTTACAGCTATTAAACTTTCCAATCAGGAAAAGGATACTCGTGATACGTAAGTTTCACTTTTGTTACCTTAATTCTCACTGTGCTGGGCCTTACTGATGGAAACAGCGCTTTCTTTTTAATTCATCCAGTTGGTCCAATATGGAGTTGTTTTGATTATAAATATTTCTCAGGGCGGCATCAAATATCCCATCGGCACAGAAGATGGAGGCGGCGCTTCAAGCCATAACTGAAGAGCTGGCGAGATGTCGACAACTTCTCATGAGTCAGACATCTGGACAAGAGGTCATGCACTTCTCTACCGTTACGTAGAATGTACCTGTAGTTTGATACAGACCTGCCACATTCCGTAGATTACGTACGAAAAGATACATACAGTGCCACCAACTTATAGTCCTACAAACTTATCTGACCCGGTGACCAAAAGAGGAACTAACGAAGTCAGTTTGAAAAGTCTGCGTGCCATTCGCCATTGGTTGTTTGCTCCACCAAATGCGATAACAGCGCCTCTCTCTCCGGGCTAGATAAGTTTGTGCGACTATATCTGTAAAATTGGAACTAAAGCTCTCACTTGAAAATGACAGCCTTAAATGTCAAAAATGTTGGCAATATTGTCGATGGTGGTGCCATTACATTGTACAGATAGGGACAGTTTGTGGGTCTGTACGTCCGCTACCGATCCATTGAGAGGCCCACAGATATACATCTAAATAGATGCCGCGAGTGTATGTACATCGCGTGTCAAAATCTGTGCAAAAATGGGGCCGAATTTGCTTCTTTTGAAACTGTTTCGCGCAGACAGGGTACTCGCATAAGGCTGCATGTCCACCAGAGATGTATAGCGAGGGATGTGTTTAGCTAACAAATAGGATAGCTTCATTTTCAGCCAGCCTAACTAAATCAATCTTGTGATATTATGATAGGTACATAAAAAGTTACACGCTTGGTTTTACGGATGGAGGGACGGTATCTATTTAGATTTATGTCTGTGGAGAAGCCCGAAAGAGATAGAGCTATGCGATAGAAAGAGAGGTTCTTGTACTTCTTTTCGTACCTAAACACAATTTTTATGAGGAGAGCCTTCTCTTCGTTAGTACTATTTCTTATTCTGTGGTAGTAGTCTGAAGTAGAAGTTATAGTAGTTAATAGTTGTAAAATATGCTATACTAAAATACCTATATGTATATTGGATAACTAGTGGAAAAGTATACTATTAGTTAATACATTATTATTAACATAAAGCTTCCATCTTTATATGTGAAATACGAGTATTGAATAGTTGAGAGTTTTTTTTTTTTTTTTTTACTGTTTATAGGCCTGTGTTTGACCGCAATCTCACCATGTTAAGTGATGATGCGGTCGAAGGTGTTAAGCACACAAAGCCTAGAAGGAACTGGCTCTCAAGTGCAGCTGTCGGAACACACCGAAAGGTGCTTGGCGACAGATTTTCAACTTGAGGGTGGTAGCCAGCCAGACGGGTACTACAAAGTACCCTACCACCGTGCTATGGTTTCCTCACGATGTTTTCCTTCACCGAAAGCTCAAGCTCATTGTAGGATTCGAACCCGGGACCTTCGTCTCGGTATCCGACGTCACTACCACTGAGCTATCATCGCCTTAAAAGTGCATAAGGTGGGTACTTTTGGTCAATAAACGTTGGTTTGTGTAATTTTAATTATGGATCCTTTTTACACTTATATTTAAGAATTTTATCCTTCTTTTCTAGTCAACATTGTTATTAATTGAATTTATCATTCAACCATGTATCTAGTAATATAAATCATTGTTATTTTAGAAATAGAAACATTAAATAAAAACCCTACATACAAAATAATGTCACATAATTCACCCACTACAGCAATTGAAATCGAACAGTAAAGACGTGTCTACATCAACGGGGCTGGCGAACGGACGACTCGCGTTGAAGAAGGCCCCGGCTAGTCCCCGGATTGGGGACACCATAGTGCCTAAGTGTGGCTTCACCCTTCATATTGGCACTGTCGTTCTGTCTGACGAGGTTAACACTAATATTATTTATATGAGAAAGTAATTCTTGTCGGTCTGTTTGTTATTTTTTCATGAATTAGTATTTTGAACCGATTGCGGTTAAAGGAGTTTGAAGATTTTCGTATCAAGCCTGGCTGTCCTATCATTCCGCCATTTTGATTTTATTTCTAAATGTCGTCAACAGATGACTTATATGAAAATCGATAATCGATTTAATCTAATATTTTAATAAAAAGTTTTTTTTTTTTACAATAGTTTATTGGATATAGTAATTAATTTTGCATTAAAATATTATCTATATGTATTTTTATTTTTCTTAACAGTAAAACTTTAGTTACTTATATCTTCGACACGTGACAATTTACGAGGTTTTGTCACAGAATATTTCTTAATTGTATTGATGTCAAATATCGCTTTTCTAAAACTTATCAGCAGGCGCCATTTTGAAAAAAAAACTAAAAGGAGGACTAGAGGAATGCCAAAATCTTCGAATCCTTTGGCATGTAGATAGCCTATGATATAGAGATGGAAATTTGATACTTTGTAGCACCCGATGATATAGAGATGGAAATTTGATACTTTATAGCGCGGAAACACGGGTGAAACCGCGGGGGAAAGCAACTATGCAATTCTGTAAAAGGTAAATCATCTCGAAAGTCATCTCGCAACTCACCTCGCAACTCGATTTGGCGCTGAATTATGTTTCAGAATACCAAATCCTACTGAAAAACGTCAAAATACTCACCTGTCGTAGTTCATCTCACTTCCGTCATCATTCGGTGGCGCTAGTGTCGAACTCACTGATTTTAAGAATATGAAACTCTAATCTCATCGCGGATTCAGAAGTGATACTGCAAATGATCTTTACAGAATAGCACCGCTGATTGGTTTATATATTAAAGTAGTTTGAAATGGTAACTGTAGTTTAGAGGATAGTTAGTGATAAAGGTAGCAGTTGAAGCTTAGTATATGAGGTATAGGGATGATGACCACTAGGGGTTAAGAAAAACCAAACAAAAACCAGTTGGAGCATTTTTCCTCATCATCTTATTCAAATAGAGTAGAATTGAAAAGCCACATAGGTAGGTCTCTTCGCGTCAACACTATGAAGTTGAGTTAAAATGGCCGCCCTAGACAAGATGGCTGACGATTGTCCCCGTTAACCAACAACTTTTGTATGGGATTTACATGAGAAAACTATAAATAATCACTTGAAAATCAGGTTTCAGTCTTTTCTACCGAAGACATTTGTCTTCGTCCACACTAGATCTTAACTATGTAAAAGAGATTTCTTCAGAGAAAATAGAGAACCAGCTCACTAGCTCATGGGCCCCATAGTTCTAAATTCAATGGTATTCGACGGTACAGCTGGCGCGGTTGGTTACTCCACCTATTGCGCTTGCAGGTCGTGGGTTCGATTCCCACACAGGACATGCGTTTGTGTGCATTAACATGTCGGTGTGTACCGAGTCCGGGTGTAATTATGTATATTAAGTATGTATTTACAAACAAAAAGTAGTATATGTGTTATATCAGATATCTGGTTTCCATAGTACAAGCTCTGCTTAGTTTGGGATCAGACGACCGTGTGTGAAGAATGTCCCAGTATATTTATTATTTATAATAACCCTAAACACACTACCAGGCTGTTATGAACTCCCGCAACATGAATCTAGTCCTCATGTGGAAGTTCTTCGACCAAAACGTAGCCATGACGCGCATGCGCACCGGACGAGTCTTAGTCTTCGACTTCTCTACAGAGTATGACGTCAGGATGACCGATGAATTCCTTAATTATCTTAAATATGTAAGTATGATAATGTTAAGTCTTCTGTGGGAATTTAGGACCTAGTATTTTTGGTAGAACCAAGTATTTCATAGTATATCCTTTATACGTAATACGTCAGAAGCTAAAAGAATAGGTGTGAGTGTAATTGAGTTGTCCTTATTTTCTTGGAGTCTGAGATTCTGAATTTCTATGATTCTCGACAAGTAATAGTAGATAGGTACCGGATCTAGTTAGGTACTCGCACCTCAAGCTATACAGAGATGGCTTGACAAGCTTCGGAAGCGTCACGCTATTCGGCGTAGTATTGCGCCGCTTCACTTAATGCATTTTGTTTCTTAACGTCCGATGCGTGTCCCGCCTGCTCTGTTTATCGTAAAGCTTAGGATTTTCAGCGTGATGTCCAATGCTTGACAAAGAGACAGGGGCGGTCAACCTGATGGTAAAATGTCACCATTGCCTTTGCAACATCAGGATTTTATCCTAACTTTAATATTATAAATGCGAAAGTGAGTTTGATTGTTACGCCTTCACGCCTCAACTACTCAACGGATCATCATGAAATTTGGCATGCAGATAGCCTATGGTATGGAGAAGGACATGGGCATACTTCTTATCCCGGGAACGCGGGTGAAACCGCGGGGGACAGCTAGTAATAATATAAATCGAACAGTTACCACATCCTATTCAACAACCAGGAGGAGATGCCCATTATAATATGCGAGATCAACAAACAAGAGGAGCCTTTCGCGAGTTGTTCCTTGCCATTCCGAAATGCTTTGCTCAACACTAATAGACGGACAGACATGTCATTGGCTTTGGTTAGTCGAAAACCTCAATAATTCTTAATACTTCTCGATAGACGCATCCGCAACAACAAAATGCATAGAGGTGACCAACAAAATGCAGAGAGGATGCATAGAGAGAATGATAAACATTTTGGAAAATGAAAAATGGTGACTAAACATCCATACGAACTTTCGCAGTTTTTAATATTAACTGGTTGAATTGTTTTTTCTACAAGATAATAATGAAATGAAAAATGGTAACACATCATCCATACGAGCTATTGAGCATACGGCCCGCCTGATGGTAAGCGGTTACCGTTGTCTATAAGCGCTTATAACACAGGATTATCACTCGCACAAGAGGTGTTAGAGTCGCTCTGCCGGCAGCGGAAGAGACATTTGATCCTACTTAGCTGGTCCCCGCACACTGCCAGTATATTGCCTTATTATTTGGGTGCGATCTTCTGTGAGGTTAAGGTACTTCCCAATCTGGGCTGCTCCGGATTTGGAACCCCTTTGAAATACTTGAAGGTTCAACAACGTAGGTCTTACAATCAATATGTGGAGAGGAGATAGACTGATGGATTTGCAAAGCAGTCTGTAGTAATATGATGATGATGTTTTAAGCGATGATAGCTCAATGGTAGTGACGTCGGATACCGAGGCGAAGGTCCCGGGTTCGAATCCTACAATGAGTTTGATCTTTCGGTGAAGGAAAACATCGTGAGGAAACCATAGCACGGTGGCACGGTATTTTGTAGTACTTACCCATCTGGCTGGCTACCACCGTCAAGTCGCCAAGCACCTATCGGTGTGTTCCGACAGCTGCACTTGAGAGCCAGTTCCTTCTAGGTTTTGTGTGCTTACCAACTTCAGCCACATTATCACTTACCATGGTGAGGCTGTGGTCAAACGTAAATTATTTAGATATTCGTCAAACAAATAATACCGATCAGGTGGCAGGGCCTTACATGAATCGGGCGCTGACAGCAGCGGATAGTCTAGACGCGGGCAATGAGATGGGCGTGGTGGACCTGTGGTGCAAGCTGCGAGATGATAGCGGCGTAACCACCGCCACCGGCCCGACCGCTATCAACCAGCTACTCGCACGGGTGAACATTTACTATACCTGTCCCCTCAGACCAATAAGCCTACACGCTACTTAGCCGGATAAAATCGAGAAAAAATCACTAGAGTAGATACCGAGTAAACGCATTCCACAACTAGTCTTTGATTTTGAACTGTAAGGACCAAGCACTGCATCGTGTATTCTTGATTTGGCCAATCAGAGCGCATGTGTCCTTGACTTAGCCAATCAGGGCGCTTTGTCGGTTGTGGAAAATTGGTGGAATAGATTTCAAGCAAAATGAACGTCATTGATCTTCTTTGGATTATTTGTTCGATGTTCGATCATTAAGCTTATGCACTACTGCATAAGAGTCGCCACACCGCGTCGTCCGCTCTTTCCTCCCGCCAATATTTTACGATTGTGTCCTCATAGAATTCTTTGTTGCTATGGCTTCTATAGGCTACTTGGTCTATGTTTTTGGATCACCCGTAGGTATTCTAAATCTAATAAATTTTATTTTGGGTATGATCGACCCATATAAAAGCTGTGATAGTTCTCCTGGTAATTTTAGTCTTTATTCCAACGAAACAGCACAAACATATAATATATGATCTATTCAATAGATAGCTTTTGACAACCTTAAAATTCAATTATGTTTTAGATACAAACGTTACCGGAGCCTGATGCCATTGTTCAAAAGTCACCGGCTAAAGATAATTTCAGTGAATCAGCGAATGATGGCCCACAGGAAAACAACCGGGGTAATGTAAGTACTTATGTTTTACTAAAAGCTCGCTGATAGATTTACATGGTTGGTACCTATTTAATATAGAGTTGAAATAGCCTAATATAGTCATCGTCATTATCAAAGCTCCCACTCATCAAAACACGCAAGAAGCTCCCATCCCATTGATCAACAAAGGTTTTTTAATTAAAAGACTGTACCTATGTACTCAAAAATATCATCACTAATTCATATCAATCATTATTCATATCTGGACCAACTTGAATCAAACTCTTTGCTCACTTTCCCAGTAGATTTTAAAATCTACTATTTTCTAGCAATCACCACAATCTGATATGGGAGATGCAACAGTTACTAAGGATAATAGTCAACCTTCAAAAAACAACATTCCACTGAACAACTTCCTAGGCAATGTGAGTATACTTTACCTTCTTACATTTCATATTCCTAGGCGCCTGTGTCTCCCTAAATATTCTGATTGTTAGCAAAAATATCTAGGCTCTATGTGCACTTACCGCGGTGAGAAAGTGATATAAATAAAAAAAAAAAGTACAATATCTTCTAGAAGAAATATCTGTGCATTATACTTACCTACTTAAACTCGACGCTTAATTCATGCCGCGACAGGTGATATCTGCAATCAGATGAGAATTCGCTATATTATGCGTGCGTGTTCGCCTGAGGTATCTATCACTCGGTCGAGTTTTATTTTGTGAACATGTTGTTTTTATACGACTAAGTCGGTTCACAAACATACGGTCCGCCTGGGAGTCAATCGGTGAGAATTCGACTCGATATTAATCGCTCGATCGAAAAGTAAAGAATTGAAACGTTTATCGAGTGTAAATCACGTTAAGTTAGTCTGGCAATTTCGAGATTAGCATATTTAGAAGGAAAATCGGTTAACTCCAGCTTTGATTGGTCGGGACCATTCGATTTAACTCCGCCCCTCGACATTTTACAGTCGAATAGGACTCGAACCGTAAGCTCGATTCGAAGGTTATTTCGAAGGACGTGAGAATTGGGTCCCTGATGGTAAGCTGTTACCGTAACCATATGGAAGCTTGCAACACACGCACGAGGCATCACTCAAGCGTTATAGACCCTTTCCCTCTCCTCAAAGAGCTCTGGCGACTTTACTAACACGCAGGAACAACATAAAGTTATTTAGCTGCGGTGTTCTGTAAGGTGGACGTACCTACTTCCCCAGTCCAACTACTCTTTGAGCGAAAAAACGCTATACTCTACCTCTACCTCTTTCAATAGCTTAGCTAGAACTTCAAACTTTCTAGTCCAAATCCCTCGCATTATTTTATTTTAAAACACCTGGCCAAGGGACCTGAAATATTCCGCCTACTTGTTTTAAATATCGCCTTTAAAACTGGGACCAAATTCTCACAGAAAGTGTTACCCAATCGCGATTCGCTCTCACTATCTGAACGCTGATCGAATACTGTCACGGTGCCAAAGCGTTCGAGGTATTTGTCTTACTCGAAGTTCGACCTGTTCGGTATATTCACCACCTTTCCTAATACAATATAGTCTGTTCTAAAACTACATTCAGTAGATCATATTGCCAATACGGGTTAGTATCTAAATAAGCCAATTTTGTCTGGCTTTGACTTAAATAAACCAACCTGATTCTGTTTGTCACAACTAAACCAATTTAGTCCCCCACTATATCTCTTTCTAACGAATAATATAAGAAGAGGATGTAAGAAAATCTTGAAAACGGCAAAGACTAATTTGACAGTTTTTAAATATGTTCTACCTATCCTTTTTCAAAAATGTTTGTAAGAAAGAAATGTGATGAGATTAAAATTAGTTTAGTGCGATTTACAACAGAATCGGCAATGGTGCCGATCTTATGCAATTCATCAATTCCGAATCTTTAATTGAATTGAATTGTATATGTCACCGTATTTTTGTAAAAACCGTTAGTTTATAATCTACCTAGCGAGATTGTAAACTCCCCGATAAATTGTGAACTGTACCATACAGCTTACAATATTACGTATTCATATCCGATAGTTTATAATCTATCCATGTCAAACCGTCATATTGCAAACGAACCTGCACTTGCCGACAAGGTTCACAATCTGTCCGATTTTATCACTCGTAATATTGTGAACCGTCCCTGATTGATCAGTCTTGGCGGTAGAGCGTTTTGTAGAATACTAGAATCAATATCCGAAATTTTTTATTGGATATAGTTTCACAAATATAATAAAAACATTAAAATTATAACTCAGGTTATGTTCGGCTACTAACAGTTATTTTTCACAGAAACTTGACTTATTATTTAAATCCTAGTTTATTTTCACAAATAATTGTAACTTTATGATAACTTTCACTTATTTTAAACACAAAATCGATTAAAGACACACAAAAATATGTTTGTTTATGGTCGATGATAACAAATGACAGCTAGGTAAAGATGGCGGCGCGGGACACATGACGTTCAACCAATCAGCGCGCAAAGAGCATTCCTTCGGGTTCTAGTATGATGCCAGTTCACAATATAACGGTTTGTTGCGGATAGATTATAAACTATCGGAAATGAATACGTTGTATTGTAAGCAGTATGATACAGTTCACAATATATCGGGGAGTTTATAATCTCGCTAGGTAGATTATAAACTAACGGTTTTCACAAAAATACGGTGACATATATAATGAGTGACTAGTATACCAAAAAATATTGAAATTACGTAGGATCTGCCGAGAATTGAAAAAATGAATTGCGTTAGCAATATTGCTTTAGCTTCCTTTTTAGCCCCCATGGTCATCTGATCCCAAACTAAGCTGAGCTTGTACTATGGAAACCAGATAACCGATATAATATATATACTACTTTTTGTTTGTAAATACATACTTAATATACATAATTACACCCAGACTCAGTACAAACAGACAAATGTTCATGCACACAAATGCATGTCCTGTGCGGGAATCGAACCCACGACCTGCGGCGTAATAGCTGGAGTCTTAACCAACTGCGCCAACTGGTCCGTCACACCACGTCAAGCATTCTTCTTTTCAATCTTTGATACTTTGGAAGGTTTTAGACACAAAAATGTTAGCAAAATCGTCGGACATTACCTAAAATAACGGAGCTTTTAACACTATATATTTTTACTTATTTCACAGTACAATCATATTTCTAAGGTTAAAACGCAGCTATTATTGAATGATATAGTAAGTTCCATTATTGTTAAATTAGTGATCGAAATTGAAAACTAAAACTTAAAGATTCTTGTTGACTTTCAGCCTGCTAATATAAGATCAACGGAAGATTTGAAAAAAGCTTTGCAAGTGAGTGATATCAAAGTTGTAAAGCTGTTACGTAACGATAACATGCATTAACAATGCATTCTTACTTTTTCAACACACATGATCGTAAAGTGACATTTAATTGCATCGTTTTTAGTATCGTAATGCAGCTTATTACGCACTAGTGCTTTTTACTTTACATTACCGCACAATTTTATTATAGGTAGGTATAATCCCGATTATGTTAAGTATGTACCAAACTGCAAGTGATTATGTGTGTAGACGACGCATTCTTAATTTAAACGGGTAAAACAGTTTGACAGCGCATCGCTGTAAAAAAAACCTGCGCGCTCTTCTCATTATGTGGTTGATGATTACCTATCAAAAAATCTACTTAAAAAAATACAAGTCAGTTTTTTCCTCGCAACTATGTTAAAAAACGTCGTATGACACGCGTGTGTAATGACCAACTTTGCACACATGTATCATAATGTACTATTCTGTGATATCACCAACTCGCACAGTAATTTATATTATAGCATAGATTAATATAATAGTTACGATTGTGATGGGCTTAAGTTATAAAATGAATCATATCAATTCACAGAGAAATGTCGACGACAAACATAAATTTTCGGTTCCAAGATCATCCAATCTGGAAGACGTGAGTAGTGTTCTTATTTTAATAGAAACCTCTGTGAAGTATCACTAATACAAATTTTGTTTTTGCAGGGTACCTTTTCGAGTTCAATGTTAAGTGAATATTGGTGCCGATTCTGTTGTAAATCGCTCTAAACTAATTTTAGTCACATCTCATCTCTTTCTTACGAACATGATTGAAAAAAGATAGAACATATTTTAAGTTGTCAAATTAATCTTTGCCGTCTTATTTTGCGTGTATTTAGGCGTAACCGCGATAGATGGCGATTAAATTTATATTGAAAACAAGCATTGGACTAATTTGACAGGACTCAATTTCTTACATCCTTTTCTTATGTTCTTTGTTAGAAAGAGACGTAGTGACATTAAAATTAGTTTAGTTGTGAACAACAGAATCAGGGCCATTGTCAAAATCAGCCAAAGTTGTGCTAAAATCAGTGTTCCGTAGGTGTATCTTATGTATTTGCCCCGCCTTCTAACGCAATTCTGGTTTTTGAAATTTTCTTCAATCTTCAACTTAGAAAATGGTCATAGTTTTTTCGTCACTAACCAATTAAATCTTAATTATTTGATTAATTTATTGGTAGGATATTTTGCGGTGACGGATGCTAAAATAATATATTTTCTTAGAGAGGCGCTAGAAAACAGTCCCAAAAAACGACATGGTTTGATAAACAAGAAGATCAGGTATGTAAGTCACAAAATAATAAAGTTTTATAGCTAAAAAAAAGTAATAAATAGTTTTATAAATAAAAATGTATTTCTCTTAGGATAACGAAGCTCAAAACTATTCAGGATTAATAAAGGAAATGAAAATAACTAGTAAGTGATTATTACGTGAATCGCAACGCTGGCGACTCCTTATAAATCAGCTATTAAAAGTAGGTACAGCATTAAGTTAAAACATTGTATTGTTCAGATAAAGACTCGCAGGCATTGAGGGACTTGAAGGTCGACGACAGTGAACAAAACCTCTGCAAAAAAACTGATAGTAATATCATCATTATGTAAAAAACAAATATTTTGTATTGAATAGGCACTAACTGTAGAAAAACTCAGCAATTTCTTCTTAGAACAAATCTCGTAAAAGTAATTTAGCTCTTTAATTAATGAGTAAATAGAAATTTGAATCAGTGAAGCACCCACAATCTGCACCGCATGAGTCGTATGACAGCCATCGATCTTATCGCCGGTGCGTACCATCAGTGCAAATTCTGTGGCCTTCTAAATATTGTGGCGTAGCCTAATAATATTACAAATTTTCATTGCCATACATTTTACTATTAGTTACCTAGTTACTTATAGTTGATTTCGGGCATTGAGCCAAAAATCCGCAGATATTACTAATATCGGATTTCTTTAACTTCGATTGGTACTATCTGAAGCTCTTATGTAGCTAAAATTGCACATGTGCGTAAAGAACTGCTAGAAATACATTAATGAATATTTTTTGTAGGTATGAAAGTACCTAAATCAGTGACAATAGTACCGAAGCCAGAGAAATGCTATACAAAATGCGAAGGACGACAAAGAGTGAGTGTTGATTTTCTTCAAGCAAATAGTTCATCAAAGAAGTATTATTAAATACCCTTCACGCATGGCCATGATAGCTCAGTTGTTCTGATGTCGAATATTGTTACTAAGGTCGTGGGTTGAAATACTACAATGAGCTTGAGATTTTACGGCGATTATTACTTTAAAAATATCTTTTGAAAAGCCAAATTCAAGCCAAATAGTTATGTAGTTATGTATATGTATCTTCAGAAGGATTATGAAAAAAGAGAAACCATAGAGGTCGAAAATTATAGATAGAGTGATAGCGTTAACAACGTTACCTTGTGCGAAACGTGAGCAATTTCCATAAAGATGCATTCACAGATATATCGTACACTAGTTGATTTACGGACAGACAAAATTTCGATATGGATTCCTCGACATTTGATGTCGGTAAAAGTATCGATAAAAAACGAGAAATTGGCATTCAAACTATGTACGCGCACTTTTTTCAAGACGTTTGAATGCTCATGGACTGTACTCTAGTAGAGTCACTCTATTAATGTTCTAACTCTATGAGAGACATTTGACAATCATCGATTTAGTTTCTAAATGCAAGGCAAAGAATACAAACACAAGAAGTACCTCCAGGAGGACGAGGACAGCATCGCGGAGCAAGATGACCCCCGAGGCACCCAGAGCATCACCATCACGGTTCTGTGGCTGGCACTCAACGAGGAGTGTGAAGCCATGGTCAACCCCAAAGTGCAGAGGCTCTACGTCGCATACACCTTTCTTGGTAGGTCTGGCGCTGAGCTGGAGACTCCCGTTAGCCTCCCCAAGCCGGAACATTACGTCGACAAGTGTTACTTTAATTTTTCAAAGAGTAAGTATTTATTTGGATTTTGTGTTTCCAAAACCTTCATAATATATGTTTATCTTCACTCAATTCGCAAAGAGATTATTGGCCAGGAGTAAGCCTGTACAATTCTTAATCCTCAACCTTTAACTTCTTTGCCAGCATGAAAGTGAGTCTATCCATATGTTTATATTTTTTTTAATATTATGGTGGGTCCCGGTTTCGAATCAAACAATGAGCTTTCGGTGAAGGAAATATTGTGACAAAATCATAGCCACTGGCTACTACCCTCCAAGTTGAAAATCTGTCGCGAAGCGTCTATCGGTGTGTTCCGACAGCTGCACTTGAGGGCCAGTTCTTTCTAGGCTTTGTGTGCTTACCACCATCGGCCACATCATCACTTTCCGTGGTGAGATTGCGGTCCAACAAAGGCATAAAAACAGTAAAAAAATGTATTTAGAACCCGGAGTAGGACAGCTAGTTCAGAACAAGTGTCGATCCCCAGCGTTCCAACTGCACGAGTGTGACCTCCTGGTCCTCGGTCACGTGGCGCGGTGCAGATCCTCGAACAGAACATCGAGCGACCCGAGGGACTCCATCGTGTTCACCGTCGTCAGCGAACCGCCTGAAGATCCACTCGGGCTTGATAGCTGCGAGGATATCGGGTGAGTCAAGTTTTAGTTACCGGGTGAGTCTAGTTTTAGTTACCCGGTGAGTCAAGTTTTAGTTACCGGGTGAGTCAAGTTTTAGTCACCGGGTGAGTCTAGTTTTAGTTACCGGATGAGTCAAGTTTTACTTACTTTATTCTGTCAGTTCTTCTCAGTTGAAGGCCTACTTCCGAACCGGTGGTAACTTGAGTCAGTAGCTTTGACCTTCATAGGGCCTGAATTGAATAAATGGGTTTGACTTTTGTCATTGTCGGCTTTGTGTTTGGTAATTGATGATGTGGCCGAAGGTAGTCGCACAAAGATTATAAAGGAACTGCCGCATTCAGGCACTTGTTTTACTTTTGTATCACTTTAGCGAGTTTCTGGGCTGTCAACATTTCTGAATGTTATGTGCCAGTATAGCTTGGGGTTCTTAGAGATTCCTTCATTCCTCCTCCATGGATCCTCCATTCAGCAAAATGGCGTTTACATCCGTTCAGAACGGTAAGAATCAAAAAATGAAATTAATTGAAAAAAAAACCCCATTTCAAATGAGTGAATCAGAAACAGTTCATCGCGTGACATTCGTAGCATCCTTCGTAGTCAGTGCGTCCCACGATTTCGTAGGCAATAGTGTCTGCTACGATGTAGCACATCTACGAAATGAAATCGTAGCAAGCCTTCGAATTGTTAGCTTACTTAAGCCGCGTGTAGAATCGTGCAATGCAATGTAACATGCAATGCAATGCAATAATTTGGCGTCCAATGTTTAGTTATTAATTGAAAAAAAATCGCATAGTCTGGACATTGTAAGTCGTGCGCGCAGCGATCCAAGAATTATCGGTTATTGAAACGAACTTAAAGGGGCGCGTAGAGGGTTTTTTTGATAAACCACTAAGGTAGCAAACAAGCATACGGCCCGCCTGATGGTAAGCGATTACCGTAGCCTATGGATGCTTGCAACACCAGGGGTATCGTTCACGCGTTGCCGACCCTGCAAACATCTCTTCACACACCCTTGGCAAAACCACTACGGGAAGCTCATTCCTAAGTCTAAGCGTCAGCGAAAGGAAACTCCTTTGAGGCCGCACAGTACGAAACCATTTTGGTTCATAATAAATGCGCAGTTCGTACGCGCGGCTCTACAAGATTGACGCAAAGTCGAACGTTTAGTTGCATTGCATTGTATCAGTCTGGACGCGGTATTCGATTAAATTAGATATTGATAACATTGTGTGAGGCGTTGTATGGGGACGTGTTGTGTAGGTGCGCGCAGCTGTACCTGGGTGACATGGTGACGTACAGTGCGAACAGCAGTGAGTACACGGAGGTGGTACCGGTTCGCGCGACCTCCGGCGCCGTGGTCGGCGTGCTCGCGGTCAGGGTGAGCGGGCTGCACGTCGTGCGCCGCTGTGTGGCGCTGTCACACTCGCACAGGGACCTCACGCACATCTGGAACTGGTCAGTCACTACACTACCACAGAGGATTGAATTACTCTGTGACAAAATTGCTTCGCGGTCATGGTCTCAATTTTAAGATGAAAGGATGGCTGCAAGAAATTTGAAAGATAGGTATTTAACAAATCTATTGCTGTCGCGCTGTGGCCCGGAAATCAATGTGTGAGTGAACAGACTGTGCATGGTGCAAGTGTGCGTGCCGTAGCTCGCACCGCTCCCACCGACCGCCCGCCCCTCGATTTTACTTTACTTGTAATATTATATTTCTGTGATTCGGCCGGCGACTGGCAAGTTGATATACCTTTCAGCGCTTGCAGTTCTGTTGTTCCAAGTGACATTAGGGATTTTGAAATTAGAACAAATACCTAACCATACGTTATTTTATTTGTATTTTGAGTCGATATAAAAAAATAGATTATATATTCGACATTTATATATGTAATATTATTGGAACTGCATTATATTCACATAATGATAATCTATTAGGGCTTCCAAACAAATACCTATACAACATTTTATAGATTTATATTTGTCCACAGTCCACGCATTTCTTCGAAACTATTTATCGAATTGTGAACATTCTTTTTTTAATCCCTTATATTTACTTCAACTTAGCGAACAGTGCGAAAGTAAAAAATAACTCTAATCTGACACTGTCTTGATGTCAGCTATAATATTTTTAATTGAATATATACGACGTGCTCTTTCGTGACTTTAAGATATTTTCAGTTTACAGTTATTTCATATTTTTTTGTGTATTGTAGTTTTTTTTACTAGTGAAAGAGCTTATTTATACGTATAAAACAAGCCCTTGAAATAATATTGTAGAATCATAATAAAACGTAGCTCGTATCAAGCCAGGCCTTCACGCGTATTACTCCATATCTTGAAAAAAACTGAACCGATTTTGATGAAACTTCTTCACAAAATATTAAAAATAACTCTAATCTGACACTGTCTTAAAGTCAGCGAAATATTTTTACTGGAATACGTCGTGCTCTTTCGCTGACTTTAAATCAGCGTTAGATTAGAGTTATTTCATTCTTTTTAGTGTATTTGGAAGTCGATAAAAAAAAATTAAATAACTTTTTTTTTGTGTATTTTGAAGTCGATTTAGTTTTTTAAATTACTTTTTTATTTCAATTACCAACTTTTTTATTTCGTATTATTTAGAATTTGACCAAGCTCAAGCCAAGCCGCCGCACGTATTACTTATTCCATATCTTGAAAACAACTGAACCGATTTTAATAAAACTCTCACTGAGTTGAAGTAAATGTAAACCAATAAAAAAAATGTCACAATCCGATTAATAGTTTCAGAGAAATGCGTGGACAAACATACACCTATGAAATTTTGTATATTAGTTTGGAAGCCTGAAATTTTGTGAGGAAGTTTCATCAAAATCAGTTCAATAGTTTTTAAGATATGGAATAATAAGTGTGTCGGGCTGGCTTATTGATACGAGCTATGGGCGTTGGTTGTGTCAAAGGGAAAATATCTGAAAACTTTGGTCAAATCCTCGTAAATGTAAGAAAAAAAAATTACAAGTCGATTTTAAATAAATATACCAGCCAAGTGAGAGTCAGACTCACACACAGAGGGATCCGTACAATATTAAATAACTTATCGTTGCTATGACAAAAAAAAGAAGTTTCTTGTATGAGCGGCCCCTTTAATTTTTCTTTTTCATTTTTATTATTTTTTGTTATAGCGGTCATAGAAATACATATTCTCTGAAAATTTCAGCTGTCTACCTATTACCGTTCATGAGATACAGCCCACTGACAGACAGACGCACGGACGGACAGCGGAGTCTTGTTTGGCACCCTTCGGGTACGAAACTAAAAGGTATAGTCACAATCCGATTAATAGTTTCCGAGAAATGCGTGGATAAATATACATACTTACAACCATACATACACCTATAAAATGTTGTATATTTGTTTGGAAGTCCTAATAGATTATCATTTGAATATATAATATTGTTTGGCAGTCCAATAATACATACATACGTGTCGAATTGATAATCTCCTTTTTTAAGTCAATTAAAATTAGATATTTTGTCCTGTTATTTTGAAAAAGGTTACTAAATATTAGATATTATGATAACCTTTGAACGATCACATTTCTTGTTCTTTAATCCTTCATCACTCAAAAGTATAAAAAAGAACAATCTTGGTTAGGCCACACTATACCTTACATGTAGGTTACCAAAGACGTAATACTATATCGATATCGATGAACAACACTAGAGCAGGTATCGATAATATATTATCGACTACTACGCGACACTTCTTTGACTGTATATGTATTTGTCCAAGCCTCTCCTCCCTCAACCCTGCCCGAATACAGGCGATAGAGATAACTGAAGCTTGGATCGATTATACCTATTTAAAATTGACGAAATCGCTATTTCGTAATCCCCAGTTTCCTCCTCCAATACTGAATCGATTTTAATTATTTTTCAAGAATAGTAATAAGAAGGGCTTTGGCTATGTCGGTCGGTTTTCCTTTTATTATTTATATTCGTCATATTTGTTTTCTGGACGTCTGATAAGGGCAGTTAAAAATGATGAGTTTTTGTGATTTTAGAAGATTTTTAGTTTTTATAATAATTAATTTATGGAGAAAAACGAAACCGAGGGACATACAGTGGCACCTACAGATTGCATGGTAAAATAATCATTGCTCTAGTGTCATTATCCAGAGAGGAAACTGAGGATTACGTTTGTATGGAAAAAACACCACCAGTGTTTCCTCTTAAGCTTAAACATTAATGAAATCCTTTTTGTGTTAAATGTTTTCGTTGTGTCCTATCCTAATTCTATAAATTTTCTTTCAGATTGCATAATGTACTATCGAATGTTAATGAAACCGACTTCTACGTGTCAAATTATTTATGTATTTACCATATTTATATAGATAAATCTCACTTATTAAAAAAATCCAATAAAAATCTTATTTTGATTGAATAAAGTTCATTGAACTCAAATTATGAAGTAGCTTGTGCTACCTAAGTAATAAAATATGAATTTCAACATCGAAATTCTTGTTCATATGCAACAATCGTTTAGTATCAAACGATATAGGTTATGGAATACAAAGCAGATTACAGTTTAGATCGTCTTGAACCGTCAATAAATCTTGCAGGAATTAGGCATATGTTTGACTGCCGACTTTAATCCGCGGATGCTCCCGTTTCCATACAAATGTAATATAGAAACTATTTGAGCATTTAAACAAACTTGACACTGTACTGGTAGTTGTTCATAGCGCTAAAGAGAATGTAACCAAACAAGCCTCTTACCCATGCCAAGTACTTATATGTATGTATGTATATCTCCGAGAGGCTTATTGTATTGAGTGGAAAGCAAGTCCTGGACCGCAGTATAAGCTCTGAAACATCAAATATCCTTATCGATAGATATCTCAAACGCTGAGACGCTTAGAGCTAGACGATCCAAAATATAAGATGAAAGCCGGCAGTCATAGCGTAGCAAAGCCGGGGGACGCACGCGCAGTACGACGCGACACGCGCGCGACCGAAATACATCACTATCCGATCGAAATCGTTTCGTAATACACTCTAATAGCGACGTTTCGCAACGCAACCGAACCCATTGAACCCATGTGTATATAACTACATACACCATTAACCTATGTTGTGTATACTCGAACATAAAACACGTGTACATTTGTTTACGTTAACGTAAGTGGCGGTAAAACATAATTAAGAATTTTATTATTCATAAAGAGATTTGTTAAAAGTGACAAAAACTAAAATAACAGTAAAGATGTTGCAATAAATAATAACAAATAAAAAATATTGTTGATAGTAAAAATAAAACAAGCGTGGAGAACGATAAACACCGTAAAAAGAAACATAAAGTAACAAAACAACACTCATGAATGGCTTGATAATAAACACAATTTTATTCGATTCAACTTACGACCCATATACAAATTTATAGGGTGATATATACGTTATAACCATAATTTTAATAAAATACTATGAAAGTATACATAAAGTACCTAAATCGCTTTGTATAAAGATAAACAAAATATTTCAAGATCATCCTTCACCAAAAGCGTTGAATTCACAGTTTCAATGTTTTCCTTTTAGAAAATTGAATCTTCTGTTCTCATCAAATAAAAGCTTTATCGTTGACAGAAGAATACATAAACATTGCTGTATTTAATTCTCTTTCCAATCGGCGATAATAATTTTTTCTCAGTCAAATCCTTAGCAAAGATTAATCGGTCAATCAATCTGCCGACTGCATAGGCGCTAGGCGTCCTTGCCCTAGTGCCATACCAGAGACGTGGACGCATTTAGACCGGCCTACCCAGCTACACATTGATAAACTATCTATTAACATTGTTGCTTCTATTATAATCCTTATTACGACGCTAATAAGATCGTTAACGACTGTCAACGCAAAATTGTTGTCCGGTGTTTTGGCAAACTTTTCTATCTCCTCTTTCAATGAAAAGCGAGTCTTAACTTATTGAGGTAAGGTTCAAAAGGATGATGTGGTCGATTTGTAGTGTAAACAGTGGAACGCGGACCTGATTTGTGCGCTTTCGTGCAGTGACATTTGGATGCCGAAGTTCTTTCTATGCAAGCTGATAGTGTGATGACATCATCTGAAATCAATAGTTTTGCACTTGTTGTGGTTTTTTCATCTTTTGTATTTACTACATATTCTGTCAAAGAGTTTTGGTCTACGCTTTTGAAGATCAAAGTGTCTATTCTGCGATAGCTTTTACCTGTTAGTTTCTTCATAATATTATATAATTCCTACATGAAAACACATACCAACACCTTAACGTCATCGGACTCTTACCACCTATACAAGTAATTTGTCATACTCCATATCTTCAATCCCGTTCGAGCTCATGATTCATACGTTCGATTTACTCGGACACGCTTAGCGTGACATTTCCGACTGTGGCACTAGCACTGAGTGATAGTGATATATTGTTCACGTTAAAATAACTAACCAATCTTCACTAGCATTTTCAATAACGTATGTTTGCATTCCATCGTTGTTATAATCCAATCGTTCATGTTTGTATTGGTTTAATAAATACATTATTATGTTGTTATCTGAATGTTTCTGAATATTTTTCAGTTCTCTCTTATTTCTGTTTCTATAAAAAAATTAATCCGATTGAATAGTTTTGCATTTACTGTACAGTAGTACCCAACTGATATGGCTTACACGGTTTTCGCGGGAAACCACTATTGGTCGGCAGCTGCCGCCATGTTAGCGCGCGCGGTGCGGAGGGGCGTGACTTGCGAGTGAGACGGAACTAACAGCTGCAGTGTATTATGAACCTTATAGTAGTGATCTAAGGTTGATTGTAAGTTTTAAGCATTTTCTTTCGTTATTCTTCGGGGCCATACTTTCTTTTCTGTGCGAACAAAGTTTCACGACGCGCCTTATCAGTTGGGTAATACTGTACTATTTTCAGTATTTTATTATCTATCTTTACTTGGCCCTCGTCACCATTTTGGCTAGGCACTAGTAGACACGTTCATCATCAAATGTCATAAGATAATCATATTTTCAATATGAGAATAACAAACCTTCATTCACAAATAACATACTTTTAAATTGATATCAATGATTCCACTCTATTTCTTAATATACGAGTACCATACCGTTCCTAATGCGTTTTAGTAATCAGAATGTGAAGTGTATTTACTGAAAAGCGTCGTGGGTGGTTCTTATTATAGCTTCGGCTATTTCAAGTTCATACATATATTATGTCTGTCGTATGTTAATAAACCTACGTATATGAATCAATTTATTTTTGTCGTGCATTACGTTCATCCCCATTAATTTGGGCATGCATTACTGTAATTTGATTTCATTGCATCTATTTTCATTGCGATGTATCATACAAACAATATTCGACTATGAGCCAACTTCCATTTATTTGATCATAATTAACGTTAGTAAGATCGTTATTCTTCAGGCTTATTTAGCCAATTCGACGGTGACACATTCTCGAATTCCTCCGAACAATTAATCTATATATAAGTGTATAGAAAAATTGTTCGTTAAAGTACACTATTTGCTATTTTCGGCTTAACGTTATTCGAGAGCACAGTATTGGTCATTCTTACCAAAAATAAATGTGTTAATAATCTGCTTCGAGCCAGAAGAGCGCATTTTCAGACAGATTATATCAGACTGTGTCAATATAAACACGCGCATTCGCCAAGCGCATCACATAAATCCTATAAACCGGATGTCACTATATCAAACTATAGCGTCATTGAAATATTCCAGGATAGGCTAGTTGCCATAAACCCAGTGGCCCGATACAAAGACCTTGATGTAACTTTAGATTCGAAGATCATGGAAATTACGACTGTTTTTTTCAGTCATTCGGCTACTGCCGAATACACACCTCCCGTAGAAAGTTATCCCAGTTCCAAATTAAAATGCTATTGTCGATCATATGGTATCAACGCATTCTATCGTATTTCGGACACATGGTGCGCTTATGTGATGAAATATCTGATTGTATTTTTTTTTTAAAATAAATATCTTGGTTATTCCTCACACACGGTCATCTGCTCCCAAACTAAGCAGAGCTTGTACTATGGAAACCAGATAACTGATATAATACATATACTACTTTTTGTTTGTAAATACATACTTAATATACATAATTACACCCAGACTCAGGACATACAGACATGTTCATGCACACAAATGCATGTCCTGTGTGGGAATCGAACCCACGAACTGCGGCGCGTAAGGTGAACCTTCACCAACAGAGCCAACTGGCCCGTTAAATTGGGAATATAAAAGGAAACCGACTACGAGGTAACCAATAGGATGGTCAAGTGAAAGACTCATCCAAATTTTACACGGTCGTAAGGGACGCGTTGGCCAGAAACCGGTGGGGGCAGATTATTTGCTCCAAAATGAAACCTATAGCTGACCACGATTCATAGACATGAGAAAGCTAGAGTAGAGAGTTAAATCCGTAGTTTCTAACTGTACATAATAATTCTTCTCAGTTTAAGTGTATTCCGAACCGGTGGTAAATTCAACTGTATGTACCAATTTAACGTTCATAAGTGCCTCACTAGGGCCTAAACTGAATAAATGACTTTTTGATTTTGATTTGAATTGTTTTGAGCTATAGATTTTTGTCGGGGCTACGCAAATACCCATCTGTTATATTCCGTTTGTCAGCAAATGGATGGCTTATCTCTATTCTAAGCCAGGAGTGACAATGCCAAGTTACTTTATACGTTCCGTCAAATTAAATGCGCTTATCGAAGAGTTGGCAAGGGTCGTCGTCCATTTTTGGATACAGTGTTGACTATATTGTTTTCTATTTTGGTTTAAGCTCGTATGAGTAGTTTAAAAGCATGATTCCGGCTACAAATTCGTACTTGATTATACGATTTATTTATCAAATAGGTTCCTTTAATTAAATATAGAGATATGCAGTTATGGTTTAACAAAATCATAGAATTCAAAAGGATGTGTAATTTTTCCAGATGTTTGAACATAGTTATTAATTTTTTACGGCTCCAATGCTTTTGTAATCAGCAGTATTATCCTGTATTAAATCACTTTCTAATTTGATTGGTTGTTTACATATGTATGGGCTGAAAATATTTATTGTTCTACTCCATAATGGGAGCCTTATTTCTAATCTACGATAGAAATCCGCCGCAAGTTCAAGTATATTTCAGCAATTTGGCATGAATTAGTTGGCAAGCCGTTGACAGATCCGTTGCGCCATAATGCTGCAAATTCAACTAACCGACCGTGCTCGGTAGATAATTCTTTACAGGAATTAACTGTTCGCAGATGTACATTAGTGTCATTTGCCAAATAATTACCCATATCTTTATTCGGTTTACGTCCAACCATTTTTGATTGATAGCTGTGTTTATTTCTTAGTTTGATGCAGAATAATTTTCGCACGATCTTGGTATGATTAGGTAATGTTATTGTTAAAGATAGTTTTGAAAGTTTGGTAGCTGCGATGGACAGGGGGATTTAGACTTTATGCCCCTTATTACTTGAGATGGTTCTGCTCTTTTGTAGAGTCACTAACTCTTCTTAATCTTGTAAAATATAAGGCATAATTTTCGTAGTAGTTTTGTATGTCTCTCTCAAATCTCAATGTATAAAAAAGTGACAGCACCATCTTTTCATATTATGTCATCGTCGAAATGAACTCGATTTATTTCGGAACGCTCTCAATATATGTCGAGTGCGGGTTCAAAATACTCATTTATTCACCAGATAACTTTATATCTTTTAATTTCACTCACTGAAAACACGATCGAATTGACGTCATTGGTTGAAAGAAATGAGATAATACTAGTTTTAATCGTAGAACAAGTATTTTTTTCAGTAAAGAGACATGTATTTGTTTATTATATTAAGATATCTAAATATATTTATGTCTTCGAGACAAGGTTTTTGAGTTTTATGATTTAATCATTATTTTACAAAAAAATACTCAGATAAGCAAATCAAAATTGATTTAGAGAACGGTAAAACTAACGAAAACGATATAAATAAATAAATATGAGCTTAACAATAAAGTGAAAGAGCAAGTGATTTGTGACATAGTGCTTAAATTGTGTGTGTAAACACATAACGTAACACTTCTAACAAGTGATAACAGAATACACAAGTGATACCGGAACACACAAGTGATACCCAGAACACACAAGTGATACCCAGAACACACAAGTGATACTAGAACACACTAGTGATACCAGAACACACAAGTGATACTCAGAACACAATGGACACGGAACACACAGACATGCTGACCGCAGAGGCGCTAGGTCAGTGTACACATAAATTATTATGGTAGACAATGATGCAAACAGCACTCTAACAAAATAAAACTTAATATTTGTATTTGTAACGTTATCATTACGAACAGTTTTGATTCTTTAAAATTCTACATAAGCTTTTTTGTCTGTGTTTTGATAATATTACAAACTACATCAAATACGATAGAAAGATATATTTGGATTGTAAATTCAAAAATCGTAGCTGGCTTGTTACATAGTTAATCAAACTTTTGTCATCATTGTTCTTCAGTATTCAGTACAGTATAGATTGGTTTAACGTTTCGACTTAGATTATGCTAAAATGATACTCTAGACGCTGACCGTCAGTTTACATTTAACACATACTACCAATACAGACAAAGCTACAAGAATCGTAGCCATTTAGAACACAAATAATCTCAGTCAGTGAGAATGGCAGATGAGAATGCTGGATACAATAAATTTAAAAAATGTCTTGCTGAGTTTTTTACGGGAGTCTTCTCTGTTTAAGGGTATTCCGAACCGGTGGTATATTCAACTGTAACGTGCCTTATCAGGGCCGAACTGAATAAAATATAACTTTTTGATATTGAATTATGTTAGTTTGCCTAATTTATATCAGTTGGAATATAAGAGGCTTAATTCACTAAACAATTAAATGAAGTGGATGAAAAAAATTACAAAAGAAATAAAAAACGAGTAAAATAAAAAAAAATATTTATTAGGCGCCGATCCCACGGAGAGAGTTCTAGAGTTCTGCGTTCAGAGTTCTGCATTATCTGTTGCCTATTGTGCACACAGTAAGCAGTCTAGAGTTCTGCAATATTCGCTACTGATCACACATTATATTTTTTTTTATTTTCAAAGGCGCCACATATCTTACAGTGAACGCGGAATGCAGAACTCTGAACGCAGAACTCTAGAACTCTTATCTGTGGGATCGGCGCCTTAGATTGCTAAAACCAAGAAAGAACACTTCAAGGATTAATTTGTCTTCATTGCCAATTTAATTTCAAGTCGTTGACTCAACTGTCATTTTAACTGACATAGAAACATTGTAGAAGTAGTTTTAGATTAGGGGGCTCACACACCATTGACAATCAACTACCAGCTACCAGGAATATCTTTTTCAAATGCTATTTTATTGTTTCTGATTCTGGCCACATTGATATGGCTAGTTAGTTGCTGCTTAATGTCCTTGTGAGAGCCATCTAATAGTATAGTTTCTGACTGACGCACACGCTCATTTCACAAATAAATTTACACTGTATTGCTAACTGTATAAAAACCATAATCGAAGATCATAGGTTGGATCATCCGTTTGAGATACACGTATTCTATCATAAGGATGTTAGTAATACGGTGTTTTAACTGTGTAAATTCGCTTGTGAAATTAATATTTTGACTTTGTGAACTGCACTTTACTACAAAATAATAGTAACTCAAGTAATACTAAACAGATTCTTAGTTCTAGTGTATCCTCAAATTATCCTTTGAAAGTGTATCCCTGTGCATACCTTACTTTAACCTCACTATTGCCTAGCTTCCTTTATCATGTGACGTCTTGTGCCACAAATGAAGCCCAACTTTCAACTGCATGGTTGAACATGTAATTTGTTCCATGTAAAGCTTTGTCATTAAATAGTCTTTTATAGATCTCAACAAATTCGAACCTTATCGCACCTCTAAGGCTGCATGTCCACCAGAGATGTGTAGCGAGGGATGTGTTTTAGCTAACGAATAGGGTCGCTTAATGTTCACGTTATACAAGCGTTCCTATTTGCGGATTGAAACATCCCTAGCTACACATATCTGGTGGAAAGCCGCCCTTAACATATGTCATTTTCCATACCATTAAAATTTTCCATTATTTATGACAATCACATTGTTTTACTACTCTTTCTGCCTCCCTCATGAAGTAGCATCATCCGTATTCTGTTGTCAGAGTGCAAAGGGCTTATCATTAGTGGTGGGTGATGATCTAACAGATGAAGTGTTAGTGATTGGTGCGTTGTCGTGTTGTGATTGGCGCAGAGTTCGGGGAGTGGTTGAGCCGCGTGGCCGTGCCGGCGCTGGTGCGCGCGCGCAGGCGGCACAGCGAGGCGAGGGCGAGGGCGACGACACTGCGAAACAACATGGAAGTGAGTATTGCACTATACTACAGTACCTACTCAGATTGTCAAAAAAATGCCCACGTGCACCCAGTTTCGGCCCAAAAAGAGCCACGGATCAGACCCGGTGAATTACAGGCCTATCGCCATCACTCCAAAATGATGAAGCGAATGATCAACACGCAATTCTTGGAATACCTAGAAGATCACGATTTGTTGAGCGACCGACAATACGGCTTCCGCCACAGTCGCTCGGCTGGTGACCTTGTAATGGACCTACCTAAATGACCTAGATGTGGCGAAGATTTTTAATGCATCCGAATTTCCGATCATTGGTGAAAATTTAACTAAGTATTCCATTTCGATCGCACGTCTACTAAAGGGCGCCAGGGTACTGACTGTACCCTTATCTTATCTTGTGCAGGGGCCGAGAAATAGCTCGGACACTTCGACCCATTGGTCTATTCTATTGTGATCCCCTAGATAAGTTACTCCTCTCCAGTCTCGTTGAAAACTATTTTCATGAGTTTTGCAACGAGGCTAGGAGATATGAGCCTATAGTCTTCTGGTTTTGGATACCCATTCTCTAGACTCATTCGTTAACCAGCCAGTGCATCGCATGTGCACAGAAGGTGCTCCATGCATTCCGTATGTTCCCCACACAACCTGCACATGAGTGTCGCGGTTCGACCCATTTTCATGAGCATGTCGTTGGTTCCAAAGTGCCCAGTAAAGGCCCCAAGCAGGTAGCGGTTTGCCCCCTGCTCATATTCCAAATGCATGTCCGGGCTTTGAACGTAGAGCCTAGGAATTTCTTGGAGTATTGTAGACCGGTATTAGACAGTAAATGTGTTCGTTGTCTGTGATCTGCAAACTCTCTAAATGTGGCTTTTACGAGACACGTCGAATTGCCTACACATAGTTCTGGACCCACAAACTCATTTGCTGAGCCCTCTCTTGCCAGTTCATCAGCCATTTCGTTACCATGGATTCCTTTGTGCCAGGGACCCACATCAGTCTTACCTTGTTATGCTTCCCAAGTCTGTTTAGGGTTTGGACAGCATCCAAAATAAGTCTGGAGTCCACTTTGTAGTATGCCATGGCTTTGATTGCAGCCTGACTGTCACTAAGAATATATATGGATTTACCTCTGGTCCCTCTATCTATATTCTCTTGAGCACAGGTTATTATGACATATGTTTCTGCTTGGAATACGGTTGCCATCTTCCCTAAGCCTTTCCTACATTTGTAACCTTTTGCGTATATTCCCGCTCATCCCGTCATTTCCATCGAACTTCGTATGGTAAGTCTTTGCTTGGAGGCATCCCATAGTCCAGCAACAGCAAGACGATGTAATGTCATCTTTGCCTTAATTTAACTATCGTATGCAGAGGAGGTATTCACGACAACACCTACGGCAGCGATTGAGGTATCTCTTAATCGCTGCCGTAGGTATTGTCCTGAAAGCACGCGTGATTAGTGAGTGGCGCTTTGCACGAGGCAAGCTTTGTTCTTGGCCACCACACTATGCTGCCGTATGTAATAATAGGTATTATCATCATCCGGTACAGCCATCGTATCACTTTGAACTTTAGCCCCCAAGTTTTACCGTAGGTGGAACGACCCATGCCCAACACCAGTTGGGCCTTTGTCGTTATATTTTTCACATGAGTTTTCCACATGAGTTCTCTATCAAGCGTTAAACCCAGATATTTAACTTCGGTGGACCAGGGCAGCTTTATTCCATTGAGGGAGGGTTCTCCTAAGTTTCCTAGTTCTTCCACGTAAATGGAATAATGACTGCTTTGCATGGGTTGATAGAGAGGTGGTTCTTTGTACACCATGCCTCTGTCATCCTCAATGCCTGTTGTATTAATCCAGAGATTATGTTCGGGAATTTACCATTAACCATTATAGCTATGTCATCTGCATAGACTACTGTGTAGAATGGTCCGGTATTGAGTTTGGTATGTAGCGAGTCTACTACCAAGCACTATAATAATGGTGACAGCACTCCGCCTTGCGGACAACCTCTTGTTGTTTTTGCACTAAGTCTGTCTCCCATCAGTTCCGATCTGACTATCCTTCTTCTCAGCATATAGTCAATCCAGTTGCACATGGTATCATTGATGAAAGAAAGAAAGAAAGAAAGAAACCTCGCCTCTCGCTGCCTCGGCTCGACTCGCAACACTGATTGCACCCTGGCGCCACATTGGCTATAGCCGGGTTTATTGAGCAGTAGATTTTCTATTTCATTAGTGTACGATCTTGTTAAGTATGAACGAGAGATGATTGGTAAAAACCAATGCAATTTAACGATTTGTCTAGAGTTGTCATCAGTGTGAGCATAAACTAAGGTTTTGCAGCATCGTGAATACTGCAAAAATCACACCGATATTTTACATTGGAATGATAGATAGATAAAGAGATAGATACCTCTTTATTGTACACCACCAAAAATGAATAAAAATAACAATAAATTCTTAATATTAAAAATACTGTACAATGGGCGGTCTTATCGCTAAGAAGCGATTTCTTCCAGACAACCATAGGATGGAGAGAAATTTAAACACGTTAATAGACTGAGTGAATGAGGACCTTTTAGGACTAACGCCCGATTTCAATATTCAATCCTTAATTTTGCGATTGTGTATTGAAATTAGACATTAAATTTCTCATAGTTGGTGTCAAAAGATCAAATATATCGGACAAAAAATGTGGCACCCATATAGCCAATAGTATGGATAGGCAGCCTCGAGGCACAGCTTCATTATTTTCTAACAGACATACAAGTTTCTATATACCAGCTTCCACTAGTCATAACTTACAATCCTCTCATAAACTCGATACCTAGTTTGTTTTGAACACGAAATAACCAATGAAAGATGTTATTCCAACAATAAAAACGTTCATAGCGCTACAAACCGCCTCTAATTCTGTTACTAGTAATAATGCCAAGTCGTAGAATATGAATCTACCGGATAGTCGAACGAGCTTATGAACGAGTACAGTTTATAGCTCTTGTAAACTGTGAATTCTTTTGGCTTTGCGTTTTCTTTCATGTGGTAGGTATGAGTCCGTTTTTTTTATTAATATGATTTTAGATAAAAAATAATATAAGAGATGTATAATTAGCAGTAAGTTCGTAAGTAAGGTGGAGCTAGGGATGGTCAGGGAAAGAAAAGAAAAATACGGGAAAATTCCCGAACGGCGGGAAAATACTCAAGTGGCTTTTTGTACTTAAAAAAATATGTTTAGATGCTTTTGATTGTTATTTTAATCATACTCGCTGTTGTATGTATGTACCTACATTACCTACGCGCGGACCCACACGGACCATGGAGTATCTATCACCCTTCCCGACTTCGAGTCGGACGAGTATGTACTACCATGGCGTGGGAATTGTGTGGGACCGCCGCCTGTCCACCACAACCCTTACACCCCAAAAGGTCACTTTTTTAAAAACATATACCCTAATATAAATCTTGTTAAATGTTATTCAAAAGATTTTGTTAAGGTCTCTCTCGCTATATACGCAAAATCTAGTAAATGTGACCATTTGAGTATTTTCCCAGCCAATGGGGAAATTCCCGGGTTTTTTTTTCCACCAAATTGGAAATTTACTCGAAGTTGGGTTTATTCCCGGGAACAAACCCAACCGTAGGTGGAGCTAGTACAAGTTTGAGTAACAAAGTAGCACAAACAATCCCCGTATTAATATAAAACCGACCGAGTGCGACTGACCCGCGCACCGAGGGTCCCTTATCATCCTCTGGTGTATATTTCCTTGGTTTGATAGAGTCATTAATGTTGCTAAAATAAAACAAAATACCGGACCTCATAACGAATTTTATTAGTTTCGCTGATTTCGAGTCCGCTATAATTATAAAAAACCGGCCAAGTGCGAGTCGGAATCGCGCACCGAGGGTTCTATACAGGCTTGTAGGTATGTAAATAGTTCGTTCATCACGGGAATCGAGTCTCGATTTTTCCTCTTTTTTCTAATTGTTATTTTTTTAACTACAAATTTACGGTTTTCGGATTTCTTCCTTCACTTGTGCTACGTGGCCTTGCTTCTTGCCAAATTTCATGATTCTAGGTGAACGGGAAGTACCCTATTAGGTTTTGATTCCCTTGCGATCGTCAAAATATTCGGCATAAAAGGCCGCATCTTTTGATTGTTAAAAGTTTGATTTTTTCACTGCTCCAACGGTTTGCAGATCTGAATATTTGATATTAATTTCACCTTGTTACCTCTACGAGAAAAAGGGTTTTAACAGACGTACAACAAAGTGATCCTATAAGGGTTCCGTTGTTTTTTTTTTCAGGTACGGAACCCTAAAAAACACGTATATTATAATAAGACTGGTAGAACTAACGCCATCTATTCAAAGTCACTGGAGTTTGAATAGATGGCGTTAGTGCTTTTCATCTAGATAAGTAATATTATGTAGTCTTAAAATGCGTTTATAAATACAAGCAATATTAATTTTATTTATCACTATATTCTCTAATATTCACCATGGTATATAATAATTATGATTAAAATAGTTATATCCCTCAAACGCAGACCTCAGCATATATAATGCAATATTGCCTTGAAGCATTTTGACAAGTAAAATTTATGAATTCATTAACAGATAATAAATATCCCGCAGCAATAAGAAGTTAATTTATTATATCAAATCAAACCACGTTTGCCAAAATATACAACAACATTTTTGCATTCCTATTTATAAATATGCATTTTACTGCCATCTACCGGCCATATTTCAAACTACAACTAGCGTTGGTTGCTATTCGACCAATGTTAGACTCAAACCCAACCAATCCAAGCAACATTAGTTCACTAGAAATTTAACAGATGACGCTACTTTTCAATTAGGAGACTATTCCTAGCGAAGTCGGGAATTCTATGATTAGAAATAGTATAATATCATCCATTTTTAACTTGACATTATTCGTGAGTCTGTTTTATTACACACGTCAGTATTATTATATTTGAATGTTCTATGTATTGTTGCTAACCGCTTGATATGTCTGAGAAACTTATTTTAACTTTATAAAAATACGTGGCTGTTTTTCAAAAATTATCTTTATCATTGGGACTGTCCATTTTACACTTAAAGTGATCTTTACGAGGAAACCTTGGGATGGATGAGACATCATCAACATAATCAGCATCCTATTTTGTACCCCTAGTTGCTGTTCTGCGCTGGGCTGGTTGGATCCATATTCATTCTTCATACGGTATCTACAAAATCCATCTGGCGATTACGTTGATCACTATAATATGGCCCAGTCTTCTGACACTGCTTACATAGAGACCAGCTAATAAATACAATTTACAAATCCATTCATAGGCCTTCTGAAAACGAGAGGGTTCTATTTGTGTTTTGTAGACGTGCACTATTTCCGTAACTCATCTTACATTGTTGTGGCGATCACTTTGACTGATGGCTACGTAATTACTCACTCGTTACAAACTATCATATTTACTGTTTGGTCTGCGCTGAAAAGTAAAGCTTCATAGAGTATTTTTTTTTAAATTAATTGGTTACAGAGCTAAAGCCACTGAAATCCAAAAAAGACGTTTTTCAAGCCCATAAGAATCCAATTCACTCTGGCCTTGAAAATCACTAGTTATATATTAAGATTTTATGAGAGGTAGAGTGTAGCTTTTATTCGCACAAAGTGCAAATCGACTGTGGAAGTATACTCCACCATATAGAATACTGCAGCCAAATAACTTTAGGTTGTGTTCCTGCACGTGAGTAACGCCAGTGCTCATTTGGGAGGGGAATAATCTGTAACGCTCGACTGATACCCCATTGACGAAAGTTGTTTGCCTTTCGATTTTCTATCGGAATTATATTATTGCGTCCGCATTTATTATTCTACCTGATTCACTATCTTCACAATGAAGCTTTTATTCGCACAAAGTGCAAATCGACTGTGGAAGTATACTCCACCATATAGAATACTGCAGCCAAATAACTTTAGGTTGTGTTCCTGCACGTGAGTAACGCCAGTGCTCATTTGGGAGGGGAATAATCTGTAACGCTCGACTGATACCCCATTGACGAAAGTTGTTTGCCTTTCGATTTTCTATCGGAATTATATTATTGCGTCCGCATTTATTATTCTACCTGATTCACTATCTTCACAATGAATCCGAACGATGTCGACAATACAAATAAACGGACACAGCGTTTTGCATCCTCATTAATAAAGTGGTCATTAAAGGATTGGATCTTGGATCCGGCGTCTGCTTCCTGACTTACAATCTGGGGCAAAAATCCTTCTTCTGCGAAAGCCTGCTTAATTCGCTGCGTCATAGTCATTTATCGGTGGGTCAGGGAACAAATTGTTAAAAACAGACCTATTGTTTCTACTAATGTTAAAAGTGCGGAAGGAACTCTGTTCGTTTGTAACCTCTGAACCAATAGTGGTGAGGCAGGCAGGAGCGAGGGACATAGGTTACCTGAACCATAAGTAAACATGTCGTTTTCACTAGCGGCCTTACTCATAAACGCTATTTAAAGTTAAGTCATACTTAAAACAGTTATTTAAAAAAATCTTCACTCATAAACGGTATTTATCCCTATTCACTGCTTAAAAACGTTATTTAAAGAGCTGTCAAATTAAACAACCTACGACCCTTGTTTAACGGGCTAAATAGCAAAATGGCCGCCAAATAAACAGCTGTTGCTTGATTGCTGTAAAATATTTTTCATTGATTTCCGAAAATAAGCTGGATATATGATGTTAGATTATATAGAAACACCATAAATTACTTAAACTTGTACCTCGATGACCGAGCTTTGCTCGTTTTTTTTTTTGGTAAATCATATTAGTTTTTCTCACAAAAGAACTCAAAAGCAAAAAATTTCATCTGGACTCGAACAGGGTCTTCTGGTTTCGGGACCGCCCGATTTGGCTATGATAACCTTGTAAATGGTGGCAAAATTTACATTCGTATTCTAATGATATTGTTCAACCTTATTCCACCATCCCCATTTTTACAACGAACCACAAGAGACCGGGAAAATTTTCACCCGTACATTGTTGACATACCGAATATACGGACACAGCGTTTTGCATCCTCATTTATAATGCGGACAGCAAGGGAGTGGAACTTGCTTCCGGCGTCTGTGTTTCCTGACGCTTACAATCTAGGTACTTTCAAGGCCAGAGTGAATAGGTTTCTTCTGGGTAAGCGTGTTTCATTTTAGGCTTCGTCATCGCCCCTTATGGGCGGGTCAGTAGCCAAACGCAAGCACATTTAATTAAAAAAAAGCAGTTTTTCATTGCCTGAAAACACGGATAAAACGACGTTTTCTAAAAATGAAACCTAGCTAGATCGATTTATCGCCCCCCGAAACCCATTGGAGCTGTTTCCGTGATTCAGATCATATACAATATAATATTATCATAAAACACATAATAAAACTTTTCAAATTGTTGTTTTTTCTTTTTTTTAAAACCTCCATAACTGTCAAATTTATGGTCTTGACGTTGGTGTCGCCATATATAATATTATTTTTGCTCTTTAAATCCTTCAATAACTAAATCATGATTAAAATGCGTTTATGAGTAAAGAAAAGTTAAACACTGAATAACATTTTAAATAGTATTTAGCTATATACTATTTAATCCGTTATTTAAGAGATTTTTATGAGTAAGACCGTAGTTACCTAACCAATTGTGTACGTGTTATAAATGATATTATTAGGGACTCTTTTGGAGACTATTTCCTAACCTCTGAGTCAGTAATTCTCACAGATTTGTAAGCAGCTCATCAAGTTGTTTCTTTTTATTAAAATTCTATTTAATTTAATTCAAATGACGTGATATATTTTAAATAGCAAATTCCAAACTTCGCAAAATTCCCTTAGAAAAGAACTTGATAATTTATCTTCGTGTTTCTAGCAAATGCAATTAAATTAAAAGTCGACTATAAATATAAACTTCAAACATTTATTTCATTATAATCATTAATTCATGTGAAGTTCCGTATCTTTAAAGATAGTAAACGCTTTGACACTACACAGGGTCGATGAAAAACAGTGAAAGGTACAAATGATGGCACAATAAAAGGAACACCACGCTTCTCCACGTGCGGTATCCGTGGGTGGACTGAAACTATTTGCGAGACCAACAACTACTTTATTTTAAGACGTACCTACCGCATTCCTTTACATTTTATCTAATAATCTGTCTATTGAAAAGAACGTGGCAGTGAAATTTTCAATGGAAATTTAAAGACTAAATACCAGCGCTGGTAGTAATGGGCTTGCGTTTGGCCATAGACCCGCCTACAAAGGGGAATGAGAAGGCCAACGAGCGTCCTTTACCAGAAGCCTATTCAATTTAGCCTTGAAGATATCCAGGTTGTAAGAGTCAGGGACTGGAAGGGAGTATCACAATATTTACTGTCCGTATAAGACCCGTACTAAGTTCCGATATTTTACTATGGTCGTAGTTGAGCTGCCCTACTCGAGAGAAGGAGTAAGCCAAGATGCACATTAAATTATGTCACTAAATATGAAAAACCAATTATCAAAAATCAAAGAAATACAATATTATCTCTGAAATAGAACTCTTCAATCAAGCTCAACTGTTACCTGTTCTCTTTCGATGCGTCGTCCATCTTTCTTTTTCAACAGTATTACCTAATTACCTCTGATGTGGGCATGTCAACAACACTTAGAAAACAATAATAGAGTAACGCGGGAGGGAGCACTTAGACGGTTTTCCGAGAAAATCCGCGTATTATTACAACAGCGTCGGTTGAACTGTGCGGCCCTGAACTAGTTAACTAATAATACAATCCGGGATAAGTTGTTACGTCACGGAAACTTATGACTGATTTCAACATGAAATGTTTGTTTGTCTGATATGTTGATTTTTAGGTTGGCGGTACAACCAAATGTATTTCAAACTAGTAATTTTATATTAAAGATGTTTTAATCGAGGTCCGATTTACTAGTATACGATTTACCGTATTTACTTAGTTTAGTTTTTGATCGTGGGTGTTTTTGGAAGTCATTTGCATAAATCTAAATTTTCAGTTAAAGTAAAAATCTGCTCAAAGGCAATGAACTCCAGCGCTGTAAGAAAAAATATTGAGCTTCTTCAGAAACAAAACTAAAAGTCGTGCTGTTTAATAATTAGTGTAATAATTTAAAATGTAGAACTCAAGTCAAAGAACCCCAATATTTTTTTTGCTGGATCATCATTTTAATAAACAGTTTCGTAAGTCGCCTTGAACCAACCCTCGTGTGCCAAGCCAAGCAGCATAGGGATCAACATAAATCACCATTTAACTGCCCTATTACGAAAATATCATCATTTATTGTCGGGATTTAATAACAACACGTTTTTAAATTATGTTTTTAACTAATTTCAGGATCAAATTTTGATTTATTTGTATGGAATAAAGTTGTAGTGCAGCTTAAGAGTCAGATACACTAGGGGACAAAATGCTCCAACATGACGCGCATCGCTCAATCTACGGGACGCTGCAACGTGTTACGTGTCGCAGGAAATGTTTTCTCGGAGGGTACATGTTCCGCAAAATGTTTCATATAGTTGAATCAATAAATGTTCCAAAATAACGGGTGTAGTGTCCCTCATCTTGAATTAGCAAAATAACCTTCTAAGTACCTAGTTACCTTTTGATCCAAAATCCCTTGCACCTACGCTTTGGTAATAATTTTAATGTCTGGTAATAACAGTTCGCTAATTTAAAGTGCGCAATAAATCCATAAACAAATTAAGGGTAATGCGAATACGTTGCGTTTTCGTATTACCGCACATTCATTTTATTTTTAGTCTCATAAAAATATTGGCTTTAAAACACACGCGAATGAAACACGAAGAAACCAAACTGTAAATATTCTCAAACTCAATCCAGTTTCCCTGATAAGGCACTTATGGACGTTACAGTTGGCTCTTCCACCGGATTGTGATACACTTAAAGACTCCAGCAAGAAACGCAGCAAGTATTTTTTTAATATCAATAAGGCATACGGCCCGCATGGTGATAAGCGATCCTATAGACGATTGCAACACGCGTTGCTGACCCTGCAAAAATCTCTTCACAAACTTCTTGAAGAACCCCATGCTGTACTCTTTTGAGAAAACCACGATACCAGCTCATTCCACAAGTTGAGCATCCGCGGCAGGAAACTCCTTTGAATCCTCACAGTTCGGGCGGTACCATTTTGGTTCCAATGAACTCATTACAAGTATTTGTTATCATTGAAACTTGAAACAAAAAGCTTGTAGTTTATCTCTATTATGTCTATCTATATACCTATATAAAATTCAAATTCCTGACTGATTGACTGATATATCAATGCACAGCCTAAACCGCTGGTCCTAGAGACATGAAATTTAGAGGATATATTCTTTGTGAAGACCCTTTCTTAGTGGTAGGTATCCACTTTTTTCGAAATTCCACCCCTAAGGGCGTAAAATAGGGGATGAAAGTGTGTATGAAAGTCCGTCAGTTTCGAAGTTAGGATCTTCAAATGTTTTGTTTAGGCTAAAGTTGGAAAATTAATGATAAATTTATTAATTAATTAATGTATACGTGTCTCAGCCATTTTAATAATTCCACCCTCGAAGCGAGATGAAGTTGTTTTGTTTTTGTTTTATTGTTGTAGAAAAATATCATTTGACTCCTGTAGGCCACGCGGGCGAAGCCGCGAGCAGAAGCTAGTAATAAAATAAAATCTATAGAATTCATTTGCGATTGAACAAGTCGGAAGTTCCCACACAATCTTATCTATGTTACTCCATAAAAAGGTAATATCATTTACTGTGTATTAATCCCTCGAAGGCCAAGGCAAGTTATTTATTCAGTTTAGGCCCTCAGAGGGCACTTATGAAGGTCGACGGTACTCTACCACCTCCTTCATGACCTCGTGTCCATAAACCCTTATTCATCGCTGCACACCTTAAGATACTTTATTTAACCACTCTTGTTCATCATAAATTAATTTAATATATTGCATATGCTGTACACATTTACAACAATCAGTTGCATTTGTCACAGGTTCTCCTTGTTACGTCCAAATTGAAATTAATGCGACACATTCGCGAAGGGCCCAGTTATATATGACTCTACGTTTCGATTTACGAGCTTATAATTAGTTTGGATGCGACCCAATTCAATGCACCGTTTTCCGGCGCATGCATCATGTTCGCCCGTCTTTATTAAGGAGAAAATAAGTTTATTGTTGTTTGAATTATTCAGAGCATGTCTTTTTTTTTTTTTTTTTTACTGTTTATAGGCCTGTGTTTGACTGCAATCTCACCATGGTAAGTGATGATGCGGCCGAAGGTGGTAAGCACACAAAGCCTAGAAGGAACTGGCTCTCAAGTGCAGCTGTCGGAACACACCGAAAGGTGCTTGGCGACAGATTTTCAACTTAAGGGTGGTAGCCAGCCAGGCGGGTACTACAAAGTACCCTACCACCGTGCTATGGTTTCCTCACGATGTTTTCCTTCACCGAAAGCTCAAGCTCATTGTAGGATTCGAACTCGGGACCTTCGTCTCGGTATCCGACGTCACTACCACTGAGCTATCATCGCCTTAAAATATATTGTCGTCTAAAAAATGTCTCCCATAAGAAAATATATTGTCGTCTAAATCACTGGCCCTGTCGTGACTCATTTTATCGTCTTTTCTTAAGCTTTTTGCGTTCTGTCCTGGATATATTTCTATCTCTCGTAATTTATAGTTTTAATGCCCACTATCAAATCAACATACTGGATGTGACCAGACTAATATCAGAGTTTTTTATGCTGTAGAATCTAAAAGTTTCAAGATAATCAAAACCAACAAAACTGCTTACTTTGTATTCAAATAAAAGTTTCCATTAAATAAAGACGAACTAATATAATAAAATAAAATACCTTATGTGACCAGATATTCTGTGGGTCCCTCTAATTGGAGGTGTTTACACCTGCTGCGTAGGGTGCATTGTTTTGTAAATACTTAGACTTATGTGACTGTATAAAAAGCTGCGTATTTTTTTTTATTTATTTTACTTATACAAATAAAATTTACATGAATTAATTAAAATGTTGTATTTGGCATTCATCATATCAGCCATGGATGTCCACTGCTGAACATATGCCTCCCCCATTGATTTACACTTCGAACGGTTCTGGTCCGCTTGCATCCAGCGGGCGCCCAGCGACTCTGAACTGCAGGGCTATTTTAAATCGTCGGATTCGAAATCGGAAACGGATTTAAAAAATCCGAGGCAAATTTCAGCAATTGCTATTTTAATTTCCGAAAACTTTTCGATGATATTTTTTGATATTTCCGTAAAGAAACATCAAAAATATTCGAATTCGGAAATTAAAAAACCAATTTGGTAGATTTTGAATCCGTTTCCGATATCGAATCCGAGTGTTTTAAAATAGCCCTGCAGGTCGTCGGTCCACCTGGTGGGAGGTCGTCCCGCTCGGCGCTTTCCGTATTTGGCATTAGATCAAAGCAAACTGATTCAAGTTTTCTAACTGAACCTTTGATTGATTCTACGTACAGTAGATTTACAATTTGCACCAAAGTATAGTATAATAATAAAATAGGAAGCGCTCGTGGTGTAGCATGATAAGCCGTTCTTAATCGATCGGCAAGTTAAGCTACTACCGTCGTGGTCGGTACCTGGATTGGTGACCGCCTAGTGGTATTTCAAATCGAGCGTTTCCGTGCTTCGGAAGGCACGTAAAGCAGTTGGTCCCGGTTATCACTTAATTGTGATAGTCGTTAAGCTAGTTGGAGGCTTTCTAGGCGGCTTGAAAACTCCAACAGTAGGTTGACCACTAGCTTACCTCCACCGATCCGCAGTGGGCACGCGTGGTGGAGTATCTGCCCATTCCCTTTCACCCTGATTTGTGAAAAGAGGCCTGTGCTCAGCAGTGGGACATTATAGGCTGATGATGTTGATGATAGTATAATAATTGTCTAGTACCTAATATATTATACAACTGTGACAGAGGGTAACAATAGCATTTCCTACAGATGTCTGTCGTCAGACTATTAATACTGTAGGAAAAGTGCGACGTTCGCGACTTATGCTCGTCTGTGAGTGAGATATTCATACAACTGCGGCATTAGGGTTGCCAACACCTTGTTTCACTGTCAATATTATCAGCAGCTAGTGCAGGCAGATTATCTAGCTGTTGATGGAAATTTGACCTTCGATATATGTCAGCCTATTTAACATACAATTTCATAAATATTATGACTCTATTTTGAATTATGACGTTCCATCGTCTTGCTGATGGATACCTAACTTAAGAGGAAATGCTGGTGGCGTTTTTTCCATACAAACGTAATCCTCAGTTTCCTCCCTGGATAATGTCACTAGAGCAATGATTATTTTACCATGTAATCTGTAGGTATCACTGAATGTCCCTCGGTTGTGTTTTTCTCCATAAATTAATTATTATAAGAATTAGGAGCCTTCTAAAATCACAAAAACTTACTATTTTAACGCCCTTATCAGACGTCCAGCGAACAAATTTGACGAATATAATAAAACAAAGGAAAACCGACAGACATAGCCAAAGCCCTTCTTATTATGATTCTTGTTTTTTTTTTAAATCGATCCATTTTTGGAGAAGGAAACCGGTGATTACGAAATAGCGATTTCGACTAATTTAAATAGGTATAATCGGTCCAAGCTGTAGTTGTCTCTATCGCCCTCGGGCAGGATAGCTCGGGCATAGCGCGACAGCAATAGATATGTTAAAAACCAATTTTTCAAATTTCTTGCAGCCATCCTTTCCTCTTAACGGTTTTGTTAACAGAACCCTTGAAATAACTATAATTCGCATCCCTATGAAAAAACTCGTATCTAAATTGAATGTATCTCGTAATCTGAAACTTAGTTCGCGGAGACTGTCCTTTGTCGAATAATTATTACAGTTTAGCTTTTTAAATGTTTGTTTAATATTTAGAGACATTAAAAATATTTTAAAATAGGAATATTGTCGAAAAACACGTCTGCTAGATATAAAAGTCACAAAATGTGACATTAAAGCAGATGGAAATTAATTTATTAGTAGACTTAATTTTTTATTGCTTCCACAACTTTACTATTCTACGATTTAAAACTACCACAAAAGCACCTGTTGGTGTCAACAACCTAAAATTTACTAACTATAAAAACAATGCAGAACTTTTAAAATAAAATTAGAAATCCCTTGGTCGTTTTCAGGGAATAATTAATGTTCCTTGTAACCATGGCTATAAAAGTCCCATTTCTGTAAATATTTTATAGGTCTCGATTACCTAATTATTGTTCCAAAAAATAATGTATTTATCTAACAGGGACAACCCCGAATTTCCTTCACAGCCAAATTAGTTTCATCTTAAAACTAATTTAAAAAACATGTTATTGAGTTAAAACTCGCATTCATTTTACTTGAAATGTCTTAAAGACAGATGCTTTAAATCAGAACAATTTAGATCATGACAAGTTTGCAAACAAGATCTAGAAACTAAAACACCGTCCGTCCACGTAGGAGTAGGTATTATTTTCTTAGTATCCTAGAAATAGGCGCACTACTTTTAAGAATGTCTATACAACTAGGTCTCCAATGTATTATTTTACGTTTTTCTACTTTATTAATTAAACTAGCTGTCTCGCGCGGTTTCACCCGCGTTCCCGTGCTAAAAAGCCTATAATACTCGGGGATAATGTAGCTTCCTATTATTGAAAGATTTTTTCGAATCCGACTGGTAGTTCCAGAGATTAACCCGTTTAAACAAACAAACAAAAAAATTCTTCCGCTTTATTATAGTAGTATAGATTATGCGCATGAGTTCATGACCCTCGTATGACCTCGATGCAATGATCAACATGTTCTAAACTTAAAAAGTATCATTTACAGCTGTCAAATTTTTTCGCCACCAATGAGTGGTTTTCGGTAAGATTCGCGGGAATCAGAGCGAAAAAGTTCTTTATCATGTTTTTGTGATACTCATAAAATGAGTGCCAGAAAATATTAAGCGAGTGATTTTTCCCTGAACACGGTACGCCGTATGGTCGTAAACATTTTCATGGAAATGTTATTCATAAGACATGCATAAGACACATGTCCATCACAACTTGTTATAAGGAAAAATAACACATAAACTAATAAGAAAATTAATATGCCGAATAGATTACTCAGGATCTCATGAAACAGATTAATGATGATACACCCTTTGCATGTTATGTATCCAAATTAAAATAATTGACAAGTTATTTGCCATTGTAAGGAAAGGGGATTTTCGCTATCACACCTTCAACCAGAGGGCGAACCACCATCTCTTAAAACATTATTATTATTACCTTACCTACTTATGTTACGCCCTTTTTTGACATGCGTCAAAAAAGGACAAAAGACAAGTACAGTTATAATATAATATTATTATTGTTTTAAGAGTTGGTGGTTGGCCCTCAGGTATATTTTTGTTTGCATCTATTTAAATCCCTCAACTCTTGAGGCCAAATAAATGTTCGCTAAAAATTAAAGTGTGTACCACCCACACGTTGCAATGTCACCTATAGGTCTATAATTACACACCTAGCCGACATCCGGCGGAAGCGACCGACAGCCACATGCGCACGCGCAGGTGTTACATCTGTACTGTGGTTTCTCAACGTTTCCGACACTTTGGATCGGAGTGGGTTTAATTTTAAACGTTCATATTACGGATATGGTGTACAGTGAAAACCAGACGCAGTGGCGTCTTCGTACGGAGTTAAATGGATTTAGATCAGTTAATACGGTTACTGTCTGGTCAAGGCTATTTAAACTGATTTTACTTTCGTCATAGTTTTGTGTTAGAAATGAATATCGAAAATTATATCTATAATTGAAAAAATTCGTCATTACAAATCATGGACGAATAGATATTACAAATTTAGAAGCTTTGATAATTCTCTCTAATTTCAATAAAACCGTACTCGCAGATTTAAGATATAATTTTAAACATCTACACTATCATAATTGTTAATGTATGTACTATAGACTACGATTTCCTCAGTTTTCTATTTGACATTGCAATTTAAATTTAGCACCGTCCAGCTTAAGGTCTATGTCTGACCTCACACGTCCACAACACAAGTGCAGTCTGCTGAAATAAACAAGGCAAACCTGATCAAAGGCGCTCTCTCGCCTGCATGTAACATTCACACTACAATCAATCCTCATTTTGTATCTTTGTTCGTTGGAAGTTTGTTTCTTTTATCATTTTATTGGTTTGCACAAGGTCCTGTAACCGTTAACCTATGTTTAAATGCAGTTAATTCTTTTGGATTCTTACCCCTTTATTGAATTGCAGGTAACCTTTTTTAATATTTTTGTCTTCATTCCTTTAATGTTGAGGTAGTACATAGAACCGCTCTGTCTTACGCCAAAAAACTACTTGCTGCATTTTGGGCCACTTATAGAAACGACTACTGTAGAATTTGATACAGCTTCGAAATATTAGTACGTATATTTATTCAATAAGCTAAGGGTGCTTTTCCGCCAGAGATGTGCTATGCTACGTTGCTATGGATGCGTTTGATATCCACAAATCATATTCGTTGTTGCACATAGCTTAGCACTGGTGGAAACGGATTCAACTTAAGTAAGTCATGCTCCAAAGCCAGACTTAAGTAAGTCATGCTCACTTTAAGGCCTTTGCTTGCGGCGGCGTCGTGTGACGGGTCGCTCACTTCCCTCCAATATGGCGAGGAGGGCGATGGCTGCCACACGCGTCATACTTGTGAACAGGTGCTGCTTGTGGGGGTTGGTCTGCTTAAGGCTGCGTATAAAGCAAAATAACAATCTTAGAATTGAAATTTACCCAAGTAAATAGTATTTAAATGAAAAAATATTTTTATATGGGTATTTTCATTATATACGCGAGGGTTCTGCCTGAGCAAAAACATAATGGAATGAAATTTCCTCGATAGAAAAAAATCACAAAGCTACCTCTAATAATAATGAATTTTCGGTTTTATTCGTTCATGGTGTATCTAATTAAGACAAAAATTCGATAAATAATATCACTAACATATGACCTAGGGCTGCTACTAACGATTTTTTTAAATATTCTATACTTTACGAGTTATTTAGATAAGAAGCGCTTCGTTCATTTTTGTGCCGCGAAACACGCTATCTCCATCTCATCTCCACGCGAAGATTAGACATAAGTTTGTTTCATCTGACATTGCGATATTTTTCTGGCTTGGTACGCACTCTTAAGTTTGCCATTTATTTATTTACTTATTAAATATAGATTCAGTCTACTTTGTAGTTTTGCGGCCGCGCCGGGGCACGCAATTGTTGTCAGTGCGATTAGAATGTAAATATTATGTAATGAATCTAAGCTTGTTTTGAAAAGAGTAATTGCTGAGTTTATTGCCGGCTCTTCTCAGCAAATGCAACCTTCCGAACCGGTATTAGAGTATTAGAGTATTAGAGTCAGACTTTTCATAAGTGCCTGCGAAGGTCTATTTGAATAAATGATTTTGAATTGAATTTTTTTTTGAACTAAGATATGTTTTTTATATGGAAGGAAGCGTGCTATGGATGCGTGCTATGGATGGTCGCGAGTGGTGTAGCTATGTGCAGAGCAGAGTACCTACAGTAGGCCCGCGTTTGTCGCTGAATGTAGAAATGCCATCGTGGAAGCAAAAAGTTATTTTATATCTCGCAATGTGCGAAGAAGAACTCATGGAGGAAGATGAATTGTTGTTTTGATGAATTAATCTTTTTACTCCGATGAAAAAAAAACATAGATGGATGTAATAACTAAGCTGTGAAACTATGTGACCGTTTCCACTAATACTAAGCTATGTTTTTTTTATATGGAAGGAAGCGTGCTATGGATGCGTGCTATGGATGCGTGCTATGGATGCGTGCTATGGATGTGTGCTATGAAGATGCGCCGCCGCAAAGTATCGATCGTATCAAGAATCTGTTTTCTTCGTTGAAGTAAATCCATAGCACGCATCCTTCCATATAAAAAACATATCTTAATTGAATCCGTTTCCACCAGTGCTAAGCTATGTACACTAATGAATATGATTGGTGGATATCAAACGCATCCATAGCAACGTAGCATAGCACATCTCTGGTTGAAAAGCACGCTTAACGATGGCCATGCATAAAGTACAACTACAATTCGTGCAAAGGAAATGCCGACCTACCTACGATCATTATATTTATTTTCATTACAAGAAAAATACGATGAAAACCAAGGTTAAACCGCCAAAAGTTAGGTCTCTAATGCATAAACACAGGCTTGAGTGCGTCTATTAGTTTCCACTTGTACAACGTTTAGTTTATTTTGTCTGACCGTTCTCTTACATTGTTACTAATAGGTATTTGGAATCATTAGGAAAATATTATAGCAGGTGCAGGGAATATAAATAACAACTTCGAAATCGCAATTTTTACTTACATCTTTTCACAAATTTTTGCCGAGGAGACATGTAAAAGCTGTAATTGTTTTTTGTGATTTCGAAGTTGGTCCCATAGTAAAAGTTGATCGTATTTCTGAGTACTTTAAGTGGTTTTATTTATTGTCGTATCCACCCCGTATATTAAAACTTTTTTTTATTTACAAATACTGAAAAACCGAATTGAACTGCCCTAATAATTAATCCCTCGCCATTTGAACACGGAAGCTTTTATATCCTTCATATTCTTTTAATTATATCCCACCAAAAACATTTTTATGTAAAATTTTGCCAAGACATATGGTTCGCACTGTCAAAAAGTTATCAGATCTCATGTAGAGCCAAGCTTATAACTCTACATGCACTTACTCTACAAGCCTTAACTTCACAAACTCTACACCTTAGTCAAAATATGTGGCTTAGCTTGGTTGGTCACTACCGTCATATGGAAGTAAAGTGAAAAATGTTTTCACTGTTCATTACTTTTTTGTTATTCAATAGTTTTGTAGTAGTGAAACGGCCAAGCCACATATATTGACTACGGTGTGTAGAGTTTGTGAAGTTAGGACTTGTAGAGTAAGTGCATGCAGAGTTATAAGCTTAGCTCTACATGAGATCTGATAATTTTTTGACAGTGCGAACCATATGTCTTGGCAAAATTTTACATAAAAATGTTTTTGGTGGGATTTCACTTCTTTTTGTAAGTTGCTTAAGTTTTTTTTTTTTAATTTCCTAGTTTTATAATTTTTTCGTTGTTTTTGGACTAATACAAGCTTACATACCAAATTTCAGCTTTCTAGGACTTCAGGAAGTACCCTATGAGTTTTGATGATCATCAGTGAGTCAGTGACGAAATCGGGGTTTTTGGATATCAATAAAATCTAAAGTATAAGAGCTATGCTATTGAAACTTAATATGTTTAATAAGTTCACTATTGACATCATATCCTGAGAATTTTGTTTATCTGGTATAATCCAAACCCAAGATATGAGGGTTCAAAAAAACGACTAAGCGCTTCGAGAAAAGGTAGGTAGTGCCCTTTCGCTTCGCTTGGCTGTCTTGGCGGGGGGCACTTCCGTGCCCCCAGATTTGCGACTCAAATAACGCATTTAAGACATTGTCTTTTGGCAATTTAGAAATTAATAGCGACCAAATGGACAATCTAATTTAATGTAACATACATTAAAATATGACTACAAAAAACCGTTGAGTTATTTGAGACAAGATGTCTAAAGCTCAAGTAAAAGATTAGAATGATATAGACGTATCAACAAAACTTTTTCACCCACAAAAATATCTGATCACAACCCCTACAATTATCATGGTCAAATAAACAATTGAAAGTGATTACAAATGTAAGCAATGTGCCACTGACTGATCTGTTAAACTTTCATCACGTAATTTATCAGAGGATACATCTTTGGTAAATATTAGCATTCCCCTGTACCATTACAGCCATCGGCCAGTTTACCTTCCTAGTATAAATTTCACCCGAAAATAAACACATTTCCTTCGTAGTTGCAACACAGCGTGAAGGTCCGCGGATTTAGATTAGAAAACTTTAAAAATAAACGGCGTTTTCACTCCGAGGCTAACTGTTACACTGATGACAACCAGACAAGTTAGATATTATTGGTTCGGCGGTTTAATTAACTTTGCAAGATAAAGTGAGGTAGTTGGAATGCTAGATCTGATCGGATATATCTTTAAATTTATGAATTTTCTACACATTTTCAGGAGATTTTGTGTCAGATTTAGCTGTTGATTGAAAATTTAGATAGTTTTGTTTCGTTTTTGTTCTGCTGAAATTCCAACTGAAGCCATCCCCTTTTAGGATTGTCGTTTACGTATAATACGTATTGACTTTACGCAGGACGAAAATTTTGGATTCTATTCGAATACCTCCACAAATATACTCCTATTTGTTTGACTGCAATAAACAAAACTGTCAAGAAAGTTTATAACTTTGTCGTTTCGTTGTTTTCACCATGGAACTGTGTCATATGTTTTGGCTAAAATAATAAATTCGTCTTTCTTTCTTTTGTTTATAAATAACCTGTAACCGGAACAAGTATACGGCACACCGTTTGAACAGAAGGTGCGAATATATGCGCGGGCGCCTACGGCTCCTAAAGCAACGCCGCTAAACGTCGCGTCGACAGTCGCCCTGCATCCTCCGCTCTGAATACACACGTCCACTCGCGCACGCGCCGCCGCTCGCTACATCGATCGTGATCGTTAAACAAAAATAAACTTTGTATTGAAAGTGTGTAAACAAATATGCCGGCGTGATACCCTTCAATATGTCGTTCTGCAGAATCACAGGCCGCAGCAGAGGGCTGCCGAAGCCCAACTATTTCCCACTCCTCGCTCCGATCTCACCGGCGGATGCTAAGCGTTGCTGCAGGATCACCGGCAAGTCCTATGGACTGCCGTCCCATCACTACATTCCAGTACTACTTACTTCTCGCTCTGCGAAAACAAAATGCAAGATTACAAATGTATCAGGTGAACTTGGACCCCATCATTACTCGCCTGAAATCAATTACGGAAACAGAAAACATGAAATTCTACCGGATTACAGATATATATTCCCTGTATTGGATGGGTCTACGGAAGCGCAAAAAAGTTTAATGGAAATGTTATTAGGCAAGCAAGTGACTGAAGATAAGCGATACGTATACACGGTGCAAGAAAGAAAGTGCAGTTTAGTGTTTTCCGCTCAAATGGAAGCGGCAGTTCGGGATGGTGACGTCAGAGACGTTATGTTAGCGAAAGATTCGGATACAGTGTTGATTAAGATGAAGCAGGGTCGCAGTGTGTCTATGGACTTTAAAGATTTTGTGGAAGATGTAGAAATATACGAAGGAGAAGGTCCCAATGCTGAAGTGTTGAAACAAAGAGAAATCGAAGAAATGGAAGAAAAAAAGAAGAAGAGGAAGCGTGCTGCGGGATTGTCGTCCATGAAAAAAATATTTGAAACTAAAGAAAGACTTGCAGAAGTTCAGGAAATAGAAGAGGAATTAGTTCGTAAAGATAGGCTAGCTAAAAAAGCCAAATTAGAAGAAATAAGACACGAAAAGCATGACCTTAAAAGTTTTACATACAATAACTTCGATGAGCATCATATGCGCTCAAAGACTAGTATTATTATGTGCAGTGGAGAATGGAGAGACCAATTACATCCACTCATTGAATCATGGGATTGGGAAAATTTTGAAAAAGATATAAATGATGAACATATCATACCAAAAATGACTACTTTACCGACGCCTTTAAAAATTACGCCATACCATTGCGATGCAGAGATACATGAAGTAGATCGCAATATCGGCGAAGTATCAGTGCCCATGGAAAATGTGCCCTGTGTCAATCCATTAAAACCAATTAAAACAAGACCATCAGATTCAATTTTGAGTGTTGTTAAAGAAATTACAAAAGAACGTTTAATAGAAACAGCTGATGTAACGGAAAAATTAATAGATTGCAATAAAATTGATATGCTTCCTACCATTGATAATTTACCAGAGGTAATTAAAAATATCAAAAAAGGTAAGAGAGAAAAAGTGGGCAAAATATCGGGACTTACATTGGATATAAATAAAGCGAAAAAGTTTATTCCCGGTCAGCTTGTAAATACGCCTCAAGGACCAATTTTTGTGCCAGGACAGACAGTTGAGACACCTATAGGTCCTGTATTTGTGCCTGGTCTTAGTGTTAATACTCCCGCTGGTCCAGGTTTGATTCCGGGACACATTGTTACTAATGAAAATACAAATGAGCCTTTCTTCCTTGCTGGTCAAGTAATGCAAACAACTGATGGCGAAGAATTTATATGTGGACAAACAGTTAAAAATAAAGATGATACTTATCGTTTCATTGAAGGCCAAACAGTGTTATCTGAAGAAGGACTCAAATTCGTGCCAGGCAAAATCATAAATTCAGGTTCGGAAGAAGTTTTTGTACCTGGACAAACGATTATGACACCTGAAGGAGTGCAGTTTGTACCCGGGCAAACAATGACAGAAAACAGCGGAATTACCTTTACACCTGGACAAAATGCAAAGATAAATAATGAGTGGCAATTCGTTCCGGGCCAAGTCCTTCACCAAGATGATGAGCTTCATTTTGTACCTGGCGCTACCATAGCTACACCAAATGGCCTTAAATTTGTTCCTGGTCAAACAGTAGCTATTGATGGGGAAACATGTTTTATACCCGGAATTACGAAGACGAATAGTGACAACACCTTACAATTTGTTCCTGGTACAACGGTTGAAACAATTGATGGACCCAAGTTCATCGAAGGCCAAATAGTACATACCGAATTAGGAGAAAAATTCATGCCTGGAAAAACGATAGTTCAAGCAAATGGGCATGTTGAATTTTCCGTCGCAAAAACAATCGAAGACATTACTTTTAGTGAAAGCGCCCCCGTTGGTCTACCAATTGACATTAAAACATGCTCACTATCTGAAGAGTCCTTGTATGTATTCGGCCATATGGTGCAAACTATCAAAGGAATCGAATTCTATCCTGGTCCTCGAATTCCTAAATTAGAAGGGAAAGTGGTACCTGGAAGACTGGTAAAAAATGAAGCAAATGAATCACGATTTGTACCAGGTATGATGGTGGAAGGAATATTTGTTCCAGGACAAATTGTATTCACGGAAAATGGAGAACAATTTGTGCCGGGTCAAGTTGTAGATACTGTAGATGGGCCAAAGTTTGTACCTGGACAAGTAGTGAATACCAAATCTGGACCAAAATTCGTCCCGGGTCAAACTATACATACAATTGATGGTCCTCGTTTTGTACCGGGTCAAATTATTGAAACAAAGGCTGGACCTACATTTATTCCTGGTCAAGTTATATCTACAGAAGACGAAGGCTCAAGATTTGTTCCGGGACAAGTTGTCGACACTGAAGAAGGACCCAGATTCGTACCTGGTAGAGTCATAGAAACAGATGATAATGGTGTTACATTTGTACCTGGCCAAATTGTACAAACGCCCGAAGGTCTGAAATTTGTTGCTCCAGATCTTACAGAGGGTGAAGAAGGTCTTGAATTTTCTGTTCAAAGTTTCGTTGTTACTCCCGAAGAATTAAAGTTATTGAAAGTTAAAACAAATCCGAACGATACTTCATCTACAAAAGGAGAACTAACTATCGACACGAATATGCTTAGACAGTTATCTGAGGCAGGTATGTCTATTGGCCGACAAGTTCCCGCTGAGTTACCCGCCATTAATGTTGTTTTAAACCAAACAAGAAATGCAGAGGTACTTAAAGCTTTTGTTAGAGATTTCGGGCTAAAAGATGAGGTTGCAAATCAATTAATGGACGTAATATCATCTATTATTGAAATGAGTGCCCACTTGAAGTCTGAGCTACACGAAAATAATAAAAGTAAAGAGAGTGGAAGTGAGACAAAAAAAGGTAGAGCGAGCAAAAAGCGAATGGAAGCGCAAGAGCATGCTGGATATGCTGGAGGCAACGGCCAAACAGCTCAACAAGAACATGTCAAAAATTCTATTGCAGCTGCCGTATTAGCTGCCTTGGTAACAGCTGAACAATTTGAAGAAATTAATAATAATAATAACAACAAAGAAAAATATCAACTCATACTGAAGTCTATTGACACTATATTGGGTAAAGCCATTGATGAAGATTTTGTATCGGCCATGTTCAAAATTCTTCAAAAAGAAGAAGACAAAGAAATACTTTGTGAAGAAATTCTGGAGAATTCATCGGAGCCGAAAGTTGAATTAATCAAAATGGTCGTTAATAGCACTTTACGTAAACATTCCTTCACCGAAGAAGACATAATAGAAAAAGTTGGTGACTTTTTGAGCAGCGAAAATGACGTATTGGGCCTAGCATTCAAAAATATATCCAGAACTGATTCTAGTTTCCTTCACCACGTCCTCAGTCAAATATCTGATTCAATTTCATTTATTAAAACTGAACATGAGGCAACCGAAACTTTGCAAAAAGCTATCGTGTCTGCTATTCAAGATGTCAGTGCCAAAGAGTTGGATGCAATTTTACAAAGCGGTGACAAAGAAAATTTCAAAGAACTGATTACACAATCGGTTGGACTCGCCAGAGTCCTAGGATTGAGAGATGTCGCCATTCATTTACAGTCCCTTATGAATGATGAAGATAGTTTGGCTAAAATAGCAGCTGACTCAACTACCCTTAATATTCTTAAGAGAGTAACTGTTATGCGGAAACTCGCCGAGCAAACACCTAATTTGCAATCAGCTTTAACTAAACTAAAATCGAGCCCAGAATTAGCCCGCACAGACCCGAAGCTCAGGGATCTGGTAAGAGAAAGTGCCGCGCTCATGATTGTGCCCGAAGAGCAGCCTCTTATGACATCCGAAGATGTTCCATTGAATTTGCTTGATCCCGAAAACAGTCTTGCGATAGAAGAATTTTTATTCCAACGTAAAAAGCATCGCGGTGCATTGCTGATAATGAAGAAAGGCTTACAAGCGGTGGTACCGCGTGAAGCAAGTCGTGCCGTGCTGACTGGCCAAGTCGCATACACAGTTCTTGATGAGAATGGAATTAGACATTTTGAACCGATGCATGTGTTTTCAGCACTAAATCTCAGCCAACCCACCGCACATCGATTCTCTATGTACAGCTGTCCCGTAGTAGATGATCACGATGAAGACTTACAAACATTCACAGGGTACTGTAATATCAGTAATAATCAAAGGATCACAAAATACGGCGGGTGGTCTCGCAGATACAGCGGTGTATTGTTAGATAGAGAGAATACAAGAAGTAGAATGAGTAGCTTAGAAAATACTCCTAGTTACAGGCGGTATTCTTCTCGATCCTTGTCGAGGTCCAGATCTACACATAGCAGAAGTCCTCAACAGGTAACATAGAAAACCAAAACTCCGAATTAAAATAGATTTAAATGCTATATGCTTATGTTTATTTTTCCTTGTTACAGGTAGAGGATGTGGTCGTGGCATCGACGGACTATACCGCCGCTGCCGACGACGAGGTTTCTCTAAAAGCTGGTGATATCGTTGAGGTTCTCGACACGAAAGCCGCTCTCGGAGCAAAGTGAGTACCAACCACTTGTTTATTTTTGGCATGAGCTTTGCACAACTGTGCTCCCATTGATGTATTTCGTAAATAAACCCACATGCACGCCTTGTGAAACCGACAGTTATTACATGTTTAAACTCGGTTAACTAGCGTCTATGAAATAATATAGAAAATAGATTTTATGTCGTACTAATACATTAAACTCACATACACACATATGCATATAACACGTACCTAACTACTTATTAAAAACGAATTCCAAAATACCTTGTCGCAGTAAAATATAGGTTGCGGGAAATGTCAGGAATGCATTTTAATAGCAAAGATGCGTCGAACTTCCCGCATTTGACTGCGATACTTGTATAAATTTAGCGCGAGTTCAATGCACCGCTTGCGCAACGCGATCTTTTGCCTATAAATTTTCATGCTCACGATGTTTTTTTTCCATTCCTCACGATCATCGCTTCCCTAACAATAAATCTCATCGTACCAGATGACGTAATGAGAACACGATTGTTGATACAGGTACAGGGGGCGAGTGTATTGTTACGAGAATCATTTCTTCCAATCCAGAGGTCCATCTCTAGACTATGTATTTAGCGTACCTACATACAAAATGTACTATTACTGATCCGTATCATATCTTCGAGGAGCAACAAAACGTACGAAGAACTCATGACATAAAGGATTTTCATTGTAAATATCTCGCTTGGCAATCAATTGTTTTGAATATATGTATGTTGTATATGTAATCATTATTTATATGTTGTCAGCATTATAACTTTGTGATAACTATTATGCCAGTATTGGCAAGCATTATGCATTCATCATTTATATTTGATTGTGTATTTACGATATTTAGAAAGGTATGTAATAAAGGTAATAAAATCTTTGGAGTTTCTTTTTAGTGTACACTTTTAAGTAATTCTCTATCTACTATATATACCTATGTACATAATATATATGTTGTTAGGTAGGTATTATCTGTAAATAAATTATATTTTATTTTATTATGTATCTTATAAAACCATACATCCTGACGCCATTTAATTAAATTACTTAACACCCTGATTGATTTCCTAAGAAGATACAGTTTCTTCACTCTTCAGGCCAGTTTTAAACTTAAATTATACTCATGCATGAAAAGTCTCCTACATAAAAATAAAACTAAGATCTATTTGAAGATTTTATAAAAAGATTAAATTCACAGTAAAGAAAAAAAAAGAAAAAAATATTGTGCTAGCTCTAGGTATCATTTGTAGGCTAAATTCAAAACTTTAACAACAAAGAATATACCTACACTATATAAAATCATTCGCTTATATCTTATTTTAAAATATAGCTAACAAATAACCCAAATTAAATAGTAATTTAGATGAAATTCAAGATTATCTCTACCACAATGTTTACGGATGATTTCCATCATGTGGGAGTTTTTCATCATTCGCTGGACTGGAAATGACTAAGAAACTGTGATTCATCATTTTATTGGCGAAGATATCATTTTCAACGCTTTTAGAAACCGATAAAATATTTACTTTCTCATAATAGAAAATTATAAATTATTGTAAATTATAAAAATCATCTTTATATTTGTATTCTCACAGTCCTTTCATACCTGGAACCATACCATCCATCTATTATAGCAGTCAGAATAGAAGAGACTAGTCTGAAAGTAAGAGATGATGAAAGAGCATACTTAAATTGTAATAAGAGTTGATGGCAGAGGTGTCTGAGCTCAATACTTAGTCCTGTAGTTGAAACTTCTGTGCCTCGACTAGCAATTTATATTAAGAAATCAGGTTTTAAATACATAGATAAAAGGCCTTAGGAAAGATTTGATGGCCGAATCAATAATAACATTAAGCTTTGATCCGTTACAAATAATTTAATTTGGGGAATAAATTGTAAGATACCCAGTAAACATGACTAACAAAATTTCTGAATCTCCTATAGATTTTCGACTAGAATTAGCCACATAATTCATAAGAAGTGTCCCAAAAAGATAATATTTGCGGGCATAATTAAATGACACATATACGTTCAGGAAATACGCAGACAAAGGCGCAGGTCACCCTATACTAGCCAAAAGCTAGGTGCCAAATGTTCTCTGGAATTGTGCCAGCAAAACTCATCCAGGTAGCGAGAATTTATAATAACACTCAAATTTATGGGCGCCCATCAAAAGTTATAGTTTATTTTACAAATTTCTCTTTGTAATGGACATTTTAACACATGGAATGGAAATTATGTACTTACATAAAGTAATATAAATGTTAATATAATTGTTTTTCAGTTTGTTTTGTTGTACATTTGATTGAGGTTCAATGAATTTGTCGAAGGGGATTATTATTCTAGTGCTTATCTATTATGAAGTAAGGCAGAAGACGATGAAAATATCGTATTTAAATTTTCTTAGTTATTGAAAAAACTATATTATTATACAAAGAAAATTATAACTAAAAAAGTATCTCATGATATAAAAGTAGAACCACCATTATTAAAGTCAGGATTATTTAGTATCTCGATATGACTAATAAAAAAGTTGATCATTTTATTAATCTTTTGCGTAAATACCTATACGTAGGTACATAGTCAACCTCCTCATCCTTAGTAGCGCAAAAAGTGACAAAGCGAATCATCTTATAGGTTGTATAGTGCTTCCTACATTTTTTTTAGTCGAGTAAGTACATGAACTTTTGTTCAGGGCTCTGATTCTCGCTTCTTCGACATTAATGTCGCATAGACATTTACCAAAAAACATGGCGGATATCTTAAAAATTCTATACGTTTTGACAGAAGACCGCCATGTTTTTTGCCAAATCTCGAATCCAAGCCCTGAGGTTTTGTTTTGTTTCACGATTTTATTGTTGGTCCCATAATAGTCAAAGTCAAAGCCATTTATTCAATTTAGGCCCCAGAAGGGCACTTATGAATAAAAGTAGTAGTCGTGTTTTGTTTCAGTTAACATTTCCAGATCTGTTTTTTTAGACGCAATACAAAATTAAATTGTATACTGTATCTATAGATTACCTACACTATATAAGAGATATAGTTATATTATTGTGTAGGTAGAAAGTAGAAAGAAAGTTCCTAGATTTTAAGCGTCAGGAAACACAGTCTTTTACACGCTATCCCACCATTCGCCGCAAAATATCTAACACCGTCAGACGAATCGTTACGGTGAGAGCCGAATGGGCTTTCCCCTTTTCCTAAAAATACTCTTAACACCTAACCATAGACGTTTCATTCACACAATTTCCCAAACTCCTATTGAGTATGAATGAATAGTCGAGGGGTACGAGGTTCGAAGTTAACACCATTGGAAATGGTGTCATGTTTGACGTCATATCGCTTCTGGGACAGCTTGAAATAGCTGCGCACGCGTTCACTTGCGTATGGAACATGTACTTTAAGTGTAATGTCGGATTAGGTTCTGCGTGTTGGCCGGTAGAAAACTCGGGGTGACGGGGAATATAATTATTATGAAATTCGTCACAATACAGCACAGTCAGGTGAACATGAAAAGACTTCACAAATTAAGGATTTCAACATGTTAATTAGTACACCATACAGGGAGTCCCATGACCGTGCCGTAGGAGGGCAAGTACTTTCAATATTTCAGATAGGACGTTGTGTTCAGAGAAGAGTCCAAAAATATTTTTAAAACAAGTAGAACTCTCATAGATACCAAGTATATTTGTTATAAATCACCTGCCTGATTCTTACGCAAAACAATTAATTAACTTCTGATAAATTTAAAGTCAGAATAAATCGTTTTGCCGCAAGTTTTATTATTCTTCAGTAACTTATGTTAACCAGATCATCAGACAGAACAAAATTGAGTAAGCATTAAAAATAACTATTTTCTCTAGCTAACCAAAATCACTGGAGCATCAAAAAGTTGATTTTGGATTTATGGACTTTATTGGATTATCACTTTATATCTTTTGGTTAAAAGGCTGTATGATTGTTTGATGAAGTTTGCAGAGGTACCTATTATTATTATTAAATAGTCCATAATTAACAAAAAATTTACAGTAATTTTTAGAAACTAGCTTTTCACTCGCTTGTAAACTCTCGATTTCCTATTTTAACCTCTTAATGCTCAGATCCGTTATGTTGTAAAGAACTGCTGAGCAAAATTTCATGCTTCTAGACCATTGAGGAAAAATCCCGAGCAATCCAATTCCGCAACTAATCTGTTTTCAGGATTAGAAGATATCGGTGACAGTTCACATTTGACAATTATAGTCATGCGCCATAACGATATCCAATCGATTGTTTTGTTGTATCGAGAAAATTAATAAAGAAAGTCTAATCGATTTTTATTTTAGTGCTTTTATTTTCCAAATTATATTTCCTTATCACTGTCTTACCGCCTCGTGTGTAATTATCAACTTTGCACACATGTATCATACTGTACTATTAATGTACTGTTGTTCTTAATTTCAGATAATTATTACAGGATTTATGAGAAATTATGTTTGTTAATTGATATTCACCTAGTAATGTAAGAATATTCTCTCGCTCTTTGATATCGTACCGATATATCGAAATTTTTTGGTAATTAAAAAGATTTCGATATTGATAAACCTATTAAAAAATAATCGATATATCATATATCGATACTTTTTTGAATTTCCCTGTCGATCAAGCATTGTCAATCACTATAGGTAAATGTTCCGTTGCATGCAGCAAATATTTTAAGTACCTATTTCCTATTTCTTAATTTTTAAAATTATCAAGCTATATTAATCTGCTGAAATTATTTCTTAGTTATGTATAGCGATATAATATTGTATTTTTGCAATGATATAAAATGGAAATTAAAATATTTTTTTGTAACATATTATATTAGTTACTCGCAAGTAGTATGAGTGAACCGGAAAATGTGAACTGTCACCGATATCTTCTAATCCTGAAAACACTTTAGTCACTGATATTGCACTGATTTTGAGCAGTAAGGACCAATCACTGCATCTAATTGTTAAGTGTGACCTTGAGATAGCCAATCAGAGCTAATTGACGGAATATATTTCAAACAAAATGAATCGTATTTTTGCTTCTTTGAGTTATTTGTTCCATGTTCTCGAATCTAGACCCACCAGTTTAGGCTGTGCGATGTCTATAAATCTGTATTTTTTTTGCCACTTATCTGACATTATTAAGGATCGAGGTGATTAAGCGACGACCCCTAGTTTAAAAATAATGTGACCTTTAAAGAGTCGCTCAAAAATAACCAAGGAATCACATGACGGTAAACGCTCTGGCCACCCTGACACTGAGGCGTCAGCCACCTGGCAGTGTCAAATGACACATGATTGATGGTAACACTACCAGTTCATACCACTTCTAGACGACTCTATAATTACTTCGAATAAAAAAAAACTAAAATACGTTAGTTCTGTGTTTTGTCTAGACAGATTTTAAGTGACAAAATGTGACAGCTAAATTACAGGATAGTTCCTGATATATTACAAGCTTTTATTTAACTTGCAATGTATGTATGTATGTTTGTTCGGGTGGAATCTTGCAAGTAGAATTTCACCCACTTCCAGTGGTCGGATTGACTATATTTATTTAGTGTATTGAATGACAATGCAAGTAAAATCAACGAAAAGTACAGTCACTCAAAAAGCTTGTATTAAAAATGAAATTTTTAACAAAAGAACTTATTATTTTTTTGTTATAAAATTCCTTTGTCATTATTTTGAAAGAACTCAGGAAACTGCATAGCAAAAGTGACGACTTATAAACCTTGAAACAATTAGAATTTCAACTAACTACCTGTCCCCCGCAGTTTCACCCGCGTTCCATTCATTCACTCATTTCCGTAAGTATTTATTCAAATAATTATTTAAATAGTTTGAACTCATAATTACGTAGACACCACCATAACAATTGAAATTATTTACAGATACACGATAAATATTAAATCTAAGTTATCCATACTTAATATTATCAATGCGAAAGCAACTCTGTTTGTTTGTTTGTTTGTTACTTTTTCTCGACTAAACGGCTGAGCATAGGTATGTCCCGGGGAAGGACTTAGGCTATGATCTTTTGTCTCAAAAAATAATCTTGAAAGGGATGAAATACTTAGGGTTTGTATAAGCAATCCATAATTCCTCAAGTTAGGGATCTGAACATTCATTATTTAGGCTTTGGATAACAAAAAAGATTCTTTTAAAAATTCTTTAGATGCACTCCTATTTAAAGTCCTTACAAAAAAAAAATGCTATTATCAAGGTCATTTTATGTTGATAATATTTTACATCATATAATTTGGATGCATAGTCAAAATCAAAATCAAAAAGTCATTTATTCAGTTTAGGCACTTATGAACGTTAAATTGGTACATACAGTTGAATTTACCACCGTTTTTGAGATACTTCTTTAAAAATAACAAAATGATCGCACGCTTATTAAGTTAGGAATTGTTGCGGGACGCGGCGTGGGGCATACGGATTAGGGAGGTACTCTATAATTTTTGACAAGATTTAATTTTTATACTTTGTCGGCGTGATGAATATGTATACTCATGCCACATTACAGCTTTGTAGTACTAAGTTTCTGAGCTAAGCCGAGGACAGACCAATTCCCACCTGCCTTCCCATTGCCTGACCAACCATGCGGTTATACATCCCGAATCTTGGGGATCGTAAGGCAAATGACGCGGACAGACAGAGGGATGTACATGGCGAAACGTCGGGTTCCTTGTTGATGAAACCCTACAATTGTGGAACTGACTGTTGTTATTCGCTAGTAGGTAATTTCATACAATTGACTCGTCTTACTTGGTTTTGATGAAGGTGGGTTGGCCATTTCACATATTTTTTTTAAATGGTTGGGATATTGAGTGTCTCAGTAACTTATCTCAGCTCTTGACACAGATTTCTGTGAGACAGTAAGGAAATTGCTCTGCCCAACTAATGTCTGGTATGACCCAGTAGCATAAAATGCCATAGCAATCAGAATCTACAATATAAATATTATTGGCATAACAAGCGATATGTATGTATAGTAACAATATATTAGATAATTCTTAATTGTACACCATAAAGCTGTAAACAAAAAGAACAAGGCCCTTAAAGAACTCATTGTATTAGAAACATACAAATTATGAATTTATTATATTCATACCTTCATCGCGACAGATATGCCATCACTTCGCCATCTCAGTATAGAACTCATATTTATTTCAATGTTCAACTACTACTAAATGCCCCAAATGTCAAAAATGCAATGGCCGCACAATCGTCTCATAATGATAAAAATATTTTCAAGTGATCTGTCAAAAGATTATTGGATGGCGGATCTATCGTGCAATAATGAAACCACTGATATTTACGGAAATAGCAGATTACCAAACTTTTACCGAAAAATCAGTAGAAAAAAAATATGTATAAAACCTGTCCAAACTGACAAAGATTGAAGTTTCAGTGGAAAATCATCGGAAGGCAATTGTGGGACCATTATGCCGTCATTATGCCGCCATTCTGACGCGATTGTGTTAGCAGACTACCAAAACTGTAAAATGTCACAATTTTGACACCACTGAAAGTTCATTGGAACACAATTGTAATAGCAGACTTGGGCCCCAGGTCGTTCCAGAGATTAGTACGTTTAAACAAACAAAAAAACTCTTCCGCTTTATTATATTAGTAATATATATACAGGTCGTTGTTTTGGTCAGCGACGAGCGACTCAGGGTCGATAATACAATAGATACTGGTGCTAAAAAAAAATACTTTATTTTTTTTAATAATAAAAATAAAAAAACTTGAATTTTGAAAATCATGTAATAAGCTAAAGTGTAGACATAATACTCAACGGGAGTGCGAGGGAGTATAGGGGTGGGGCGATGGCGGCTTGTGCCTAGCTCTAGTCAGTGCACGTGCCTAGTAAGTAACCATACTTTGCGGTAATTTTATTTCAAATTGAATAAGGTATTTCTCAACATATTTACAGTATTTAATGGAATTAAGTCCATTTTTGGGGAATATATATTTTGTACTACCGCTCCTGGGTCGCTTGTCGCCGACCAAAACAACACCCTGTATAACAATTTGAAGGTATATCAGTTATCTGGTGTCCATAAAACAAGCTCTGCTTAGTTTAGGTACATTCTTATTATTGTTTCGGATCAGATGGCCGGCGACCACCGCGATTTTTTTGCAGGCGCAGTACTGCATTAGAGATGCTGAAACAAATGATGGCTCGGTAGTAGTGACGTCGAGTAGGATCGAATTGAGTTTGAGTTTACAGTAAGGAAAACATCTTGACCCTAACACGATACAAACCTAGAGTAGGTACTTTATAGTCCTCGCCTGGCGTGTTACCACCCTCAAGTGGAAAACCTTTCGTGAAGCGGTGTGTTTTGACATTTGTACTTCGGAGCCGGTTAACTACTAGGTCTTTTTAAAGGTCAACAATATTACCTGGTATGCATGGCTAATGTCCATAGACGACGGACACTGCTGACAGCTTGTTTTGGCCACATCACCCTTCTGCCGTGCTGCAAAATATCACGAAGAATGCAGGACATAGTTAATACCTACAACCGTAGCCTACAACACTATACAGATGTGATCCATCGAAGGACAGTATCGGGAATACGAAAATAAAAGTTTTTCTTTCTTTTTTCTTTAAATTTGTTCTAAGCTAAGTAACCATATTATAAGGTACTATCATCGATTTAAGAGTTAAGAACAAATGTAGGTATTTACAGATTTTCTATTTTATAACATACTACCAAGTTAACAAACAGCATACGGCCAGCTTGATAGTAAGCGGTTACCGTAGCCTGTGGACGCTTGTAAAACCAGATTCAATCGCGCGTTGCGACTACAAAAATCACTTCACACTTTTCTTGTAGTATCTACCCCATGGTGTTCATTATAAACATAGGTGCAGACAGTCACAGGTACTTACTGCATTCTGAATCAAAGCTTCCCGCCGACTGCAATCGTCTTGTTTACAATTCCTTTGTCTTTAATTAAATGTAATCTATATCTACGTGTAAACATTTGAGTATCTTTGTATTGTTCTTGGCACGTGGATTTTAGTACCTTTCAAAATGGAGCTGAGATTTTTGGATAAAAAGAGAGTCGTAAAAGTCATGTTCCTCATAAAGAAATTAAAAGTATTACCCTTATTATACAATCGACCCGTCCGGAATAAATTCTCTATGAATGACAAATGATGGTAAAACCACATTATTATCTATTGCAAGTACCTACCTATATAAGATCTAAGGTCCTGTAACAAACGGACAGACTGAAATAGCGTCTTTGTCTTATATAAGGTCCTAATAAATTAGTAAACTTCCTCTTGAGGGATGAATGTATAGGTCATTAGTAATCAAAAAATAATATTAGAAAAATAATCCGAGGGAAAATATGTTATTTTTAGATTACTAATGACCTATACATTCATCCCTCAAGAGGAAGTTCACTAATTTATTAGGACCCTATATTATTTAGAGATAGATAATAAGCTTTGGAACTGTCAAAAAGTTATCAGGTCTCATGTAGAGCCAAGCTTATAGTTATTTTGCTTATATCTCTACACGCCCTTAACTCTACAAGCCCGAACATCACAAACTCTATACCTTAGTAAAATATGTGGCTTGGCCGTTTCGCTACTGTCACATGGGCCGTAAAATGAAAAATTTATTCACTGTTATTTACTTTTCTGTAATACAATAGTTCTTGTAGTAGCGAAACGGCCAAGCCACATATTTTAACTACGGTGTGTAGAGTTCGTGAAGTTAGGGCTTGTAGAGTTAAGGGCGTGTAGAGTTATAAACAAAACAACTAGATATCATTCTGAATCCCGAGGTTTTCAGAATGAGCTCTAGTACGAGTAGTAGAATTGCGTATCAGTCGGTTCGGTTATTCAATAGTCATTAGTTCAGCTCAGCCCCCCTAGACAAGATGGAAGATGGTCGACGATCGTCATCGTTACTAAACGATCAACCTTTGTATGGGATTGACATAAGACATTGTTGAAAACCACGTGATATTTCGATTTGAAATGTCAATCCCATACAAAGGTTGATCATTTACTATACTGTTTTCAGGATTAGAAGATATCGGTGACAGTTCACTTTTGACAATTATAGTCATGCGTCTTAACGATATCCAATCGATTTTCTTGTTGTATCGAGAAAGTTAATAAGGAAAGTCTAATCGATTTTCATTTTAGTGCTTTTATTTTCCAAATTATATTTCCTTATCACTGTCTTACGGCTTAATACCGCCTCGTGTGTAATTACCAACTTTGCACACATGTATCATACTGTACTATTATCGTTGTTTTTAATTTCAGATAAGTATTACAGGATTTATGAGAAATTATGTTTGTTAATTGATATTACCTAGTAATATAAGAATATTCTCTCTCTCTTTGATTTCGTACCGATATATCGAATTATTTTGGTAATTAAAAATAATTCGATATTGATAAACCTATTCAAAAATAATCGATATAACATATATCTATATTTTTTCTAATTTCCCTGTCGATCAAGCATTGTCAATCACTATAGGTAAATGTTCCGTTTCATGCAGCAAGTATTTTAAGGATATCCTATTTCTTAAATTTTAAAACTATCAAGCTATATTTATGTGCTGAAATTATTTCTTAGTTATGTATAGCGATATAATATTGTATTTTTGCAATGATATAAAAAGGAAATTAAAATATTTTTTTGTAACATATTATATTAGTTACTCGCAAGTAGTATGAGTGAACCGGAAAATGTGAACTGTCACCGATATCTTCTACAACCATCTTGTCTAGGCACCCAGGTGGAAAATCGGGCGGTCCAGAAACCAGAAGACCCCGGTTCGAGTCCAGATGATTATTTATTCCCTTTTTTTTTTCAAGTTCCTTCTTTTGTGTGAAAAAATAAAAATGAGCAAAGCTCGGTCATCCAGGTACTTTAAATAATTATACTGAGAACTCTCGACTTATAACTGAATTCAATACACTAGTTCTACAACCCGCCATACATTCTCGATGCTAACCCTCAAGTCATCTTCCGTCACTAATGGACCCTCCCCTCCCAGGAACCAGCCGGATCCCGACCTGGACGTGCTTGTTGAACTCCTGGACACTTCGGCAGCCAAGCACAAGCTCGCCGTCAGGCCGAAGAAGAACCATCCGAGGAAGGCAAATGGAGTCAAGAGTGATGGTGGAAATGGGAGGTAGGGCGTTTGGTTCCTTTTTGTTTAATGCCAGTTTATGTTCTATAACTAATTGATTTAGTTAGAATTAATTGAAGTGATTTGATGGTCCGGTTAATGTGCTTCGTAATGGGTTCGATTCCCAGTCATAACAAAATTTTAATTAAAAAATATCAGAATAGTACCAGAAAAAATGGACCATGTCAAGGTAAAGAATATCCTTTAGTAAATCAAGTGTAAATATTAGATAATAATAAAATAGTCCATCACCACATACCAGACCAACTAAAATGTGTCAGCGTTGGAAACTGAATTAGATTCCTATCATTAATCCGCTTCATTAGATATTATATAACAATGATATATCGGTTGTTAACAGCTGGGCGACCTAATTGCGGTTTCTTACGAAATCTGCGAAATTTACGCGATACGAAACGCTATATCTTGCTGCGTGTCCTCGCTTACTAGATTTTGTTTAAATAACCTGCGTTAGACCATAATCTTAACATGGTAAGTGATAATGTAGCCGAAGTTGGTACATACATAACCTAGGATCTGAAGCGGTAGGTGTTTGACAACAGACTCTTCATTTTAAGTTGGTATTAGCCAGAAGGCGAGACTACAATGTAAACTACCACCATGCTATGGTTTCCTGTATGATTTTAAGGCGATGATAGCTCAGTGGTAGTGACGTCGGATACCGAGACGAAGGTCCCGGGTTCGAATCCTACAATGAGCTCATCGTGAGGAAACCATAGCACGGTGGTAGGGTACTTTGTAGTACCCGCCTGGCTGGCTTCCACCCTCATGTTTCAAATCTGTCGCCAAGCACCTTTGGGTGTGTTCCGACAGCTGCACTTGAGAGCCAGTTCCTTCTAGGCTTTGTGTGCTTACCACCTTCGGCCGCATCATCACTTACCATGGTGAGATTGCGGTCAAACACAGTCCTATAAACAGTAAAAAAAAAAAAATGATGTTTACATAGCATGAAACTGAAAACTCTTTCTTTCTATGTATTTGACGAAACATAATATTCTTCTATCTTCTTCATCTTACGAGTAGCATCTCCCTCTGAATTATCTTCCTGTTTGAAAGCTAGCTTTAATTTTCCCTTTGTATGTTCAGGCTTTCGGAGCCGAAAATTTCTTGGAATATCGAAAATCAACTAATTAGGGCAGACATATTTTGAAACCACCAGGGGCAGACTGAAAGCTGAGAAGATATTCTGAATTCATATACAAACAGATTTTCTCACAATTTCCTCATACATAAAAGAGCATTAATGACATCTAGTAAATGTCTTCCTCTGTGAACCGTCGACGCGAAAATATTGGAACATGGAATACAACTCAAATATATCGGTCAAGAGTATTTAAACATTTTACGGTATTTCTGTGAGCCCCATTTTGTTTTCTGTGATCAATTAAACGAGACAAGATAGGTATTGTGGTTTTATTATTACAAGATTTATACAAAGTGTCGTTCAATGTAATTTAGAAACTCATAACAAATATGAAAATAAGTAATACATGCAGTAGTTCGTTGAATTTTTTTCCATAGTCTTCAGCAAAAAAAAACTTCACAATTGATTTTGATGCGTCTGTAAAACTTAGTGCTTCATTAATAAACTATTCTCCATCTATAAATCTTCCTTATAAATTACTTTTAAATGGTATATAAAATTAGTATTTGTCATTATGTTCAAACGCGGCAATTTATATCGCGACCGCATGCATAGTCAACATTTTACCATCCAACTGTTTAATTTCAACATTTATCACCAGAGAAAAGTAATGAATATTTATACTATTGCGTATATACCAAAGTTAAATAACATGTTTCTTACTGTAATAATATGTAATTAGTTTTCGTGAAACTGTGGCAGTGGGACGACTTACACCTGGTAGAGGTAACAGTGCCAAAAATGTCCCACATGCACCTGATTGCCTGTTTCAATTTTCGATTGTATTTTCAGTTGGAATGCTTATGAATTTCGTAGCTTTATGGGCAATCACGGTGTTTGATGACTCATGGAAATCTTGAGGCCTAACGAATGTATCTTCGCAGATCACAAAACCTAAAGAGCATTATCTTAAATATAATTTCTGTATCAGCCACTATCTACAGGTAAATCGCTTTTGATGTCACTTGAGGTCAACGTTCCATTAAAAATCTGACGACATCATCATTACACCTATACAGGCATATGCACAACTTTACCAATATTGCTTGACCTTCCGAATACATCAGATACCCTCTCTTTATCTTTTCAGTTCTAGCCTATAAAGAGGACGGGGCAGACCAATTTTTACTGGTCGTAAAAATTGGCGTAGTCGCCGCTCTGAAAATAAAATCTACAGTACCTACATTATTAGCATTATTAACATGGCTTTCTTTACTCCCACTCGCTCTTCAGACAAATGAACGGAGATATACAATTTCAACAGTTCTTTTGCCTTTTCATACAGTTTGCCCCAGTTTTCTCTACCTATATAACTAATTTGGGAGCGCTGTAAATGGCAGCATGGCATCCCAGTTTCCAACGATGCTTTCGCATCATCTTGAATGTCATGTTTATAGATAGTTTGCCGTTAGTGTTTTTATTGGGCTGTCCTATTTTGTGTGTTTATGCTTGATGAATTCTGGATTCGTTTCCTTCAATTAAATTTTAATTATAATCCTATTTTGTAAACGAAGACGTCAAAAACATTTCAAGCACGAGAAGTACGAGTGTACCAAAACTTATTGAAACAATAAATGGTATTATAAAATAAAAAGTAATAAACCAGATCAAAACTAATATTGTAATTATTAAAGTTGTTTGAAATGTAATGGGGGCAGTAGACCTTTCGAGAAAAGAAACTTCTGGCCCAGTAACATTAACGACAAACAAATCACTATAGGGATATAAAAGAACCCATAAAATCTATAAATAATGAAAACAGAACTTCATTGGCTGTATATCGCCCTCTGATGTATCAAAAAAGAAGAAAAACCACAGACTTGAAAAAGAACAAAGTCCCAGATAGAAATAGCCACCTGTTTGAGACTATTAAAACGTGATAATGGGTGCTAATTCCTGTATAACGTTTTATGGGATTTCAAATATAACGGTGCCATTATGTTTTATTAGTGCACTCTGCTTTGTTGACGTTAGTCCGTGTGTTTTGACACGAATTTCAAGAGTGTTGCCCTCTTTTTAGTAAGGAAGATTTTGGGGTTGTGCAGCTCTTGCTATATTAAAATTTTATTTTATTTTGTTGGTTGATATTGCTTTTCACCAGAATTCTTAAGTATGTATAGCCACAGATTAAATAAAAGTCTTAATTCGTTTATTCTTCATTCATTACAAATAAATTAGAACCTAAATTTTAGAAGCAGTCAAAGTTTTCAAATCTTTGAAGATTCCATGGAAGGAATACCTACGCTAGGAATGCCTATGATTTTTAAGAATTCTGAAAACGCTTTTGAAGCTCTATTTTCATGTTGCTATTTTATTGGTACCCATAAACCGTATTAAAATAACAAATAACTCGCAACGTAATGCGATAATCCCAATTTTTGCTCTTCATCAAAATAACCTAAAAAACATCCTTTTAAGACGGCTTAAAATTTCCTCGGCCTCGTTTTTAATAGTGTCGTACATGAAATTTACGGTCTGCTTGTTTCTTTTGATGATAATTATGTGGGGGCATCGTTTGGAGGTTATTTTGCTAACCCTGTGCCATGAACTCTAATTGGAGTGATGAATTGGGACGGCTGAACGATGCGATGGGATGTTTATTTATGGTTCTCAATGGCTTTATTTTGCGTGACTGAGAACATTTATTGATATGTAAATTAGATTTTCTGGATACCCAGTTGCATGTGATTGTTTAAGCCTATCACAGACGTAGCTATAATATAATATTAATATGCCCAGCTATAATATAAATTACAGTACAGGTTGGCGAAGAAACAGAAATATATATTGAAACAGAAATATATATTATAGCTGCGTGTGCGGTCCCTCGAAGATTAGTATTGAAAATATATCGTAATACGCCGTGCTATGATTTATATTAATATATATTATAGCTACGTCTGTGATGGGCTTTAGACTTTTTTATACCTGCTAGAAATTCTAATTGAACAGAAAGTTTGTTACGAAGTAAATAGTTTGCTCTACGATTTAAACCAAAGTATTCTTTACCTTGAAATATCATGAAAATAGATATTTCTATTCTTTCAACTCCTGCGCAGAAATTGATTGACACAAAGCACAGACAGACAACGTCAACTCATTTACTTTCTCTCTAGCAGAGACATAAATCATAGGAGCCATCATAAAAACATGCGCGTCTGACACATGTAGTGTACGTACACTAAACAACCCGCGTCAAATTAAATGGGTGAACTGACATTTCGAGCATTTCCGCAGTGCTGACAGTTTAGTGCTGCAGTTTGTGCTGCGAATATGTTTTCACTTTCCAACCTTTACGACTGAAGCGCTCTTATTTATGCATTTCAGTTTTACTAGCCCATTATTTATAATGTCTTAACCAAGAGAAAGCAGTTCCCTGAATTCTATTTGTTTATATGTTATGCAGTTCTCCCGGGTTCACCAGTTGGCTCGCGGAAGGGAACTGCTATTCATGTTATTATTGTAGTAATTTATCAGTTATCTTTTATTCTCCTTTTTTATTTTATTATAAATGGGTTTGGTCACTTGCGCCGTCCATAAAGGACGATGACGAGGCCTAATATGAAGAACGCTTACCCAGAAGAAACTTATTCACTCTCGCCTTGAAGGTCCCTAGATTGTAAGATTCGGGAAACAGAAGCCGCCAGCGCCGGAAGCAAGTTCCACTCCCTTGCTGCCCGCATTATAAATAAGGATGCACAACGCTGTGTCGGTTTATTGAATGTCGTATTTTGCTAAGTACTCGTATGTTTTAAATATTTATTCGACTAAATGCGTTATAGTCAGCCCTAGTTCACTATGCCCTCCACTCCGTAAGTTTTACAAGCGTTCTCGAGTATGTTATGATATTCACGGGTAGAAAGTATCTTTATTAACCTTCATCTAACCATTATGACGTGATGGAGTAACAAACATCCCTTGACTTGCGGTAAAAAAATAACAATTGATTTCTATTGTTTTTCTCGTCAAACAGTCTTTCCGTCCGCCTTATTATTACTATCTTTCCGCCCGCCGTGGATTTCCCTTTACACGTTGAATTTATAAATACCCGTCCGAGCACTATCGTCCATAATGTACTCGCATCATAGGGTACTCAACGAATATCTATAAACTCTAGGACCTCTGTCTCTAAGCTTTGCATTGTTTGTCTGTCAGTCACGGTACTGTTATATATGTAAATATTAGGATATAGTATAGATAGAGTATATTTGTGATTCAGAAATAGCGCCACTTAGTTTTAAGGCCTAGATTTTTCAATCGCACATCCATTCGTCTTATTCACAGTCCCACAGTTTAATTAAAATAGACTGCATAGTAGGTTAAGCTCTGAAATCATTTCATTACATATTGTGTGTATGGTTCGGCTCATTTGTTAGTAGTGTAGCTTTACGGATATAAAATCATTTGTATTTTTACAATCTGAGTAATGTTTTCAAATTAATTTACCCACTCAAGTAGCCGTTTAACTGTAACATATAGATTAATGTTGGCCATCAATTTTTCTGTTCCACGTCAGAAGTTTTCGACCAAGTGATCGTTTTAAATTATAAATAGGTGTTGTTTCACGTGGCATTTAGTTGATTTCGATCCCATAAAGTTTTTGTTATAGAGATAAACATAAAGTATTAGGAGTAAACATTATCACGTTATTATTTTTCTTTTAAAAAAGTTTATACGATTAAGAGAGGTAGAGCATAGTGTTTATTCGCTCAAAGCGCAGCTCGACTGGGGAAGTACCTCCGCCTTACACCTTGACTAGTCTACCTTCGAGCCTCAGTGGGCACGCGTAGTGGAGTATTTTCCGAATCACTTTCAACCTCATTTGTGAAAGTAGACCTGTGTTCAGCAGTGGGACAATATAGGTTAAAAGGGTATACAAGTCGACAAACAAGTATACGGCCCGCTTGATGGTAAACGTTTACGTAGCCCTATGGAGGCTAGCAACATCCGGGGCAACATTATAATAATAATAATAATTACCGACGCTCACCCTTCCTCCTCCTCAATGAGCTCACAATAATTTATTTGACTTCGGTATTCTGTAAGGTGCAGGTAATTCCCCAGTCGAGCTGCATAGAGCGATAAAACGCTATGCTCTACCTGAGGGCCAACCACAAGCTCTTAAAACAATATTATTATAATCTTATTTATCTTTTGTCCTTCTTTGACATCCGACTTCAAAACAGGACAAAAAACAAGTAAGGTTATAATATTATTATTTTAAGAGCTTGTGGTTGGCCCCCCTGTTCTTAAATCTGTGTGGGGCTGTCTTTAATTATGATTTGATTGGATAAAGCAAGAAATATAAAGCCTGAGTGTAAAATGAACTTCCATTCGGTTCAATGACTTCATGACCCAGTTGTTTAACTATAAATGTGAAGTTTACGAGTAACATCCGTGTCGCTGCGTACAAACAAACGTGCGTACAGGCTGCGTATCACGTTGCGCAACATTTTGTAGTTGGTTCATAGTAGAATGATTTTGGATTATGTTTACAGTGTGGTGATGAATTTATAAATCATCAGTCAGCAAAATTGTATTAGCAAATGCAATCAGAAACAAATGGTATGGCTTAATTTCTCAGTTACATAAAGCAGTTAGCTAATGCGCATAGGTAATTTTCTTAACATTTATTTTTTTAAGTCAATTCTTATCCCGCGTGCGCACAACAAATAAATTATTTCTGATTCTGAACACCAAACTCACCAAAGAGATGGTTCAAAGTCAAAGCCGTTTTATTCCATTTAGGCCTTAGTAGGGCACTTATGAAGGTCAAAGCTAAACTCCAACTACTCCTTATCCTATTATTTTCCAAAATATTTGTTTTCATTTAACAAAGCAAGCACAAAATCATAAAAGGCATAGATTAAAGATTGGTATAGGAAGGCATATTATAAAACAAATAAACTAACCAATATTGATTTTATTTATAGTTATAGATGTGCAATATCAGGCATTTGTTGTGTTCGTGCGGTAAGTACGGTCGCCAGAGCTCCAAGAGGAGGTGATCACCCACCAAATGATACTGCGCTTTGTCCCTTTCGCTGTCGGCATAGTGACTCCTCACGACCTCTCTTCATTCAGCATGATCTTGTGAAGAGATGCAGGATTGGTACCGCGTGCCTGATACCCTGGTGTTGCAAGCGTCTATAGGCTACGGTAACCGTTTTTTTTTTTTTATATTTAATGGGTTTACGCTTGACCGCAATCCCGCCTGATGGTAAGCGAAGATGTAGTCTAGGGTGGACCGCGCGTACCCATAAGATGCCTGTTCACTCTGGCCTTGAATATACCCATGTTATAAGTGTCTGGAAACACGTTGTCCGGGAGAGCATTCCACAGCTTGGCCGTGCGTATAAGGTAAGAGGAAGCGAAACGCTTGGTACGGCAAGACGGAATGTCGACGACGAAGCGGTGGAGACCCTCCCGACGCCTAGTGGTCCGATAGAAGAACGGGGATGGGGGGACAAGATTATGGAGTTCCTTATCGCATTCTCCGTGGAACAATCTGTAGAATACCGTCAAACTTGCAACCTGACGCCGATGATCCAGGTTTTGCAGTTTCTTGCTCGTTAGGTCGCTATCGTCGATTATCCTTCGAGCGCGTCTATCTAACGAGTCCAAAGTTGCAAGTTGATATTTGGCTGAGCCATCCCACAGATGACCACCATCAGGCGGGCCGTATGATTGTTTGCTACCTTAGTCATATAATATCATAGAGTTAGAATATTATAGAGCATTACCTTGCGCGAAGCGTGAGCAGTTCCTATAGGTGCATTCACAGATATATCGTACAATCATAGAAATAACATAAGTATCTACGTACACTAGTTGATTTACAGTCAGACAAATTGTCGATATGGATTCCTTATCATTTGTTCTTGGTAAAAATATCAATAAAAAACGAGAAATTGGCATTCATTATACGTATTTTAGTCGTTCAAACTATGTACGCGCACTTCGTTTCAAGACCGTACCCGGGCCCACAGACCGTACTCTCGTGCAGTCGCCCTATAATATTCTAACTCAATGTATAATATATAGAAAGTTGAAGAATAATGATCTGCAGTGGACTGTATTGATAAAATTTCTTAGAACTAGATTTCTTTTGTCAAAGCAAATGACCTCTTACAAGGCTATCCAACCTGCAAACTATCATTTTCGCGGAAAAAATATGATCAGATCAATCGCAATTTGGCCTGATTCCATTAAAAACATGAACCGCTTGACAGTAAATACCGCAAGAATAAATGAGACAATTTCTGAAAAATGCTAAATTTTAATACATTGTTATTGCTTTATATTGGGTTGTAACCATTTTTTATCTATTACGGTCACTTAAAAAATAATCTTACTGTAAAGCTAAGTTCACATGCAAGCGCCATATTTGAGCCAACGCTGAACAATGAGACGTATGTCCCATACTTAATATAAAAAAATATACCAGTGACTATGGTAGATTAAGGCATTTTATGTCTAAAGCATATAGAATGTAAGGTTTAAAGACGTAGACCAAAACATGACTAACTACATGACCAATAACAGAAAGTCTTTCGGAAATCAAGCATGAATCACTGTTTTGAAAACGTTTTGTCATGCTTCTGAAAAACTGATTATTACATTGTTTGAGGATAATTGCTATTTCTTGTGAACTACATTTTCATTTGTGAAAATTCAATTGCTTTGTTATCATAAAACAATGAAAAATTTATATTTTCACAAAATCTTCCGTACGCCGGGTGTAAAGTTTGCAAAGAATTAACGTAAATATCATGTAAGTTGCGTTTTTAATATGAAGTGATCATGTGATAAAAAATATTGTATGCCAGGTGCTTCTTAATTAATATTAAATTTAATCCTTTAGGTTAGGTAGGCTATTACCAAACAGTTTAAAATGTCTTCTATAAGTTTAACTATTAAAACAGAATTTACCAAACAAATGTTAACATTTTCCACAAAATTCTGGCATTGATTCCCTCTCATAAACACAGCTTTATAAAGTATTTATACATGTCAAAACACTCGTGCAATTTTTCACTTCATTATTTTTAACGACGTACTTTAAAATACTGGAAAACATAAATGTGCTTTATAACTATTGTCTCATACAAAGTATTTGTTTAACAAATGAGGTACATATACCGACAGAATTAATAACTGAGATGACATATTTATATTCGTAGATCAATTACTTTTTATACACGGTCACCTGATTTGAGAATAAAATAACAACTGGTTTTGCCCACGCCCTTCCCACGTTTTAGTGTGTACTCATCGCTCATAATATGCAGCATCAAGATTAATAACCTATAACCTCGATTTATTTAAGTAAAGAACTAAGAATGGGTACTCCCTAAGGGTGGATATCAACCAAAGATGTGTAGCGAGGAGTGTGTTTAAGCTGACAAATGGGATCGCTTCATTAGAGCTATGACATATTTTTTTATACGACTAAGTCGGTATATAAGCATAAGGCCCGCCTGATGGTAAGCGGTTCCCGTATCCATATGGACGCTTGCAACACACAAAGTATTGCTTACGCGTTACAGACCTTTCGCCCTCTCCTATGAGCTCTGCCCCTCTAGACAATGCAATATTGATAATGATTGACGTCAGATGGAAAACTATAGGCTTGTGAAGACCGTTGTGTTGTTACGCTGATGTTGCCTTAGGCTACTGAGGCACTCGGCTTAAGGGTTTGCAAGTTTGCGACATTCAATTATATAGCTGCAGGAACAAAGAGAGTGCCTTTCAACCTGAGTGTAGCCAGGGAATCAGCTAGGTACTACCTCAGTTATACAAGCTACATACATAACATTTCATCGCGTTGATACTCATTTATTCATAGAAGTTCAATGTATTTCCTAATCATTTATAACTGTTTTTTCTACGATTAAACAATTATATAAATATTACACTGGATTTCGTGGAAAAATTCACAGAATTAAAGTCGCAGAGAAAAGTTTACCGCCTTTGATATTTACTAGAATTCGAAAGTCTTTTATCTTACCGCATATCACAATTTTGACTTTGATTGTTCTATTAAAATTAGACTGAAATCTAGCCAAAGTCTAGACTCGGCTGATGAACTCGCGGTCGTTGATCTTTATAATGACGTCACTTCCCATTCGGTTAGATTGACAGTGTGAAAGCTTCCGGCATGTGATGTGAGTTGCTCTAGTTCGTTTTAATTCGTGTACCTTTTTGGCTAATTCCGACGCCACGTTCTAATTTTATGATTTTCTCTGTGCGAATTTAAACGCTTTTATCCTTTGATCTTAATTAAAACGTTAATGCTATTTAAAACTAAATATACCCTCAGATGAGCTGTCCGCCCCGTGGTTTTACCCGCGATCTCTTTTACGCTCATAAGCGATGAATTTTGAAAAACTTTATCCTTTGTAAATTTAGCATCCAGTCAATAAGCCAGATTCATCAGCAGCATAAGTAGCTGAACAAATATTTTACAAAACACCTGTACAATTTAAGTATTCATAATATGGACAGCCCCCTTAGTGGCCGTTTTGCTCACCGTTAGGTATAAAAGACGGCACAATATACCCGGCAAACCCTTACGAGGCGTCAGGGACCATCTGCGGTAGGTCACGCCGCCAGAGTATTCATTAAAAATGTAAGTTGCACCGTGATCACTCTTGTCCAGCATGGTACCGGAGCTGTTAATGTCGCTCACCACGCGCATCCCAGTGCGCAAGCACACCTTGTTGGTACTAGCGGATTCAATCCCCGCTAGGGACGCCCCATGGTCCCAGAGTGGTCATACACGCTCACCTCTCGAATACGAATCCATGTATGGACCTATGGATTATCCATAATATGGACAACAATCCCACCTACCTTCCCATAGCCTGACCGACCATGCGGTCATACATGGACATAATATGGACATACCCCCTCTTTTCTACTGAGATTTTCTATAGTGGCCACCTTCACCAACCTCTCGGTCATAAAAGACGGCACACTATACCAGGCAACCCCTTACGAGGCGTCTGGGACCATCTGCGGTAGGTCACGCCGCCAGAGTACTCGCCCCTGGTACTCAAGAGAAAATGTGAGTCGCACCGTGATCACTCACTACCATAACACGACATAATATGGACATACCCCCTCTTTTCTACTGAGATTTTCTATAGTGGCCACCTTCACCAACCTCTCGGTCATAAAAGACGGCACACTATACCAGGCAACCCCTTACGAGGCGTCTGGGACCATCTGCGGTAGGTCACGCCGCCAGAGTACTCGCCCCTGGTACTCAAGAGAAAATGTGAGTCGCACCGTGATCACTCACTACCATTTGTCCAGAATGGTACCGGAGCAGTCAAAGTCGCTCACCACACGCACCCCAGCACGCCAGCGCTAGCATGAGCACAAACGCATAAATACGCAGCGCAAACACCGGCACCAGCGCACCTTGTTGGTGCTAGCGGATTCAATCCCCGCTAGGGACGCCAGAGAAGCTGGCTCCCATTTCTCCAGAATGGTCCCGGAGCTGTCATGCACGCTCACCTCCCGAATACGAATCCACGCATCTACCCAATGCCTACAGCTGGGTTGCCGGAAAACTAATCCAACGGGTAGTCCTCTACTTTCTATCCAGGAAAGTGCCGGAGATGCAGTTCACTCACAGGAGCTCACTTGCTTGAGGGTTACTCACGAACCCCGCGTCTGACCACCAGGTGGCCCTTTGCCTTAGGCCGGTAACTTCAGACACTTGTTGCGCGCGAGGAATGACGCACGACCAACACATAGTCGAGCAGACAACATGCCACTCCTCTGCAACCACCACATAGACCAACGCGAGTCCATACCCAATGTCAGGTTCCACCTTTGCGCTTGCAATGGTGGAGGGCCTACCTGACCCCGCGTACCCTTATCCAAACAGCCGGACCCGTAGTTCCAGCTGCGAACCCCATCTGTTCGGGTCGTACAGACGTGGGCGTTGCTCATTTAGCACCACCCGGAGGACACGTGTACGGTGTTTAAGGCAGAACGTACGGACGCGAGCAACATTATCATTATAATATGGACAAATAAAATTAACATGTATTTTGTAAATGGTTATCTAGAAAAACCTGCACACTATTGTCTTCATCATGGATAGCTTTTGTGTACAGGCGATTTGGATCTGTTCAACTACTAATGTTGCTGACCGTACCTACAAAGAATTACTTCAGCAATAAATTTGACACACAATTTTGTTTCTGAGATACCATTATTTATTCCAATAGCCTTTGATGGTAATCGACTGTTCCAAATGTTTCTCCGAACAAAACAGCTGCCACAGTACACATATTACAATGGTCAATAATAAAAGAATGTGTCGTTACAGATGGCTGGTCCGTGTGATCGAGGACGTGAGCGGCGGCGAGATCCGCACGCGGCAGGGACACGTGCCGGCGCGAGTTCTGCACGAGAAACACACCTCCGAGATGGACCAATCCGCTATGGCTGCTAGGAGACAGTGAGTCATTAATATAGATATTTTTAGAAGAACATGGGACCCTTATAGTTACCCCGAATGTCTGTGATGATGAGATGTGGAATTGGGAGCGAAAAACTGTTTCATTTCCCGACAAATACCTCGTCGGAAATGAGCTTATGCAAATGTGAACGCTGCAGTCGCTTAGCTTACTATTGCCGTAATATTTTGATTAGAAAGAAAGAAAAAATGATCTATTCAGGACAACACAAAACATTATGATAGTAAAAAAATAAAAAATAAAGTACAAAATAAAAAAAAAAAAAACAGAACAAAATATAAAACTAAACAAAAATGAATTGTTACGTGATGCCAGGAATAGGTCTCGACTCAGCATTTCACAGAACTTTCGCGCCGGTTTTCGATCGAGGCCCACGTTCATGACATTTCATGGCGTTTATATGATAGCGCAGTTGTAGTGACGTCGACGCGAAGAAGGTTACGGGTTCAAATCTTTAGAAGAAAACATCGGTAGGAAACCATAGAACGGTGGTAGGGTACTTTGTAGTACCCGCCTGGCTAGGTACCACCCTCAAGTTGAAAATCTGTCGCTTAGCACCTACCGATGTGAATCGACAGCTGCACTTGACAGCCATTTCCTTCCTCACCTTTATGTGCTTGCCACCTTCGGGTATATCAATTACCATGGTAAGATTGTAGTCAGACACAGGTCAAATTACGCTCCTTTCTCCCAATATGAAAACATTAGCTAAACAATATTATCGTTGGTATTAGGAGATAACCCTACATTCAGAATGGGTCGACATGCTCTTTCCTCGATAGCAGTGAGATACCTCTTTAAGCTTTGATCGTCATCGGTATAACCTATTTATTTCCTTAAATGTATCTATAGCCGTGATGAGAAATTAATCAGCTCTTAATAAGGTCAGCCACATCTTCACTTACTACATTGTCGTTGTGATCAAAAGTTGCAGTATTAAAAAGGTATTCTCACGGTTTATCCTCTCACAACAAGGAATCCTGTGATCATCTTAATTATAACCTCAAACTCTTTACGTAAACTTTGCAATATCTCCAGCTGACATCAATCTGTCGGCAGCTCCTTAAAAATAATAAATCCATCCAGCCTTTTATGATGCTCCTTATTTTGAACCAAAAACCGCCTGCGTTGCATCTCTCCAGCTTATAATAAACCCGTATAAATAATTACCCGAAACATTTGGAGGAATACGTAAATGCTCATCGTCAATATTATTTTAAGGCAGGAATCATTGAGGGACGCGCTTTTTACCACATCTGCGGAATGCCACACATGTATTTTTTAATGTCGTCGACAGCAGAAACTGGTACAAGGATCGATGCACTTTATTTTACATTTCGGCTTCGCTCGCGCTCGTGAAATTTCCTATTGTTTCCGTTAGTCTATTTCGATAAAATGAATATATGCCCCAAGCTAAACTTTATTTACTAGTGAAAACCTCATGAAAATCCGTTCACTGGTTTCGGGGGTTACCTAGCGTGTTCAAACGGATAAACAGGCAGATAGAATATATTCCTTAGTAAAATATCGGTGGAAGGAATTCCCACGGGAAAAACCGTTTATCAAATAGCTATTTCAAGAATAAACATCATTGATATCTTCGCTCTTAATGTCGATTGCTCATGTACAATAGGGATGACTCATGTTGAATTTTACGACATACCGTAGTTATACGGACTGAAAAACGGCAAATTAATATAACAAAGTGGATAAAACGAAAAAAATGCAAAATTAAAAATACCTACCTTAATTTACGCAGTTTTAGTTTGTTAGGTTATTTTCTTATCATCCAAAAGTAAATTGAAAGCTGCTTTCAGAAACCTAACGCTTCAATAAAAAGAAATTGGCAAGTATGTACTAAAATGCAGTTTTTCACGACCAAAATGACAAATTACATGTTTTCTCCATATATTCCAGTACAGCGGTACAGAGAATGTGACGTCACATTGTCTGACTTGTGTAGTGCTCTAATTGTAAAATGTATGGGAAAATATTTTTTCCATTTGTGACATTTCTAGTACCCTAACCTAGCTTAGACCCTTACCCCCTTATTACAAAACATGGTTTAAAGCAAAACCAGGTTTTAAAATAGCCTTGTCACTTTTTATTATATGAAGTTAGAATGTGACCGAGTGACATTAAAACCTAGGTTTGCTTTAAACCATGTCTTGTAATACGGGGGATAGAGCCTTTTGATCCTTTTCAGAGACAGGTTCGATTAAACTAATAAAAATATTTATTAGTAATATTTAAGATTACAAGGTTCGATTATACTAAAAAATATTTTCCAAAAATAGCCGGTATCTTGCTGACTGTATCTTTTGTCAAAAATCTGTAAATGCCGATTGCAATAAATCTAAAATTAAAGGACAGTCACTTAAGACCATATTTGCGGTAGCTGCCCTTACTGATTCGTCTAAAATTTCCATCCTGTAGGTATAAGTGTTGTCGCTTTGCATTGCTTCAATAATTGCCTATAAATTATTGATACCCGTTAAAATTTCACGTAAAATGCTACTGCCGTGTTCAATGCAAACAAATCGCATGACTAACCAGCTCCAACTCCCAACTAGGCATGACGGTGGAAAACAACCGGCCACGCAAATCTACCAATTTGTATTTATGTCGTCGTTAAATTGATGACCTATCCACGTGTGTTCGGTTTCGGTATTTGATCCTACGTGCATTTGGCAAGCGTTTGTGTGTTAAACGAGGATGTATTGGTTTGCCTTTAAACTGAGGTTTAACTAGGATATTCTCTCATCTTGGTAAGTAATTATAAGCCTAGAAGTATCTAGCTATATAGTGCAACTGCGGGATATCAATAGATGTTTGTGCTTAAATTGAGGGTTGATGTTAGTACTAGAAAGTACCTTTTTTTTACGTGGGGAATCCGTATTTCCGTGGGATATCCGGGTACTCTGGGTGGAGCGGCCGGGTTATGTCAGACTCCTACTGACTAAAACCCAGCAGCAACAGCCTGATCTGAGGCCTCCTCTTCATCGTCGGTGCAGACCGGAACCCTTGTCTCCACCGTCTCCTCCTGAGTAGCGTGCGGGAACACACACTCCACTACTCAAGCCCGATGTTGATGGGCGGCAGACTCCCCCGAGTCCGCTACCCTTGGGCTCATGTTGGGAGGAAGGTGGCTCAAAAAAGCTATTCTCCGGCGCCCCGTTCTACAAAAGCCAGGGTGGTAGTGTCCTCTGTGACGTTCCGCCGCCTCCTTTGCGAGCATAACTCGCTCGTAAAAGGAGTGCAGTGCGCCCCAAGATCTCTCGCTGTGAATCACAGCACGAACCACGAAAGTACCGTACCCTAACACTGGCGTACTGTGGTTTCCTGACAATGTTTTCCTTAATCGGAAGCTCAAGCCATCGACAAATTTACCCAAAGAAGCTCAATGGCGTTCATTTTGTTTGAAATGTATTCCGCCAATTCCCCACTACCGACAATTTGCTCTGATTGACTAAGTCAAGGACACACTAAACATTTAGATGCAGTGATTGGTCAGTACTGTTATTAATTAGTGCAAAAACACACACTAGTTGCGGATAACTGCTCTAAAAGGATTTCCTCGATGGCCAAGTCCAATGAAGGATTCTGATACTATCACTGCTACCATCGCCCTCTAACTCATCTAACGAACCTATATTTGTGACAATAACAATATCATGAAATCGGTGCAGTCTTTATTTATTATGCAAACGTTACGTGCAATTTTAACATTAATTTCCAGTCAAGTGCTGGCATAATTTGATACAACTTGTGAAAAAAATACTTTGGCGCAATCGTCAATCTGTCATCGGAGCATGATTACTTGCGTTACAAGGAAGCCGCAAAATTATTGCAACAGCTTTGCAACTCGGTTATTCAGGGCGACGATATTAAGCAGTCGACGGCTGTTGGCAACCCTCGCTTCCTCATTATGAACTTTTCCTCATACTTTCTCCTTGTCACAAGCTTCGGGTTGATTGTTATGAGTGCGGTGAGGGAAAAGGTCTGACAAAGGTCTTTGTTGCAGTTATGTACTTTGTTTTATTTTATTTTGGGAATTCTTACTTGTATTGTATGATCTGTGTAATATCTTTGTGTTAATCTATTGTATGAAAATATGTTTGTTTGTAGTCCATACGTTTGCGCATCGTTTATCCGATTGAATTGAAAATTGTTGAGTTGTTTAAAATAAAAATATGAAGGCATTGCACCGTTTGCAGAGCTTTAGCTAGGTTCATATGAAAAATCTTGATAATTATTTCTAAGGAAATCGGTAGAGACAGATGTAGTTCTAAGTTTGACTCTGATAAGTGCCTTTCTAAGGCATTTACTAAATAAAATGCTTCAGCTTTGAGGTACCACTACTGAATAAGTCTGATACATGCCCACTTTCCACCAAAAAGTATTTAAGTCCTACATGTGGATATGATTTCACGTCGTTCTCCGGCGCATTTCCAATCTATGTCAGGATGTACATTTCTAAACAAAGAAACATTAATTACAACTTTAATGATTCGCTCAAACTTGAACCTATCAAGAAATAGAATTGTTTATTCACTCAAAGAGTAGCTCGACTGGGGAACTACCTCCACCTTACAGAATACCGCAGCCAAATAACTTTATGGGTACATTCCGAAATGGATAATATCGATCATAGCGATCACAGCAATAATTTGCGTACCGAATTAGATATCACTCTTATGACAGCTGAGAACTATCAACAATTCGGAACGCCCGTTATCGCGCTCACAAAATCAAAATCAAATCAAAATCACAAAGTCATTTATTCAGTTTAGGCCTTAGTAAGGCACTTATGAACGTTATGTACATACAGTTGAATTTACCACAGTATTCAAAACAGAACATTTGAGAATTTAATTAAAATCTGAATTATCAATGCACTAGGACTCCTTATATCTTTTATAAGTTAACTTGCAAAAAGGAATATCTGCTTTTTTTTATTATTTTTCTCTCATAAAATCATAAAAAGTATCTTTGCCAAATAAAAAACCAAGAATCTTATTAGATTTTTGCCGTCACTTTTGACAGCGCTCACGGTGATATCAGTTTAGGGCATGGTCGGTGTGAGCGCAAGATGGCGGATGTCATGACGTCATCTATGACGTTTCACGGGACATCGTGAACTGTCATTATTCAATTCGGTACGGGTTTAAGCACGCTCAAATCGATTACAGCGATTACAGCGGTAATTCGGAATGCAGCCTATGTTGTTTCTGGCGCGTAAGTAAGGTTGCCAGAACTCATTGGGGAGGTAGAAGGGTCGGTATCAAGTGAGTAATGCCTTATGTGTTGCATGATTCTATATGGTTATATAGGTACCAAATCCGTCGTATAAAAAAATATAACAAAATACTTCAGATTCCACCGAACTAATTTCATTTCATTTCGTGATTCGTATTCTTTTCAAGGTTGAAATGCACGTTTATATGCACAAATATGTAATTCAAATGATGGCTTCTAATGTGCTTTGTATTAATCACGAGTTAAATTGAGCGACGTTAGCACCTGATACATGTAATCAACGCTGCAAGCCAAGATCGCCGCTTTTAAATAATGTTTTGAAGTTTATTCGACAAACATGTTCAAATGTAAATCTACTCCGCTACACTATAAGATGGAGCACCTACAGTAGATTTTATTTATTAGGTACAAAATGTTAAACAAATTACTATTGAAATGGTTCGTGCAAATTTTAATGTAGGAAATTGGCAGTAGGTAAGAAAATATCTTTCTCCTTTCCCCCGTATTATATTGGTTATTCTGTATAAGATATGGAGTTTATGGGGTTCTTTAAAAAGGGTGTGAAGATAGTTTTGCAGGGTCAGAGTGAGATGATTTTTATCCCGGGAACGCGAGTGAAACCGTGAGGGCTAGCTAGTTAGTAGTATAAAGAAAAGATTCTTCAGTTCCCAGAACATACTTGCAATCAGTTGGCGCAGTTGGTTAAGGTTCACCTTACGCGCTGCAGGTCGTGGGTTCGATTCCCACACAGGACAGGCATTTGTGCGCATGCACATGTCTGTATGTCCTGAGTATTATATTAAGTATGTATTTACAAAAAAAAAGTAGTGTATGTATTATATCAGTTATCTGGTTTCCGTACCAGCTCTGCTTAGTTTGGGATCAGATGACCGTGTGTGAGGAATGTCCCGGGATATTATTATTATTAATCCTTTCGATTTCTACAACACATTTATTCCCTCTTCATCTAACACTTCCCACCAATGTTTGGCTGTCCTTGGCCGATGATACAAATATTTGCAATGCCAATAAATATGTTTAGTCTAAATCTATAAATAATAATGTATAGCAACAATAACTCCGACTATAATTAGCCAGTATGACACAACAAATGGCAGATGAAGAGGAAATGCACTTACAAGCTCCACAATAAATCAACTCTTAGCCCAATTAGTCTGATTCTTGTCTCGTTACTGTCTTATTGCAGTTTGCCAGAAACCGATGTGCCAGACAATGTAATAACTCACTCAAAATGCCAGCATCGTGTTCGTGTTAATTTGAAAAATTTTCGAATAAGCGTGCAATTTCCATAACTAGAATTTTGATCATTTTGATAAATTTTGAATAAATACGAGACAAATTAAGATGTAATGACATTGACAGAATTAATACGAAAATAATTAGGGCTTATGCACTTATGAAGATTGATTTGAAAGAAATAGTAACTACGTAAAGCAGGAGAGAAATCATAGACTCTACAAGTGAATTTGGTTTCCATCCTGATGCAATTTTGCACGAAGCAGGTAGATCACTTAAAATATATACAGACAGACATACGGAATACCAAGAAAACATGAGATCTTTCGGAAACGAAGGCGAAACCTAGTCTCGATGTATTCATGCAAGCCAGATCTCCTAATCTATATAAGAGTCTATACTCTTGAATGCTAGCAGATTCGCTATAAAATTTACAATGAAATCTTTACAAAATTGCAAATGCCATAAAATAGCTCGACATCTTTTCCATAATATATTTATTCCCACCACCTCTTGGCATCGGCCGACATACCTGTCCACTGAGTCAGGGTCTAGGAGAATCCTCTGATTTATGACAGTGTCATCATCTACTGTCCTCGTCGCCACGTGAACACGATGTGACATTTAACATCGCGCTGAACGTTTTATGCGAGTTTTCTATTGAACTTTTGTATAATATGATACTAAATAAACTGTGTTAAAAGATTTATTGTAAGACTTTTATCTTTTTAGGGTTCCTTTCCTTATAATAGAAAAAGAAAAGCGACAACAAAAAGGATTAGGTATGACAAAACTAATATTCGTGGCTAATTTCTTGCAGTGAAAGTGAGCGGCCGCGAAAATATATTTGATGGTGCGAAACCCTCTCAAGGCGCGAGTCATGAGGCATTTGACCGCATTTTACCCTTATGTGACTTGTAGTTTTTCTTACTTACCAGCTTGTATAAAACTTATAAGAATAATCTTATTTCGAAAAACCTACCGATCTTCTTTTTTCACAATGCCTTAACGTCACGGGTTCTGAATCTTGAATTTGAACTTTCGTTGAAGGAAAATATCGTAAAGGAATTGTAACACCGTAGTAGGATGTATGTGCTTACCACCTTTGGCCACATCATCACTTGCCATGGTGAAACTATGGTCATCCATACACAGGTCTATTGGTAAGAAAAAGTAAGAGTTCTCACAGAGTGTCAGGTACCTCTCAGATACATATTAGTATGCAGATGCTTCAGGACCACTTGTATTACCTTCCCAGAGCGGTGGTCCGCGAGCTGATCGAGACAGAAGAAGAATTCGGTCGGGACATCCAACATGTCGTGTCCCGGTATATGAAGCCCATGGACAAAGCTGCCACACCAAAACCTGTCTTCGATAACCGAGAGTTGCTGTTCTCTAACTTCAAGCAGATTGCTGAGTTCCATAATTCGTGAGTGTTCTGAATGCTCCCTTCCTTAGGAGATACAAGATGTCACTGAGACCATTTGTCAAGTTTGATGGTTCAAATGACACTGCGCTTATCTTCATACATTTCGTTTTGCCATTTACTGACATAACAATCGCAAAATAAATTTATTTTATATATATTTAATTTATTTTATAAATAAAAATAAATTGTATGACAGAACTTAATTATAAATGTCGTTCCGTTTCATGTATAAAATTCTCGTAAACGCATGTTGAAAATTTACTCTCGAAAAGCATATCCTGCGAATCAAATATTACATTTTGAAGACCAATATAACCTTGGAATCACACAGCACTGATGGGATAAGTTAGATCAATTTGTTGACAGTTATGTTCGTTGTTGTAGAGTGCTCCTAGAGGGTATAAAGTACTACGCGGGCGAGCCGCGCATGCTGGGGCGCGCGCTGCTGCGCATGGAGCGCGAGTTCGACAAGCACGTCGCCTACTGCCGCGACGAGCCGCAGGCGCAGCATCTACTCGCCAACGATCCTATCGTCCACGACTACTTCCAGGTACGTCTATTGTGTTGTACTGTACTGTACTGTACTGTACTGTACAGTATTGGTAGAGGATAGGTATAAAGTAGGTACTACGCGAGCGAGCCCCGCATGCCGACGCGCGCACTTCTGCTTAGTCAATTACCCATTTCAACAGGCTTAGAGATGCAGAGATAATTGGCCAAAACAAATGTTTTTATGCGCTGTATCTTCATAGATAATAACAACAAATAAAGAAGCTAAATCATTAAGAATCCCGATTCCGCCGTGTCTTCAGCACTTATAAAAGCCATCTGAAGGTAACATCTTTTAGTACCTACTTTCTAAACATTAAAAAAAACAATCCTGTGTAAATATTCAGTCACGCACTTTAATAAAAAAAAAAAACAAATTGCAATTCGATTCAATTGCAAGTTACAATAATTATTATACAAATTCTTTCATCAATGCTTATTAATTATTCCTTAGGTACTCAACTAAAACTAACGCGCCATCTTTACAAAACACCTCGAAACGACATATTGTCACACTCACTAGTGACATCTTTGTTCTTATTATTTAAGTTTCATAGGATTCTGCAGGTGCCGCCATCTGTCTGTTATTTATAAAACTACTTTGCTACGTAAATAACTACAGTAGCATCAGCGGTTCGAATCTGAATAAGGTCACAGTGGTTCTGTTTGTGATTGTACAACAGATGGCACTACGTGTTTATGATACTTGTAATGTCTCTGGATATGAATATACACTACCCAAATTCCAATTATTTGTCATATATCTAATGTAAATATTTGGGCGGGGAAGATTTCTGACAATAAAAAGTCATTGGAAAGTACGCTAGTTCATAATTTCAGCCACTATGTATATTTATTTATTTATTTATTTATTTATGGACAACCAACAAAACAAACACCAACACTTGCAAATGGATACAATATCTTAATATTAAAACGGATTTAGTGATGCCTTACTTACAGGTTGCCACTGCATGCAAAAGTGGATTTATTTATTTTAATGTAAAATAAGCAATATGCTACTCTAATGAAATAATGTGAGTTAATCAATTTGAGAATTTAAATGTAATAAGTATGTGAAGTTAAATATTGAAATAATGCAAAGAAAATAAAGTTATGAGGAGGGAGAACAAGATTTTAGTAAGGTTATTGAATCTGAAATAGTTTTATGATTTCGTTTTTAAATTTGTTGTGACTGTCATGAAATATATCTATTGTTTTATTTTTACTTATCTTATTGTATTGTGTCTGGAGCCTATTAATGGTTGAGTTTTGCCCTAGATTGCTCTTAGCATGCTTTGATTTGAAAATTAGAGGTTGTTTATTGCTTCTTTGTGATTTTTTAGGTGCATTAAATGTAATAGAATGAAGTAGACTAGGGCAATCTAGGACACCGTTTACAAGCCTATGCAAGAATAAATGATCGAGTAATTGTCTGCGGTCATATAAACTATTCAATCTGAAATATTTTAAGCGATCCTTGTATGAAGGAAGTTTTTTAGCAAGCTGACCTTGGTAGCTCAAATGCCACAAGAACCGTTTTTGGACACTTTCAATGCGTTTGATATGAACTTCGTAGTGAGGTGACCACACGGTGCTGCAATATTCCAATCCAGATCTAACAAGGGCGTTAAACAATGATATTTTAGTAGACGGATTTTTTAAATCTTTACTGTTTCTGAGAATAAATCCCAGCATTTTGAATGCATTAGTTGTAATTTTATCAATATGAATATTGAAGCGAATTTTACGGTCCAACTGTATACCAAGATCGCGAATTTCGACCACTTTCCTGAGGGGATTATTATTAATTGTATAGTTATGAATTTGATCTACGTTGCTCCGCGAGAATCGAATAAAGTAGCACTTTTCAGTATTCAAAGACATCCGATTTTCAGTACACCATACAGCAAGCCTATTCAAATCCCCTTGAAGTAGATCAATATCTTTCTGTGTTTTAATCGGTCTAGCAATTTTTAAGTCATCCGCAAAAAGGTATATATATGAATGCTTGAAGGAAGATACTACGTCATTAATAAAAATGCTGAAAAATAATGGACCCAAATGTGATCCTTGCGGTACACCGGAAGTAGCAGAAAATGCCTCTGACGAGTAACCATTGACCACTACCTTCGAAACACGATCTTCCAGGTATGACTGGCACCATGCAAGTAAGTTTCCAGTAAGGCCATAACGAGAAAGCTTGTGTAACAGTATTTTGTGATCCACTTTATCGAAGGCCTTACTGAAATCCGTGTATATAGCGTCCACTGATACACGTGCATCAACAGCATCAGCAATATTGGTTACAAAACACATTAGATTTGTAGCAGTTGAACGTGCTCTCATAAACCCATGCTGATGTGGCGTAACTAATTGTTTTATATGCCATGATATAATGGGGCACAAAAGAGACTCTAGGGCCTTAGCAAAAACAGATAAGATGGATATCGGTCTAAAGTTTACAACAGAAGAGACATCACCAGCTTTATGGATGGGGACAATTCTGGCCTCTTTCCATGCAGCCGGAAAGATGCCTGTAGCCATCGATTGGTTATAAATAATGGACAGGGGATATGACAGTGATTTAGAGCAACGTACTACAAAAAGAGATGGTATTCCATCACTCCCCGCTCCCTTGTGTTGATCCAATCTCTTGAGAACATTAACAACATGATCCCTAGAAAATACGATGCTGCCAATTGGGTGCCCATTATCGTCTTCTAAATGTTTGTTTCCTATAATATTTTGCTGATGATTGTCAACCGGATTGTATACGGTAGAAAAGTATTTAGCGAAAAGATTACTAATATCCTGGCCGTTAGAAGCTTCTGCATTATTGTAATTCATTACAGACGGAAAACAACTATTGTTACGGCGTTTTTGTTTTAAAAAACTCCAGAATAGCTTAGGGTTACATTTGATCGACTCTTCAATGCCATGAATATATTTTCTGTAACATTCGTTAATAAGATTGTAACACCGTTTCTTGAGAATGTTATACGAATACCGATCCATAGGATTACTATATTTTATATACTTGACTCGATATTTGTTTTTTTCTTTTAGTAGTCTTTTAAGATCATGAGAATACCAAATTGGAAACCTGCAACTTTTTGGCTTACAAATGGGAACGTGTTTACGTATAATATTCTTAATTACATTATAAAAAGCACCCGTCATATCATTGACTGATTTGTGCACCGATAACTCGTCATCCCAGCATATAGAATTTAGCTCTTGCACAATGGTATCATAGTCTGCTTTGTAAAAATTATATCTATGCTTTAAATTGCAAGTTAGTGATTTAAAATTCACACTAGAAGTGAGACTAAACTCAATTGGGGGATGATAGCCGTCAATATTACAAAGCGGTGCATCGCTCTGCACCAGACCTGAAACCTGCACATTAGATAAAACCAGATCTAGGATCTTTTCATTCTTATTAATAACGCTATTGTACTGTTTAAGATCAGTAAAAGACAAGAAGTCCAACAGAATATTCGAACACTCGCTATTAGAGGTACCAATAAAGGATAAATCATTTGATGTTTTCCACGTAATATTACTTAAATTGAAGTCGCCTATTATTATAGTATTATTAACTTGCGTCTCCATTATCCGATTGACATTGTTTATAAAATGCTGTAAAATGTCTTTTTGTAAGGGTGGAGGTAGATAAACCGCACATATCAAGGTCTTTTCAAACTTGTTATTACTAGGTAGGTCCACTGAAACCCAAAGATCTTCGCATTTGCTTTCATATTCGAGTACTCTGTTGGAGTTCAAATGCCTCGAAACCGCGATTAAAACCCCACCCCCCGATTTAAAATGATGGAAACCGCTTGTTTCGCGATCGCGCCTGTATACCACATATTTATTATTGAACATTTCCGCATCGTATATACTATTGTTCAGCCACGTCTCGCATAAGATAATTATGTCGCTGTCACAACAAACAATATTTTTATATAATTCTTCCGTCTTAGTTCTCAATCCTCTCACATTCTGAAAATATACGTTTAAAGAAGAGAATTTAATTTTTTATTTTATATAAGGCAAGCTTATAATAATATCAAAATAAGAAGTACATAAATATATCTAAAAATTTAAGGAGCTTAAACTATTTTTTTTAACAAGTCTATGGAACGCACGTGAATATAATCTGTGGTCTCGGTTTTACGCATAAAGATCCGCCCTGCTCGTACCCACACAAATTTATAATTGAGTTCCTTCGCACGCAATCGGGCAGCGGCATGAAGAGCTTTGTTCTCGGGTGACAGATTTTCAACAACGTAAATCGCTGCTTTCTTTTCGTCACCAAATCCTAGGTGGAATGTGCTTAGTTTTTCGTGTTGATGAGATTTGTTGTACTCCATTGTCGCTGCCAAAAGTGAGTCGCGTTTGCGAGGACTGTTAAATTTTACAATAATTGAACGAGGCCGAGGGTTATTAGTATTCATTTTGGCTACTCTAGAGCAAAATACAACATCATTATCATTGATTGGGTTTTTCACCGTATCGCCAAGCTTTTTAATTATTTTTAAGATATTTTCCGATTTGCGTTCCGGTATGCATTGTAACTCCAAGTTAGCTGCGCGAGATACGAGGTCGAGGCTGTTAAAACGATTGCCCAGTAGTTTTAGTTCAGTCTGAAGTGATTCGTTTTCATTTTTCAACACTTGTACTTCTTTCTTAGTAACCGCTATCTCGGCATTCAAACTATCGAATTTCTCGCTAAAGAAATTCAAAGAATCCTTGAAGCTGTTAATGTCATCCTTGAAATTACGTAGTTGGTTGTTCAGTTTTTCAGAAAACTCATTAAGGTACTCACTCATGGTGTCATGTAACTCGGTGCGAATCAACGCACGCAACTCCATATGAGATATATTATAGTTGGGCGAGCACGTTGGGGAGTCCGCCGTCACCGACTTCTTGCGCTTTGAGCCGCCCGAATCGGACGCACTCGCCTTAGGTGTAGTAGTGCTCATAATAGTTAATTAATGGTAAGTAATAATTCTTAGAACGCAAAAGATGCGTGCTGCCGTTCGTTAATTCACAATATTTTAAAAGATATTTCGAGTTTAATAACAGATCCACTAGACACGTCTACACTCGACCAAAGCCCGAGAGCGTACTCCTATATATTGGTCCTATGCTTATCAAATGGGCTCCCAAAGCACATCATTGTGTGTGGTCTAACCCTTCCTTATCCATCCACTTTCCATCTTATTACTATGCGACAAAAACAAGAAAAGGAATTACAACGTGCCGCTAGTTTACTCAAGTATTTCCTTGCAAGCTGACATTTTAAAGTGACAACTTTGACAGGTCGAGGTCATTGACGTTCCTATAATTTCTTTCTTTTGGTTTTTCTCTTTGGTTAAAACAGGTACCTACTATCCAAGTTTCTTACTATTAATATTATTATCCGTGTATAAATTATCATAATATTGATTACCTATTTGTTTTTCCTATTGTTCTCTCTAACCACAACACTGACACTGGCAAAATCATCGCCGATAGAACCAATTGTAATCACATAGTACCCACCTACATCTATTTAGAGAAAATAAGGACAACTTACACTACGATTGCCATAGTATTTTTACCCTGAAATAGCATTCAAATGTTAATTAATATACAAATCGTTAGGCCAGCACAAAGCTAACCGCACAGTACCAGGCTGAATGTTAGGCAGCGAGCCAAAAACTAGAATAGTCCACATGCCGCCGCAACGGCGTATGATTGCTGTCAATTTCAAACGCTCATATTGGGGGCAATCGCCCGATTGTGATAAACATTATAATATTAGATGAGCATTTTCGGCTCCGAAGTGAGATATGATTGATGTCGGTAATGCATCAGCTGTTGCGAAGCAGATACTGTTCAGACTTGGGAAATTTTTGGGTAACGATAAATAAGCCTTCTATCCTTGTACTTTCTGTAAATCTGAAATTGCGTTAATGTTACTCTCAACACATTACACCTAAATAATATAATGTGTACAAGGAGCTGTAATATTATTCAACGTAGGTAATGAAAGCTTGCGTTAACAGACACCTCTGCCAAATAGCGATGAGGTAAATTGCACATTGTTTACATGAGATATGGATTACTGCCAACTGTGGTACTATAACTCGTCTGTTTTCAAGTTGACATATCAAGAATGTGCTCTTTTTGGCTGCAGGACGTCCTTTTATATACATTTTAACCTAGTATCTGTAGGTAAAGTCGTAAACATAAGCTGCATTTTGACCAGGCTGTTTCTAGACAGATCACATAGCTCAGCTAACGACCGCTTTCTGTACCTTTTACCTTCAGGTATAATGTGTCTTCTGTGGACTTAAAATGTTAATGGCTTTCAATTGTGTAACTTTTGTGACGTTCAATTATTTATACTTTTGGCTTTTCAATTGACTTAATCCAAGCCATTCATCAATTGAATCTTTTGGATGTCATATCCATCTTCAATATTGTCATGACCTCGAATTGTATAAGGGCAACGGCATCAGGAAATCAAACGTGATACTTCGTAGTGCCCGTAGTACGTAAACTGACCATGCACCTACTGATGGTGATATTCAGAAGGTGCACTTTTAAACTTAAGACCCCCTAAATAAGAAGCTGAAACAATATTGCTAAAGGAATTATTTTTTTCGAATTTATAGTAGACCTTATGAAATTTATCAATCTTTTAATGGATTGAATAATTTTACCTTTATACGTAGGATCTGCTGAGAGTTAAAAATAAACCGTTTGCAATCATGCTTTAGCTCCTTCTTAGCCCCGCAGAACGTTTTAATAAGTTAAGAAACCTTTGGCTGATTTTGTGCGATAGAAGTTACCAACAACTCCCAGTCTAGTTAATTATTAGGAGCATCTTCAATAAAATAGAAAAATATGCAAAGAAAAAAGTCTATGACATTATTATTTTAACGTAGCAGCAAATAAACAGCACATAATACGTCACATAATCTTGTGCAATCACATGGTAGCTAGAGGCAACTATATTTTCCTAGGTTTGAATTTATTTGTTGGCGCCAGCTGTTTTTCTGATGTACCGGATGTTAACATGACGGGTCAAAATCTCTCGTTGCCTGACCTATTTTTATATTTATTTGAAAATTACGAGCAATTGTTTTCAAACTCTTCAGATAATTTAGTTGATTAGCTTCATCATAAACCTCAATGGTTAGAAACGTAAATTATACAACGATATAGATTTGGCATCTCTAGAGCTACTTTTAAATAACTATGGCAAACTACCATCCCCAAACATTTATTAGTTTGTTCTGGTAGCTACAGTTTGTATAGAGTTAGTATTGTCTTATAAACTTAGCATGTATTTACTGTTGTTTTGTTATATCTACACGGAAAAGATAATAAATTGTCCTGAAATATTACCTCAGCTCATCCCAAATCCTAAATTGTTGAGAACATGAGACCAATGTCTGACAAAAGCGATGTAACAGTAAAGCTAGATAGAATAAAGATGTCAGACTGCCATGAATAATCCCACATTCCGAATCGAATGTTCGATATGATCCACACATACCAAGGAGTGACTTCTTGGCCGGCAATTCGCGCGGGAATATCTATATAAATACCAGTTAGTCCTACGCATCCCGCTTTTTCGTCACAACTGACTCAATTCTAGAAATAATGATTCCCATTTTATCGTCTTTGTCGAATTGAATCATTTCATAAGTTTTCTTGTCTATTTGGTGACTTTTGTCAACTTGGATGAAATCCAATCAATCTATTAGTATTTATGTAGTATATCGTTTACCTGACATCCTACGTTCAAGCTTTGCTTATTTTGGGATCAGATGGCCCTATGTAAAGAATATCCCGGGATATTGACGGCATTCATTGTTATACAGATGACAGTACAGAGGACGCTCATTACACGGGCCGTACTAATATCCCTTGTTCGTTAGGTGAAGGAAAGCCGCGAACGGCTATTGTCTGAAATCGAGAGTACACTAAGTCAGAGACACTATGTCTCCGATTGAGGTCGACTAAACCTAGTCTATTTCAACCTCACTAAGACTCAAGCCTGCGCGTTTACCGCTAAAAAAACCCCATTTGTTGAGGCTCCACAATTCCAGAAGACATCCTTGAACGTCACTAAAAGCATCGGGATCCTTAGCGTCGACATTTCTAGCGGCGCTTTGTTCCGAAGTCACTTGGAAAAGTTCGGAGTGCCCAACAAAGCGAAGCAGTACTTCACATCGGGGCAAAGGCTGCAACTTTATAAGTCGCAAGTCCGGCCTCATATGGAGTGCTGTTATCATCTGTGGGGGCATCTGGATACCAGCTTGGGCCCTTTTTAGACTCGGTTCAGCGACGCGCCACTAGACGATCCCGAGCTCACAAACGGATTAGAGCCTCTCAGTCTGAGGAGAGACTGCCTCCTTATGTGTGTTCTACCGCTTGCACAATGGACAGTGTTCTGTAGCATTGTTTAGATGATGCCCACGGCTACCTTCCACTATCGCAACTCTCACCATCGACGGGGAGTCCATCCTCACTCATTGAAACCAGAATTGTTTCGAACTGTCCGGGCTCAAAGGAGCTTCCTTCCGCGATCCCTCAGATTGTGGAATGATCTCCCCGCCGTGGTTTTCCCAATGGGGTTCTTCAAAAAGGGTGTGAAGAGATTTCTGCAGGGTCGGCAACGCGTGAGTGACACTCCTGGTATTGCAAGCGTCCATAGGCTATGGTAACCGCTTATCACCGGGCAGGCCGTGTGATATAAAAAAATATTATTATTTAATTGATTCAGATTTAGAAAACCTCCCACATTTTCTTCTTAGACATGACGTGCTTTCTTTCAGAGATATCGTCAATATGAAATTGCTATTGTGTTGTATTGTGAGGCTGTTACGGACCTAGTTACAGAGTCTCATTATTTTATTCAGCGTCAAACTTTACTCCAGTTAGATATAGTAATCGTAGTCATAATTATAGTATTGTATCTTTACAGTTGGTAATTTTTTATAACCTCGCAGAATATGCACTCCTTTGTGTCATAAACGCTGATGGTGAACAGATTCTTCTCCAATGCATAATGTCCTGTTAGGGCCCGGACTTTTTGCCATGGATGTGGATGAGTTTCGTATAAGTTGCTCATAGTTAGTTTTGCCAGGCTTTAGCTATACCACAAAATTACTCTGGGCCATAAGGGGTCCTCGTAAATCCGACTCTGGCAAGTTCGTCAGCTTTTTCACTACCGACGATTCCAGAAACACACCAAAGTACCACCCAGTTCTTTTCAACCGGATGGTTGAGGTCCATGCAGTTAAGCAGTTGCCTGGCTATCCGAGTGGATATCAGTGAAGTCTTACAAGAAGACCCGACCTCAGATAGGCCTGGAATTAAGGGAAGGACGAAGAAGAAGCTTGACGTAGTTATACTGCAGATTGCTCCACACAGAATCCTAGAATATGGAGCCGTGTTTTATATGTATCAGCTTTTTTTTCTCTTTAAACGCTCTCCATGAATTCCACGGCTAAAGAGATGTAAAATCACCAATTCCACAAGAGTTCCCATTCCAGCTGTGATTTTTTTTCGACGTACTCTGTAGACAACTTTATCGATGCCCCAAGGTTTGTTTGTCGACCTTGATACCCTAAAGCCGACCGTGGATGTCCGAGTTCCTCGAGAGATAACCTATACGTCACCGGAGAAATGGCGTTATCCTCTAAAAATCAACGGTTGCGAGTGTTCTATGTTTAGCAGGCAAACGGTACAGGGCCAATAGTGGAGCAGTCGCTTGGAAGCCGCGGTCGCGATCACCTCGCTCGCTCCAGCGCATCTTCGACCTTCGACCACTCGACCGAGTGAAGTGTGTGACTGTGATTGTGAACTCATTACTATACCAACCTGTACCAACCGCCCCGCGCAGGTACGACGACAAATAACGCAAATAGCATCGACTGCCTTATTATTAGATCGACAGTTGGCTGTGGCGAAAATATCGTGATTTTTTCAACATTTTTCAATGTTACGTACTGGTGTAGTGTTACAAGCAACGCGTCTGGTTTATTTCTAGTGCGGCGTGGGTGTGCCAGTTCGAACGGCAATATTATATTTTTCAGCTTCAATACATTGTATGGATAGGTTTTCGACAGGAGCGCGCACGAAGGACCTAATTTGTCGGATGTTGGATGACCTTGACCCATTTTACATGTGCTATTTCTTATAAGAACTCGGTCTCAAGCCAAATTCTGTCTTCATTTGTTTGAAATATAACATTGGTTTATATTTGGTGTACAAAACATGGCTTAGTTGTATAAAATAGTAATTAAAACAGAGAAATTACGAGTATGTTTTGGTAACAAGATCATCATAACATTATTCTTGATCTCCAGTAGCTTTAGAACTGTAGCAAAGCTTATCACTTCTCATCACAATGCCCCTCTTTTTATTACAATATCATTGATAATGCCAATGTTTTTGACCGGAAATGTCTACCTTGTCGTGTTAACTTCAATAATTACATTTTACTTTAATTTCGGTCATCTGTCAGTTATTTCAGTCTGTGGTATTATTCTGAAATCATACAGCTCTCTGGCTGTAGACTTCATTGCCATCGCGTTTATTTAATTGCTATTGTCTTAAGCAGAAACAATAAAAATGGCCGGGCGCGGCACAACACATCTATTGTTTAGCTGCATTGTGTCTGGCATTAGTCGGTTTACTATTGACTTGATTGATGAGAACAGAAGTATTAACATTTATAAATGAGTGTTGTTATTATTTAATCATTGTCAACATTAATGTCAACAAGAAGGATTTAATCTGCGAAGCGAGCAGTGATTGCATTTGTGAGTGCCCACTAGTGTAAAGCGTGAACTGGCTATTAGCTCGGCGCCTGCGCACGTGCTTTTTGAACATTCATCTGTCTTGCTCTTTCTTTCTTCTGACTTAACTTTCGGTGCCCACTCACATATACGCAAAGTTAGCTCCTTACCTTAGATTACACTAAGCAATTATACAGGTCGTTGTTTTGGTCAGCGACGAGCGACTCAGGATCGATAATACAACTGATACTGGTGCTAAAAAACATATAAAAAAATACTTTATTTTTTTATAACAATAAAAATAATATTATTTTGAAAATCATATAATAAGCTAAAATATAGACGTAATACTCAACGGGAGGGCGAGGGAGCGAAGGGGTAGGGCAATGGCGGCTTGCGCCTAGCTCTAGTCAGTGCACTTGGCTAGTGACCATACTTTGCAGTAATTTTATTTCAAATTGAATAAGGTATTACTCAACGCATTTACAGTATTTAATGGAATTAAGTCCATTTTTGGACAATGTATTTTTTGTACTACCGCTCGGCTCCTATATAAAGAGTCACTACCTGATTCTAAGATGTTTAAATAATTTAAGTCTTAAATGTTAATTGTTTTCGTTTATGTGCCAAAATGGTAGAATTAACAAAGTGACATTGCTTTGATTTCTGTATTGTTTTGCCAAATGTTGCATCTCAAGGGTCATTTTAGAGAATTTGTATTATAAAAGAGAAGGTTATCCTCACAATCTAAAGGTTAATTATCTAAGAAAAGCTAAGAATTACTGAAATAATTAAAATAGTATCTTCTTGACAACTTTTCCAAATTTGCCTGATAATATTTATACTAGCAACGGAAATCTTAACTTTTGGAAATTGACTTGCATAAATAATTCTGATATTTAGAAAACATCGGTCATAAATAGACTAATTGCACTATATGCTTTAACAACATTACATACAGACAACACTATGCACCCTCAAATTGAAAATCTGTCGCTAAGCACATCTTGATGTGTTCCGACGGCTGCACTTAAGAGCCAGTTCCTTCTAGGCTGTGTGTGCTTACTAACTTCGGCCATATCTATTGACCCACTGACCATGGTGAGATTGTGGTCAAACACAGGCCTTAGACATAGTATAAAAACTGTCATCAACTTATAAAATGTTTAACTATAGAAAATGCTGCTATTTAGAAGAACTTATATATTTTATACCACAATATTTTAAAATTAAAATGTCTTTTACATGAAGCCAACATCATCGTTGACATTCAAAATAGATAAGACCCTGAAAATGCTGTCATAAATATAAATAATCGGTTTAAAATATTGCTTTTCATTTGAGTGTCCATAAAAGTTTTAATTTACCGTAGAGTCCGTATAAGTTTATGCTTTACTTTGCCATTTTCTTCGATATGAATGGTTTATTGGCGACATTATGCGATAGAAGTGCCATTAAGGTATAGATTTACGCGCGGCCCGATCGGGCCTACACCATCACAACAGGCCTTCGTAACGCTTAGGTTATACAGCGTTATTTTTAGTAACAATATCAAAATAATGTTTAATCACGAAGGAAGGATTGTTTTATAATTACGTTTTTCATACAAAAAAGTGCACTCATTCTGTTTTGTATAGTTTTATCTACTGGAGTTATTGAGCAAACAAATTTCTGATTTTATTTTGTTTATCTGTATGTCTTCACACGACAAGACACAAGAAATTTTCTTTAATGTGCAATAGGCCTTAATTATAAGTACTTTTCTTTGCTTAAGATATATTTGCAAATATCAACATCTTCTCAAATATTTTGAAAAACTTTATTGTTTTTGACAGCATGTTATTCCATCCAAGAATATTGATTGCCCAAACTTCTATGAGTAAACTTAGCTACTAACTCAATGTGTCAAGGTGTTCTAATTCTGTCTGAGTCGGTGCAGTTGCGTTGAAGATGCCGCGCTTGGATTTATTGCTGTTTTATGGTTTACGCGAATTTCGCGGTATTTCGGTGCGTTCAAGGTGATAGAGTGCATTTTGGTGCAATTGTTTTTGATTCGGGAGTAAGGTTTATGAGTTGCTAAGTTAGAAAACATGTTATTGTTCTGGATTTCGTTATTTGGCAACTTTTTAACTCATTTTCGTACGTTTAGGCACATGTCACAATTTGTGGTGCAATAATAGGAAAATTTATCTCTGCACCTCACCTCGAATAAGTATTAAAATCTAGAACAGAAAGCCTATGCCTTGTCTAAATTCCCAGCTGATCTAGGCAGAAAAACATCTGCATCTAAGTTGTGTAAATCTATTGAATTCAAACTTGAGATCGATTTCTTATTAGGCGGGCCGTATGCTTGTTTGCCAACTTAGTGGTATAAAAAAAAAAAAAAAAAAAAGATAGGCATAGAAATCGTGGCGCCACCGTCAATGTAGTAAAATCACCTTTAAATAGACAGACACTTTAATATAAACATGTTGTTCCAACTTAATAAAATACTTGTTGATTAAAAACCAAGACATAGTAACAGAGACAGTAAAACAAAAATAAAAACAAAAGTACAACATCATGTCCTACAGTCAATATACAAGTCTGGTAATGGGCCAAAATTGCCGAATTGACCTGACGTTTGACGAAGTAGATTTCACTTTGTAACACTTGTCTCATTAATTGAGTAGAGTTAGAGATAGAGATAATTATTGAAATAGACGGTAGACATTCTAATTAGATCGGGATTTCGATTTATCAGATTGAGTTAGTTTTTATTTGCAAGTTCTCTTTTTTATCAACAACGTTTCATCGAAATGAACAAGATTGATAGATTTCTTAGTTCTAGTTCTCTAGATTGTTGTAAAGTCTATGGTACGTTCTATCCGTTATACCTCAGCGTTTGCTCGCCCTTGCATGCTTATATCATCCTACATCATCATCTCTTCTTCAGATAGGCCAGTTGGCGTGGAAAATCTAAATACTCTGACTAGCATGCTAAGGATTTGTTCACAAACAGAACAAACATTTATAATGGATATGTTCACACGTAGTAGGTATATCAGTTAACTGGTTTCCATATTGTAAGCTTTGCTTCGGCGTGAGTGAAAAACTTCTGAGGATATTTATTCATATTTTGCGTCTATCTTGCCGTACATTCATTTACCCAGCATATGCATCTCTTTTAGTCTTTGACCTACTTTTGAATTCTATCTAATGCAAATAGTGACAAGTAGAATTTTTCTCACTATATAACTATTCTCTGTTAATCTAACACCACACTCTTATATTTATTCTCCATGGAATATCAGTATCCTAGAAATGTTCAAATTTATGTCATCTAAATTAAACGTTCTTTGTCAAGGCGTTCTTTTTCAAGGTAAATAAACTATTTACGTTTACAATGTGCAAGTATATTTGGTTTTTAGCCAGATACGACTTGATACTCTTAAGTGTTTTATTAAAGGTTTAAATTAAGGGATCTTCTTGTTCTTTGAGTCATAGCTTCGTATATATCTACGTCATAGGCCTTCGCTCGTCATACAGAATGGCCCATCATCTCTTACCATGGTGCGATTGTGGTCAAACACAGGACTATAGTAACAAGTTAGTTAGTTGTATTCAACCTTGGAGTGAATACCAGCTAGATCATATACACTACAATATCATCATATCAGCCCATGGATGTCCACTGCTGAACATAGGCCTCCCCCATTGATTTCCACTTCGAACGGTTCTGTGCCGCTTGCATCCAGCGGCGCCCAGCGACTCTGACCAGGTCGTCGCTCCACCTGGTGGGACTGAAACTTAACACTTTCAGGTGGTTCAGGCACTACAATATAGTGCACCAAATTAATTTTATACCGCATTTGTTTGCAGAATCTAGCTGACAAGCTCGGCGACGACAAAGGCCTCAGTGAACACCTCAAGCTACCCATACAGAGGATCAACGACTACCAACTTCTATTAAAGGTACGTAAAGAAATAGTGCATTCATATCCATAACAAATAGGAATATTGTGTAACGGTACGTAGTACATATAGGAAATTGGAAACTACAAAATGGAGTGGCAGCTAGGAAACCAGCTCTTGAAGAAGTAGATTAGATTATAATATTTCTAAATTGAATTTGGGAATGAGGTAATTTATCAAAGTTATGCGAAAATTATTCTTTGTCTATAGTCATCCGTGGCTTTGTATTAAAAATGAGCAAAAAGCTTTGTTAAGAATGATAATTCATAATGTTAATTAAAAGCTTCCAAGATAAGCACAAGCCTTTAAGTGAAAATTAGTTGATATTATGTCAGCCATTACAGAACAGAAAATAGTAGATAAAATGTTATCGCCGCGAAAAGTATTTTCATCATAGGACAATGACCTGCTGGCGTACAGTACCGAGATCTTACTAATAGGTTGATATTCAGATTGCCAATTATATAAATAAATGCGGATTAAAGCTTTAAAATAAACACACTGCGTTCCACCCGGATCTGTGGCGTCATCGCGTCAAGAAACAACGCAGAGCTGTTCATTGTTAGAGATAAATTTCGACGGCAGCAAAGAACAAATGGCTTTTAAAACAATTTTGTGGAGATTTTGAATGATTTTTTACAAAAAAAGGCTATTTTTTTCTTATGATAAAATGGGACATTCATCGAGGATAAATCCCTTCAGAGTAGAATACCGAGCAATCAAATTCCGCGCGTGATTTTGCACTGATTTTGAATAATAAGGACCAATCACTGCATCGTGTGTTCTTGATTTGGCCAATCAGAGCGCATGTGTCCTTGATTTAGCCAATCAGAGCGCGTTGTCGGTGGTAGTTTTGCCACAAATCCAGTTGTCTTCTTAAACTTTACCCCCGTTCGTAATAATTATATGTCGAATCTTTTGGAATTATGTTGGAATCGAAGTTTCCTAATTAGCAGCCTAATTAATTAATGGATGAGTGATAAATATCTGAGATAAAAGCGGTCATGGTGCCGTCAATGCAACTAATAAAGCAGCTCCATCTTTGGTTCCGAGAGCATTACAATCCCCTGCTGGGGTATAGTAAGAGATCATTCGCAGGGGCTATACTACTCGTAATAAACCTCCCTAAGAACGATGAATATTACCGCTGGCGAATCCGTGATAACAGCTTCTTCACTTAATTTTAAAACCATGGGTGAATCCACAAATCCTCCTTTATCCCCCAGGAACTAGTAAAATACTCGCAACGTCTCGACGAAGATTGCACGGACCTCCAAAAGGCGCTAGAACTCTTCCTCAGCGTCCCCAACAGGGCTACAGACAACAAGTTCGTAGCTAGCATAGAAGGATACCGCGGTAACATCTACAAGCTCGGCCGGCTGCTCACCCACGATTGGTTCACCGTCACCGACTCTGAAGAAAAGGCAAAGGAGAGATATCTGTTCTTGTTCAAAGCGAGGATCTTGATCTGCAAGGTTAAGAGAGTGTCCGAAGACCGCTCTGTGTTCTTGCTAAAGGATATTATCAGGGTGAGTTTTTTTTTTTTACCAATTATAGGGAAAAGTAGTTTAGGAGTGTCACAAGGGAAAAAAATCCGTAAAAATTATCGTGAATAAGCCCACATCTTCGAATTCTAAATTATACCATACCCAATGCTATTTATAATAATAATCCTATGAAACTCTAGAAAAAAAAACAAGTTGCAGCGATTGAAATACCAATATCAAAAATAATAACAGTTTTCTGTATAACCCACATACATCTAAATATAAACTTTCATTCATACAAGCTAGCAGCCGTATTCGTAACTACCGATCTCAATACCGTTTTTTCCAGTGCCTAAAATAGTCCAATTTAAAAACACATCCATTGGCCTGATTCCAAATGCTCTTTCCATAGCTTCCGGAGGTCGAGGTCAAGGATTCGGGTGACCAGTTCAAGTTCGAGCTGGTGAATAAGGATCCTGAACTAAGTGTTACCCTCACTGCTCATAAGGAACCCGTTAAGACCACTTGGCTTACGGAGATCAGGAAACACGCTAGCGACGCGGGTGAGTTTTATATCTTTACTGATAGATAGTGAATATCTAATCCTGTTAAATATCATTTGTTTGTTTATGGATAAAAAAGCTAAAGATATGATTGATACAATTAATAAAGTAGGTATACTCACATTCAAAGAAAATGATAAGAGTATACTTTAATTATTTTAGAAATACTTTAAGATGGATTTAAATATTTCATTGTCAATATAAGCGACAAATAAAGAAATTTTTAAGTAGATTATAATGGAATAATGATATGGTTTGAGAGTCTATTATTATTTTCGAAACAGTTGCTTTAGCCGAACACGCAGCGGATGATCTACAAGTTCTACCACCAGTAGACCTTATATCATCTGAAGCCGAGGAGAATAAGAAGAAGAGAGAACATACAGAAGAGTTAGTAGAAACAGAAGTAGAGGCAAAGAAACGGTCTCGAGTCGAAGAGACCGAAGTAGCCCCAGTCTTGAGTAGAGAGGAGTCACTACAGCAACTAAAGAACAAGCGGAAAGCTTCCGTGGAAAGTGCTGTAGCAACAAAAATCTCCAAGTCTGAAGTTATAGAAGTCGCAACAATCAGTGAAGGGCAGGAGACTGTAGTCAGTGCAGTCAGTAGTGCGACCAAGAGCAAAGTCACAACAGATTTACAAAGTAAATCGTCTGTGACAGTTGACTCCAAGGTCACTGAAATATCAGAGTCCGCTACATCACAGTCGGAACAAACTCAACAAACAGTCAAAGCGGCTACTAAACAAACATCTGAAACAAAGGTTGAACAAGCTTCCCAACAATCATCAGTCGAAGTTAAAGAGTCTTTGCAAACTCAGCAACAGACATCATCAGAACAATCTGTTCAACAGTCAGCTGTTTCAGTTGAGCAGACATCATCTGTTCAACAAATATCGTCAGAGCAAAAACAAGGTTTAGCTCAAATATCACGAAGCAAATCTACTCAACAATCCATTTCAGTTGAAGAAAAGACAGCTAGTGTTCAAGAAACATCTGTTACATCTGCTGAAGAGAAATCTTCAGCTCAAACAAATCTTGTGCAACAGTCTATTGAGCAAGCTACGCAGCAAGTAGAGACAAAAACAGATAGTGTAGTCAAAGCAGAAGAAGTAAACGGAAGTGGCGCTACATTTACAGACAACGGTACTAAGAACGGTCAAACTGTAACCACAGAGGAAGCATTTGGCGAAGATATGACGTCGAGGTACAGCCGCAGTTCGCGGCAATCTGGAGGTAATACTATTCTAAAATTATATTACAAATTGAAACGACATTAACGTTTGCCAAAATGCTCTTGTAATTTGAATACTGCTCTAATTATCGTCAATTACTATTGGCTCCTATAGACTTGCAAAAAAAAAATAGGTAATTGTTACTTTTGGCAAGGTATAATTAGCTTTAAACAGGCTTTTAATTTGAGATCAATACAAGAAATATGACTTTAATCTTTAATTAAAACAATATTTCAGAATACTCCAGTAGCAGCCGAAAATTATCATCGGGCGGTCGCTACGAATCATCTTCTACTAACGATAGTACTGGCCTGTCTTCCTACTCACGTCGTGAGAGTGGTTCGCGTATAGAGAGCGGGAAGTATGAGACCGGAGGTTCCCTTGAGGGTACGGCTTCTAGCCGTTATGAATCAAGATACTCCAGCTCCACCGCTAAGATTGAAGGAGGATCCAAATATGGAATAGAATCCAGCTTTGAGAGCAAAACGGGGGGATCCAAATATGCCATTGAATCTGATTCCGCCAGCAAGATCGATAGTATTGCCTCCAAATATGGACTGGAATCAAATTCCGAAAGTAAAACCGAAGGATATGCCATTGAATCTGACGCTGTCAGCAAGATCGACAGCATTGCATCCAAATATGGCAAAGAGAGACGTAGCTCTAAATACAGTTCTCAAGCGTCTTACGACGGCGAGAAGATTGAATCATCGTCTAAAGTAGAATCAAGCTACGAGAGCTCTAAGAACGGTGGTTCCTCTTACGAAAGCAAGTACTCCAAGAAAGCCATTTCCAATGGATCAGTCACCACCGGCAACTATGAATCAGAGACGTCAGTAACTAAATCCGAGTCTCAAAACGGCAAGCCAATATTCACGAAGAACCTTGAAGGCCAAAATATCGAGCGTAAGTATGCAGGAGAAATAGACAAACACTCCATAGAAGTAGACACACCTTAGTGCTTGTATATACGCTTTTAGTAAATTAATTTACACTACACATTACTCTAACAATGCTTTTTAATCATATCAATACTTTATATTTATTGTGCTATTAAGGAGTCCGTACGGTAATCATGCAACATTAAGAACTCAAATCATACTGATGAATTTTCCAAAAATTTCATTATAAAAATACTGAAAATTGTAGAACAATAAATATTAGAACAGCATATTCCAAACAATGACATCATCTAAATAGACGAACCGTACGGACTCTCCTAACAAAACCTTGAATCTACAGCTGGTGAAAACGTTGTCTTCGAATGCGAGCTTCTTGATTCCGTGGATCCTGTTGTGGTGACCTGGCTTAAGGACAATAAGCCTTTAAACGACCGTCTTATGGACCGTTGTTCTATATCATCCGAGTCTGGTGGTGGTCTCAAACTGGAGCTTAAGCATTGCAGGGAAGATGACTCGGGAGTATACACCGCGAGAGCTGAAAATACTAAAGGAAATACCCATTGCACGGCTCAGTTAGTCGTCCACGAGTGTGAGTTCTCTTTTTATCTCATTTTTTTATTTTTGGAGGAAGTATTTGTATTTGTTGGAATCCTTTCAATGAATCTATAAATATTTAATTGGACAAACTTTGGCAATGTTACTCTACTTTCCCCAAACGCACTATTTTTTATATTGATATCCATTATTATAATAATTTTTATTTATTTAATTTGTTGTTGTATCTTGTGCATGATTCACTGCGATATCATCGATTAAGACATTGTAAAGCGTATAACATATAGTTTGTTACTTGATCAATATACTATCTCATAATTTTCCTGTATTTTGCACTTAAATCGTATCTTCCACGTATTATTGTGCATGCAGCACCTTTAACGCTCAAATAATAGAAGAAAATAATCAAAACTTTTATAAATTCTTTAATCATAATATAGTGACTCCAGAAGAGAGGAAGCAAAGGAATGCTCTCAAAGCGCCGTACTTCTTAGTAGCGTTGAAGGACACTGAAATTATGGAAAACACCTACTTGCGCTTCATGGTCAAAGTAAAGGGTGATCCCAACCCTGATGTTAAGTTGTAAGTATTGTATTTTTATCTCTTTTGTCTAGTTTTAGTGTCTCGCGTAATGATACGTCATCAGTAATTTTCATAACTGTTCTACTCCAACTTATCTGGAGATTTTTGTAATCCCCTCATTGTTTGAACCTTCTTTGTGCTTTGTCTAGAAATATCTGTAAGATGTCCATGATAATAATATTTGTTATTTAACTCAATCTGTCTTATTATGTGATAGTTAAAGCCAAGTTTAGTTAAAGTTTGAAATATATCCGTCACTTTCTAACAACATATATCAAAAAGAGGCGGGACTATCTTAAAACCTGGGCTTTGGTAGACCATCTCATGTAAAAAGACAGAATGAGAATGAATGAGTGATTCATCCAAAGCCATTTATGCAGCTAAGGCCTTAGAAGGACACTTCTAAGGCCTTAGCTGCATCTTCGCTTTATTCCTTTCTCGAACCATCTCATACTGTGTCTCTCCCCCAGCTACCGCGACAACAAGGAGATCGTAACGCGATCGGAGTCGGATCGCGTGTCAATAATCCGCACCCGCGCCGACAAGGGTTGCTATGAACTCGTGATCGCGGACGTATCGCCCGCCGACGCGGGCAAGTACTCCTGCCGGGCTGGCAACATCTACGGGGATGTTGAGTCTGAAGCCACCGTTACTGTTGTTGGTACGTATATTATGTTTGTTAACTTTTAATGTGTAATGCCGGTCGTATGCCCGTCTTCATTCTGGTAATATGTGATTTTCGTCTATCGCCCTTATTCATAATAAAGTTATCAAACGTTGATTAGCTAAAATTCCGAAGTCTTTATCTGACAGGTGTCATTTGGTGATCGAAAGAGTCAGACGGAGGAAACTATTACACTGATTTAGTTAAAAAGCGATTATGAATAAGGGGGTTAGAATTTATTATATCAGTATCAATTTATATCCGGCTTAACTCAGGCTTCGGCTTAGCTTGGATACCAATTTCTCCTACAAACTTTAAAATGTCATGTCATGGCATATTGTCCAATTTGTCTAGTTTGTAAAGAGAGTTTTTTAATTATTATTGTTATTTTGCTGTAAAAAACTCATGATAGGGGTACAGATCTGTTAACTTTGAATGTTTACCTTTCTGAAATTGTCGGGTTATTTTTTTGGAGGTAAGGTAAACTTTTGCTAGAGGAACTAATGATCTACCTCTTCTGAAATAAGAATCATTTTGCTATTTCATTTGTAGTGCATATTAAGTTAATCTAATTGTGAAATGCAATCCATAAAACCTTTGTGACCGGAATACGGTGCGAAACAAATGGAGTATACTGTATTGGAACACAACTTCAAAACATTGTGAATGCAACTTGCATCTACATTTATGAGTTTATTTACGTTAAACCAATACGTGCGAACGTGCTTGTAAACCAGAATCCCAATAACATACCCAGTTGTGAATTCAACACCCGTGACCCAGTTGAGTTAACAGACGTTTAAGTAACTAACAGCACTATAAACGTAATAATGAATGGCTTACAGACGGAACCAGCTATTAATATAAGCCGCATTTTTAACGACGTTTGGAAGTCCTCCAGCGTTTGTTTATGAGGCGTCACGATAACTATAAATATTAGCGTCTCGAATTAGACTCAACTTAATGATGTTCGCTAAATTTTATACGATGCGAGGACTTTAAATGATATTTCTATTTTATTCGCAGTTGATATGCGTTAAAGAAAATATTTAAGAGTTAAAAAAGGCCGCAGCATAAATCCGACGTAATATCTTCTTGGCTTCAACAACGTTATTTTCAAAATAACGCAAAAAAGTTGTTGGTGACCTAAGCAAATTCTCGAGAATAAGGCACAGCGAGAATAATAATAAGAAAGTAAGCGAGCTCTTAAAGTAAGCTTTTTTATATAAATCTCGAGTCGAACTAAGAAACAGGATTAGTATTTAAAAATAATATAATAACACGATTTGCTTTCTTAAAATCAATACATTTTTACCAATAGATGACAAGAACATCTTCGGTGAACTCTTACCTGGAGGTGAGGGCCTACTGGCCAAAGGAGAGAAGGCTTCGTTCACGTGGAAGCGAGATGGACAGCCTTTCGACCCCGAAGAGAGATTTAAGGTACAGTGACGATTAGAAAACTGGTTTCTATTTTGACCTCAATCTTATCATGGCAAGTAATATGTGTTCGAAGGTATTTCCCACGCCCATGTGCCGTTACACTAGGAATGATATTTTTGGGTAAGGTATAAATCTTACCTTTTAACCCTGATAGCATTTCGCTACACAGGCCCATGACAAGAATTTACTTATAAACGAATTGAATGACCAGGTGCTGCTAGGCGACGACGAAGACTCTCTTGCGCTGGTGTTCCAGCACGTAAAGCCTGAAGATGCAGGCCTTTACACCTGCGTCGCAAAGACCAGCACTGGCAACATCTCCTGCTCTGCTGAACTTACTGTACAAGGTACCTTATTTTTACTTAATGAATTCTTCCAAATTCTTATAACTTACAGGTAATAAAGATAAAACTTTATCCATACATTCTCCTTGTTCTTCGAAGTCACATAAAATTTTCTAGCTCGTAAAAGCTAATGTTCCAATTATTCGTAAGTCCAATGCGTAAGTATACCACCGGATTCTTCCATCATTAACAAAACATTCAACAACAACAACAAGGGTTCGAATCCTACAATGAGCTTGAGCTTTCGGTGAAGGAAAACATCGTGAGGAAACCATAGCACGGTGGTAGGGTACTTTGTAGTACCCGCCTGGCTGGCTACCACCCTCAAGTTGAAAATGTGTCGCCAAGCACCTTTCGGTGTGTTCCGATAGCTGCACTTGAGAGCCAGTTCCTTTTAGGCTTTGTGTGCTTGCCACCTACGGCCGCATCATCACTTACCATGGTGAGATTGCGGTCAAACACAGGCCTATAAACAGTAAAAAAAAAAAAAAAAAAAAAAAAAACATTCCCAAAATCTTGAGCTTTTATACTTTGAGTTAGAAAACAACAATTTTACCACATTTATTTGTGTCATCAGTTCACATGACTTTAATAAGGTGAAGACGACAGACTTTTTGTGCAAAGGTGTTTGTGGCACACGAAAAGTCTATGCACAGGCGACTAGCGACTATCGTCGGTCCACCTGTGCACGGTTTGACGTCGCGCTTCCCAGTACGTGGTCGCCACTCGAGAACCTTTCTTCCCCAGCGGTTCGAGCGATGTGGCCCACCCGTTGCCACTTCAGCTTACTAACTCTCACCTATGTCCGTCGTTTTCGTTCTCCTATAAGTAACTTACCAGGGCCTAAACTGAATAAACTACTGTAGCGAACCACTACATAACGAAGTTCACACGCCGATAGATAGATGGCGTGCCGACACATTATCCTGCATCGTGCATACATCGCGCATACAAGCCCACTACATCCTGCATCGCGCTTGTAAAGATTTCTCGGCGATCTGCATATATACAACTGTCCGACAAGTACAGTTGGACCGCGGTCCCCAGGCACGATGACCCAGCCTGGCGGAAGATCTTCCCTTTTCAATGGAGGTGTCATCCACCTTGCACCACCATACTACATTTTGATTTTGATAGTTTGTCATCTATGCTACACTTAAAATCACTCATTTTACAAGTGATTTTAAATCGGAAATTGTTTATTCGATCAGGGGCAGTGCACGAGTTGCACCGCGAGCCCGAGAAGCCCACACTAGTGATAGAGCACCGCGACGCCATCGTGTCGGCCGGCGGCTCCGCCATGATCGAGCTGCACTGCAAGGGCTACCCCAAGCCCAACATACAGGTCAAACACGACGGGAAACTCGTCGAACCCGATACTAGGCACAAGTGAGTACTGATTTACTCGGTTCGGACCGAATCTAGGCTGATATGGTGAACATGTCTTGGAGTCTCCGAGTTGAGGATTTTTTTTTTATATACCACTAAGGTGGCAAACAAGCATACGGCCCGCCTGATAGTAAGCAGTTACCGTAGCCTATGGACGCTTGCAACACCAGGGGTATCACTCGCGCGTTGCCGACCCTGAAGAAATCTCTTCAGGCCCTTTAGACTAGTTTTGCACTGATTAATAACAAGGACCAATCACAGCATCGTTTGTTCTTGACTTGGCCAATCAGAGCGCATGTGTCCTTGAATAAGCGAATCAGACCGCATTGGTCGGTGGTGGGATATTAGCGGAATAGGTTTTAAGCAAAATAAACGTCCTTGCGCTTCTTTCGGTTAATTGTTCGATGCTTGGAGAGGCAGCTTTCTTTACAACGAACGAACTTGACAATCTTAATTCTAATTATATATAGTTCATTACTAACAAGAGGTCATGATGTCATGAAGAGGTATGATGTTAAATCATTATACTGGAACATTTGAGGAAATCAAGTGGTCTATTTGGAAAAGGAATCTCTTGGAACAGTAGACCATTTGGGGAAGTGGACCATTCGGGAAGTAAATTCAGGAAATGCCCCATTACCTGAAGATCCATATTGTCTCCCTATCAAAAAAGCACGTGTTGCGTCTGTCTTTAAAATAATGTGATCTTTCTCTACCGTGTGTGGTGATGGTGGATACGAGAGATTTGTAGCTAGGGCTGTTTCAACCAGCCAATAGGATCGCTTCATTAGAGCCATAACGTGAAAATGGATCTATCTATTTGTCAGCTAAAACACATCGCTACACATCTCTGGTGGACATGCAGCTTAAGTCTCTTTTCTTGTTCAGGTTCTTATACGAAGATGAGGAGAGTATGTCGCTGGTGATAAAGAACGTGACGTCAGCGGACGCGGGTGAATACTGCGTGACGGCGAGCAATGACCTCGGCGAGGACACCTCCACTATCAACCTAATCGTCAAGGCCGCGCCCAAGATCAGGAAGAAGATTGAGAACCAGACTTGTATGGTGAGTGACTATTTGATTGTGGGAAGTGTTTATGAGTGATTGGGTTTTAAGGATTTGATTTGACGTAGGCATTTTTTGTGTCGTGGTCGGTACCTGGATGGGTGACCGCCTAGTGGTATTTCAAATCGAGCGTTTCCGTTCTTCGGAAGGCACGTTAAGCCGTTGTCCCGGTTATCATTTAATTGTGATAGTCGTTAAGCTAGTTGGATTCCTCCTAGGTGGCTTGAAAAACTCCAACAGTAGTTTGACCACTAGCCTACCTTCACCGATCCGCAGTGGGCACGCGTGGTGGAGTATCTGCCCAGTCCCTTTCACCCTCATTTATGAAAGGAGGCCTGTGCTCAGCAGTGGGACATTATAGGCTGATGATGATGAGACATTTAAGGGCATCTTTGAACGTAATAAATACTACATCGATGAGACCACCGACAGGAGGAGATTTCGAGATGGCGTATTTTCGAAATCTATATTCGGTCATGCTTAACAATTTTTACTACGGGACTAACACTGAAATGTCGAAAAAAATATATTTTCATTCATTAGATTGAGCAAGGTTGCTTAGTGAAAAGTTCTTTATACTCACAGTCAGTTATTTATTACTATACTACCTATTCCCCGCGGTTTCACCCGCGTCACTCAGGGACAATCTGGCTTTCTATACCTCTTAACAATATAAGTATAGACTTGTGAAAAATATAGTCATTAGCCATAAAAATACTTTGAAGAACTTACGTGTATCTTGGGAAAATCATTTTTAAAACTTGGGTTTCAATTTATATTTTCCTTCTCAGATGAGCTCAACCCACACAGTAACAATAGAAGTGGAAGGCACCCCCTCTCCAGACGTGACCTTCTACAAAGATGGCGTCGAGATCAAGAGCTCCGAGCGCATACAGATAGTCAAGGAGTCCGAGGAGATATACAAGATCATCATCAAAGACGCCAAGCTTACCGATACTGGATCTTACTCTGTTGTTGCTAAGTGAGTATGGACTTTTATGAGATGTATATAAGGTTAAGTTTGAATACTACATACTTCTGTCTAGATATAGTATAACTTGCCAAAATTACAGTCACTTATTTTCGAACCAAATAATCTTCTGCTGCTTTCTATCTTGTTATCTCAATTTAGGAAAGAATTTAGAAAACGTGCTAGATTTTGAAGATACATATATCATACAATATTTGTCGTTTCATGTAAAGAATTACACTTTTTACAAGCTTTTTATTAACTTGCAATGTATTTTCGGGTCAAATCTTGCAAGTCGAATTTCACCCGGTCAGATTGACTTGATATTTGGTAACATTAGTATATTCAAAGACAATGCAAGTACAATCACCAAAAAAAAAATATATCAAAAATGAAATTTTCAACAAATGTTCAGGAATGTCTTCGCCTAGATATCAGTTCTAATAGATTAATTAATAATCCAGGAACGAAGTGAGCCAATGCTCTGACTTCTGGCAGTGGCACGTGACGTCGCCGCCCCGGGTGCTCAAGAAGATGGGCGAGACCAAGGTCTGCGAGGAGAAGGAAACTGTCACCTTCAGTGTTGAGACTGAGTCTGAACCCGCACCCACTGTTAAATGGTAAACTATACACACACATATACAAGCAATTTTTTAATACGACTAAGTCGGTACATGTATACGGCCCGCCTGATGGTAAGCGGTTACCGGAGCCATATGGACGCATGGAACACACGAAGCATCGCTCCTTTCCCCTCTCCCCAATGAGCTCTGACGACCTTACTCACACGCAGGAACACAACATAAAGTTATTTATCTGCGGTATTCTGTAAGATGGAGGTACTTCCCCAATTGAGCTGCTCTTTGAGCGAATAAATGCTACGCTCTACCTCTCTGATTTTACAGACTTTAGTTTTAGTTTAAAAAAACATGAAACACTCAACGCTAGCTAAATTCAAACAGTGTCTCCGTAAAAGCATGATCACTGCGCGCAGTCATAATATAGTGCATTAAGCTATACCTATAATTATCATAAGTGCCTTATCAGGGCCTAAATTTATTAAATACTTTTTGATTTGATTTTGATTCGCGATCTATTCTTCCAATAATTCTAAGCAAAATATTTTCAGGATTGCATGATGGTATAAAGTTCGGCAAAAAAAACATTATTGGGCCTTTTATATAAATTTATGTAAATAATGTTGTCGTGCAGGTTCAAGAACAAGACAGAGTTGACGGAGTCGTCGAAGATAAAGATCTCGACGTCAGGATCAGCTCATTCCCTCGTCGTCACGTCCGCCGCCAGGGCTGATGCTGGAGAGTACTCCTGCGAGGTTTGTTTAGTTTTTATATAGCTGTCAAATTATAAATAGTGGAAATAATTTCGAATAATTTTGATTAGTTGATGTTCAATTATGTATAACAAAATATTTTCTTGATTTTTTCCTTTATTTTGCTATTCAACATTACTTCGCAGGATTTGTTTCTTATAATTGACATTATATAATGGTGCTATAATACAGGTTGATTCTTTTTTTAAATCAATGCGTACAGTATTACCCAACTTATATGGCGCGTCGTGAATCTTCGTTCGCACAGAAAAGAAAGTATGGCCCCGAAAATTAACGAAAGAATGCTTAAAACTTACAATCAACCTTAGATCACTACTATAAGGTTCATAATACACTGCAGCTGTTAGTTCCTTCTCACTCGCAAGTCGCACCCCTCCGCACGGTGCGCGCTAACATGGCGGCAGCTGCCGACCAATAGCGTTTCCCGCACTTTGAAAATGTATCTTCTGCGCAGGTACATCGGTAAGCCATATTAATTGGGTACTACTGTACCCAGCGAGTAAATTAATTTATTTTTTTCAAGTCCAAGCTTATTTAGTGTTTATCAAAATCAGGCCTGAGGACTCCTTTGAGCATTTTTTATTATTCCCTATAGTTTAAGGATTTGGTCATACAGGATAGATAGAAGACCTGTTTTTTTGTTTTGAGCTGTATGTATATTTAAAAATGTAACCTTGCTGAGGTTTTTGCCGGTTCTTCACAGTTGAAGGCGGACTTCCGAACTGGTAGTAGCCTTCGTAACTTTAACCTTCATAAGTGCCCTACTTGGGCCTGAATTGAATTAATGGCTTTGAGTTTATATATCTTTCTAAAGATAGTATTGTATACTTAGATCCGCAACGTGCATGGCAGTGCATCAGACTCATGCCTCCTGCACGTCCGCACGGCGCCGCTGTTCACGCAAAAACTTCGCGACCTCACCGCCAGCGCCGGAGATGTCAACGTTGAATTCACTGTCGCCGTAGAGGCTTACCCTGAGCCTAAAGTGCAGTGGTATGTACCTGTATACTATAACTAACTTGATTTTTAGGTGAAGAAAAACATAGATCCTCATCTTTAGTATGCGATTTCTATGTCCCTTCATTAACATTTCAATGATTGATAAAAGATTATTTACTTACGTAAGACATGTCATTAATATAAACGAGAAAAAGAAAGGGTCCAAAGATGGAACCCTGAGGGACACCTATCGCAATTGTAGATATATTAAACATTTACCCTAGAAAAGCATCAACTATAGCGTTGTATTATACATTCCATCTGAAAATTAATTTAAAGATCAATAAAGTGAGGTAAAAAATTTGTTACATGCAGCGTTTCAATAAGTAATAGAAGTTATTTCGACATTTTGAAACAGGTACCTTGGTGACGTAGAAATAACGGAAAAGAAATCTGTATTCACCCGCGTGGACACTGGCAACACTCACAAGCTGATCCTTAAAGAAGTTTCCGCAGAACTCTCAGGGAACTATACCTGCAAGGTGTCCAATGAGCTGGGAGCCGATTCCTGCCAAGCGACCTTCACTGTTAACCGTAAGAATTTAGAGTTAATTTTGCATTGATATTATAATGGGTTCCGGCATCGAGCTGGTTCTCTAAGTGGCCTTCACTATTGCATATTGTCCAATAAGCTTGGATCCAACTCCGGTCTAGAAACCTCTAAGATAGAGTTCATCTCGGTCGAGGTTGGTCATTTATGGCATGTAACCCCTTTTAGTTTGGGATGGTAACATCAGTAGATTTCGACCTTCATAGGTCTTGAATAGGTTAATAGCTTGGAACAAATTGACCCGCTTTTAATTTAAAAGGCTTCCACAATAATTACCAGGTAAACCTCGCATTACGAAGAGTCTGGTAGACATGACAGTAGACGCGGGACAGACCCTCAAGCTGGACGTGGAGGTGGAAGGCTGCCCTGAACCCAAGGTCAAGTGGTACAAGGACGGCAAGGAAGTCACCACTGATGCCAGGATCAAGATCGAAAGGGACACACAAAGGTATCATTGGAATCATCTTTGATTGATATTCTCTACTCTAGCTGGTAAACTATTTTGGGTAAATCAAATCAAATCAAATCATCATTTATTGCAATCATGTGTAGGTACAGAGGATTTTCAAAAATAATATTGAGTGGTCACATGAGCCATCATATTATTATTTAGGCATGCATAAATTTAAAAATATAACTTTAAATGTAATAACAATAATAATAATCTAGAATAGTTCATTAATATATGTCGGAGTCAGCGACAGCCAAGCGATACAAACACCACGATTAGGGTTCAGTAGTATCGGGATTCGCTGGGCGTAGTGCAGGCAATAAAACAACGTTATACCATCGCTTCGTAAAAGTCCCGTATGAGGAGAAGAAGCGACGCAACAAACTCCTCACGGGCCCAATGTGTTTATTACGTTATTGTTACGACATAATATTACAATTAAATAATCACTTCACTTCACTTTACTTCACTTCACACATGTACAGTCTTAATTAATTACAGGCTACAGAACCGGCTGTAACAATGATTGCACTGAGATGTGTACAGCTCGAGCGCTTGTGATAAACTAACTATCCCAAAAGCAATACGCATCCCCTTATAAACTTTGTTATTCACGTTATAGTCAAATCAATGTTCTTAATATTCCGCATACCCTCATTCAGTCTGTTATTTACGTTAAAGTCAAATCAGTGTTGCTACTACTACTACTATTTTACCCAACCCTTATACCACGATAATATCGTAATCCAACTGAGTCCGACCAACGATCTAACTCTCCGACACGGCCATCCTGCCAATCACACGTCCTCGTGTGAAAAGCTCTACCAGATGTACCTGAAACTAAAGAAGTCCAGCACAGTAACTGATAATTTCACTCGGCCATTCCTGCCTAAACTTTCGAGCCATTTTTGCTATAAATTGCTTCAGTTTAATCATTATACTAACGGTTACTCATACTGACGAATGATACAGTTCCAATCTCTAAAGTCAACACAGGTAAACAGTAAGCACAGTTTAGACAATCCAAATTTAACGATCACTACGATCAACAGCCATACAGCTCCACCAAGCACGTTTACTACTACTTACTTACCTAAGGGGGACAGTTTTAACTTTATAGTCTTAGCTTCTAGGCAAGAATATAACCCAAAGCCATTGCTTATAGAATATTCACGGGCTAATCTGTCTCCACGAAAATTCGAAATCTATGGTCTCCACGCTGTACAATAAACCATCTCAGTGTTATGGAAACAGCCACCGCGCCGTTAATAGTCTAAATGGCCTCCAATAGCCTCCACACCATCCATCCAACTGGCCACCACGCCTTCCAGATAGCCACCTCGCCTTCTGGACAACTGTCTAAATGACCACCTCGTCTCATTTAGACAGGCCTTCACGCCTTCTAGATTACTACAAATTCTGGCAAAAAGCATACGGGCTCCCGGATGGTAGCCGGTTACCGCAGCCTTTGAACGCGTGCAACACCAGGGGTATCGCACGCGCGTGCCGACTCTGCAGAAATCTCTTCTAGATTACCACTAATTCTGGCAAAAAGCATACGGCCTCCCGGATGGTAGCCGGTTACCGCAGCCTTTGGACGCTTGCAACACCAGGGGTATCACTCGCGTGTGCCGACTCTGCGGAAATCTCTTCACCTCTCCTTCCAGATGGCCACCTAGCCTTCCGGATAACACATTCTAAATGGCCACCTCACCGTTCAAACAACCTAACCCAACCTAACATTGAACTATAACAGTCAACACAATGTTAAGACAACTTGTAAATAGCTCACCCAGTAATTACGCTGCTGATTATATACACAGATACACAACGAGTATTTCATAAACAAAGATCTCACTATCATTTTCATCCAATAAACATGGATCCACCTCGGCAGCTACTCACGCAACTCAATAACCCTATAAGGTTCTAGATTTTGTTTGATTCCACCAATGATTTTCCGAGCGAGCTTAAACGAGCTATGCTCGGAATTTCTCTACGTGACAGAGTCCGCAATGAGGACATTCGTAAGAGAATGAAAACGACAAACATATTTCGAGTTAGTATGCTGAAGTGGCAATGGGCAGGCCACATCGCTCGAAGAGCCGATAACCGCTGTGGAAGAAAGGTTCTCAAGTGGCGACTACGTACTAGAAAGCGCCGAGTGGGACGCCCTCTCACCACCAGACCGGTCCACCCGACGAACTGGTCAGAGTCACTGGGCACCGCTAGATGCAAGCGGCCCAAAACCTTTCAAAGTGCAAGTCAATGGGGGAGGCCTATGTTCAGCAGTGGACATCCATAGGCTGATATGATGAATGATTTTCCATTAAAATAATCTTTCACAGAAAATTAAGGCACTATAGCCTTCTTTTCTTTCAAATCTTGCTTTATCAAGTTTGCTTTAGTATTTAGCACTATCTATCAGCCTGTTCTTCTAAATTATCTCAACTTCACGATCGGCCAACGTTAATAAATTTAGGGTTCTAGTTACTCTACTTATCACTAACTCAAGTAGAATGCCTGAATGACTAAGAATTTCGCTATTATCAATATGAACTCAAGTTTTACCACAATCCTTATCACCTATGGTACGACAAATTTCACTCTCAAGATGAAGCCAGGGCTTCTGATACTACATTTTACTTCACTTAAAGCTTCCTACTATGCATTAGGCTCCAAATAAAACTCTACTAGGGCTTTACAAAATTTGAGAACGATATCTAACCGTGTTTATCTTTACATTGATTCTTCATAAGCTCTACATTGAGACTCCATTCTAAATTATAGAAGACGTTAAAACCATGAATGAACTATTCGAATTCAAAAGATTCGCATCAATATTGGGATAGTAACAATACTAGGACCGCATTAAACACAAGGGGCAGTCCTTTAAACCTGACTCAACAACCAAAAGCTAACTATCTCAGCCACGGTGCTACCCCTCACAAAGGGTATAGGTACTGCGCATAAAAAGCTATAGCAATCCGAAACATTTACTAAGCAGTATCAGTGTAATTCTTATTGTTGCTACTCAAAATATCTAAATCAGGAGGAAACTATTAATTGGTAACTCTTTTGACTCCGCGTCTGACTAATGTGATATTAACTACCAATTACCATCGTTACAGACCAAATACAAAAGTCAGTTTTTGAAATTAACTTTACGACTAATGAGGTTCATTGAGTCATGACCATCTTTTGGAACTTCACGAGTATTTCTCCAACGTAGAGGTGTTCAATAATCTCTTACAGTTGAATAACAATCGCATTATCAAAGTAAATGAATTCAAAACTAATCAAAATATCGTATTGGCAAGTGGCAATAAGTTTGTGAATGTGAACCTTCTCAGTTGAATCTACTAGTGCTCTATACTTTTTCCTTTTTAACAAATAATAAAAACTGTCCAGAACTGAACGTAGGTAGTCTACCACTATGCTAAGTCAGTTACCACAGCTCTTTTGACCAGTGACAGCAAAACGCTCAATCCCTTGACTGTTTGATGATCCGCGCGGGCGAGGAAAACAATAGAATTCAATTATTATTTTTCAACCGCAAGTCAAGGGATTAACCAGCAATACTAACGCCTAAAGTCATAACTTACAGTGAAAGAGAGACAAGTCAAATAATGAACACTATTGAAGTAAACTAATCGATTCACTTCACGGACTACTTAAGTTTACTCAAGAGATACCAATTTCTATCAGGTTAAGTCTACCTAATAGTTAATGGTAATGTCAACTTTACTACGACTGATATAATTTCACTCCAAAATGGTCTTCTGTTTCATCTAGTTTATCTGGTACTACCTAATTGGCATTAGTCTAAACCTATCGTGAGATTATATGACGTAGGAGATTAAAACATTGTGTGATTTAAACGACCTAGAAATATTGAGACATTACATAACCCTACATGACCTTCACTATGTGAATAAATATCAGGGACATAAACAAAGGACATTGTCAACCGCATATTGTACCAGCATAGTACATCACTATCAAGAGACTCACAAAACTCCTAGTTAGTTGCTTGACTACACTATTAACCATCACAATTTATTTGTACCTACATTTTTCAAATCCAAAATCATCATTAAACTAAAACGCAGCTTTGAAAACCTTGTTGTTGATATTAAGCCATTATTATAGAGAAGACGCCACACGTCACAACTATGTTCCGTTCAAGTGAGGCCATCCGGCCACAATTGTTGTTGTAGAATGATAAACGAAACGCGTAAGCACCTTGAAAATCACGGTGTTTGCGAGAAAAATACTCCTAAAAGCGTTCTGATAGTATTTCTGCTGTCTGCCTAGACGACTAATTTATTGTTTCAGCGCTAAAGAGAACTTTAGTTCACTCTAGAAAAATAGGACATAACCTTTGATAGGTTTCTATTGTCTAGTTGAAACAATATTGATTAGCACCGCATCAACGCCTAGTCTCTTTGCGAACCAACGTAAACAAGGATAATTATAAAAGCATACAGTCACGTTACACTAACAAGACATCTACTTTAATAAACGCAGCCTAGGTGTGGCTCATCTTATTAAGCAAGTATAACTCAAATCATTTGGTGCCTATTTTATGTGACTATCCCTATAGGCCATAATCTCTATGACTGCTAAACACTACCAGTTTCGTAATAATAATTATACCCGTGATTATCCCCGTGATCAAAACTCAAAATAATAATTTAAGACTCAAGAAGAAACACACTTCAATCCAATTAAAACGCTAACCAACTAAATTCTCAACAACAATGGGTACTTGTACCTCTGGTACCATCGTAATCTATTAGCAAACAACATGAAATCGACTCACAGAAAATAGTCATCTGTTCCGCCTGGTTGCGGATGCAGCACAGGTCTACCCGACGCTGGTTGCTACCGTTGCTCACTGCACCGGTGTTGTTGCCAACCGCACTGCCGTTGCCACGAACGCTTTTGACAGCAGTGAAGTTGCAGGCTCGAGAGCAGTTACTTGCAAAGAAGCCAGCATCACCACATCTGTAACATGTAACACCAAAAGCATTTGATCGTAGCTTAGACAAAAAAAAGATTAAAAAGTAAAGGAACGATCACATGACCTGTTTTTCCGTAGACAACCGCGCAGCATGGAATCACCATTTAGCTATTATCATGTCGCATATAAGCACGCGCATCTCATGATCCATTTAGTTACTCGGTTACTTGGCTATAGAAACGATGCCACCAAACTTGATTCAGTCTTCATTCTTGACGTTATCGCTCGCTTGGCAAAAGCCTCTATTTGACACGTGTTCGGGGTTCTCAAGCACATAGCAGTGCTCAAACTATGTGGTAACAATCCAAGTATAGTTTTATTGCCAGTCTTTATCCCACGACTGATGTCGGAGTCAGCGACAGCCAAGCGATACAAACACCACGATTAGGGTTCAGTAGTATCGGGATTCGGTGGGCGTAGTGCAGGCAATAAAACAACGTTATACCATCGCTTCGTAAAAGTCCCGTATGAGGAGAAGAAGCGACGCAACAAACTCCTCACGGGCCCAATGTGTTTATTACGTTATTGTTACGACATAATATTACAATTAAATAATCACTTCACTTCACTTTACTTCACTTCACACATGTACAGTCTTAATTAATTACAGGCTACAGAACCGGCTGTAACAATGATTGCACTGAGATGTGTACAGCTCGAGCGCTTGTGATAAACTAACTATCCCAAAAGCAATACGCATCCCCTTATAAACTTTGTTATTCACGTTATAGTCAAATCAATGTTCTTAATATTCCGCATACCCTCATTCAGTCTGTTATTTACGTTAAAGTCAAATCAGTGTTGCTACTACTACTGCTATTTTACCCAACCCTTATACCACGATAATATCGTAATCCAACTGAGTCCGACCAACGATCTAACTCTCCGACATATATAACATGTTGGATATAATAATAATATGTCAAAAATAATACTAAATATTTCTTGCAATGTGTAAAGTATTCAGTAATGGAATAAAAACTATGGAACAGGAGCCATTTTCGGATCTGAACGTTATACTTAATTAATGGGAATGTTTTTAAGTGTTCTGGAAGACTATAAAAAATTTGAATACACATTGCGTAGCAGCTCCTTTGTAAAAATACCGTGGAGGCTTTGTGCGACAAGACCAATCTGTAAGCCTTTCTAGTGTTTCTAGGATAAACGTCCTTCGCCGTACTGAATAAATTTTAAAAATTGCTATTCTCTACCATTCATCAGTAATTCTTTTGAATATCCATCGTCTTTACAGATTAGAGAACTACCACCTAACAGTGAATCTGGTGAAAGAAGAAGACGGCGGCGAATACGAAGTCAGGGCCGAAAACGAGATGGGAAGTGTATCTTCAAAGAGTACTGTTACAGTACACAGTAAGTATCGTTAATATAAAAAAGCAACCTCAAGTCTTAGATACAAAGGTATATTTTACAAGGACAAATAGGAAGGTTGCAATATTGTTAATTCGGTTGATTGAAAGATAAAATTAATACTTTCCCATTTATTAGCGACAAAGAGTTCCAGGAAAGACACTAACACTCGGCCATACCTTGATCATACAACACACACACACACACGCACATGGTAAGCCCCTCGCACAGTCTCTGCAACTCTGTGAGTCACTGTAGCACCCACCACGGACCTTGTCATAGGTAATGTAGTAGTTTGACTTAACATAGAATGATTGAATCATAGATTACTACTGCATTGTAGCACGTTTTAAAATAGACCATTAGATACCAACCATGAGTATTTGGTATACTGACCGATCCATCGAAGCATTCAAGAGACTGAGTGCCGATTTATTCACGACCACTCTCCTGCACCAAACCTTCACCTGTCATTTGTGACGTCATAATACTTGTCCACATTTTAATAAACCATTTTTTATCGTTAACATTTTTCCCATTGTGTTCAATAGCTAGAGAAGTACACTCGAGATTCACAAAGGAACCACTTGTTGAAAATGAAATCGATGACGAAAGTAAAGCGAAGAAACAGCCGCTTGAAGAAGAAGTGGACAGTGGTGAGAAACAATCTGCGAAGAAAGGAAAAACTAAGGCTGAAGAAGTAGAAGAAAAGTCTTTCTGGGACGATGAAGAGAGTGCCAAGCCTAAACAAACCAGTGTAAGTGAAGTTGAAGAACAAGTACCTACAAAAGCAAAAAAAGCCGTGACTGAACCAGAAGTTGCTGAAGAAAAATCCTTCTGGGACAACGAGGAAGACGCTAAACCTAGAAAATCGAGTATTAAACAAGTGGATGAACAAGTACCTGAAAAGGCAAAGAAAGCAGTGACGGAACCAGAAATCGCTGAAGAAAAATCGTTCTGGGACAACGAGGAAGATGCTAAACCTAGAAAATCGAGTATCAAACAAGTGGATGAACAAGTACCTGAAAAGGCAAAGAAAACCGTGACTGAACCAGAGGTTGTAGAAGAAAAGTCGTTCTTGGAAGACGAAGAGAAAGTCAAGAAGACAAGTGTAGAGGAAGTCACTCAAGCACCTAATAAGGCTAAGAAAAGTGTGACCGAACCCGAAGAGGCCGAAGAAAAATCTTTCTGGGATGACTTTGACGACACTGGCAAGTCTAAAAAACCTAAAGAACAAGATGTCGAGAAACCCAAAAGCAAAAAAGGAAGAAAATCTATATCTGAAGTAGCCGAAGAAAAGTCAATTTTGGATGAGAATCACAACGAACAGAAACCTGTCATAGAAGAGGTTGAACCAGAAGTGAAAGTGGGTAAAAAGGGAGCCACCAAACCTGAAGTCATCGAAGAAGTACCAATCGATGAAGACTTGAAGACGTCCAAGCGTAAATCAGTAAAAAAAGATTCCATTGTCGAAGAACCATTAAGTGCCGAAATCGAAGGTATAAAAACATATAGCGCTTCAAGCTTCACTCTTCAATTTAGCAAACAGCTTATAATATGCGAAAACCTCACTTTTCGCGCACACAATGTTGCATGCTTTATAACCCGTGTTTTTAACATGCCAAGTGTGATTTGTTATGTTTAGGACGAGTTTTTGAAACAGTAACCACATTCAAGTCAGCCGACGACGGGTCTATTATCATGTCCAAAGTAAGCAGCTCTCGGTCTCATGGCGCTATTATAACAGGTCAGTATAAAGCTTCCTACCTTCTCTTCCCAGTTCTAACTTCATCGAACGTTCACTAACATTCCACCCAAAATTGCTACGAAAATTATCTAGAAACTAAAAGATAACGCATCGGGTCACATTGCATGCCTAACTACATTTGTAAACAGTTGTATTACCAAAAATCAACATAATACTATTTTAACTGGTAGGTCCAGCGGAAACGCGCACTTTACACAAAATGACCTCCACCGCTGTTAGTTACGATGAGGATGACGAATTTTATGACAGAAAGATCATACAACCTAACAAACCGCACAAAACTTCTTTAGAAGTAGAAGAAATAGCCAGTCACAGCTATTTCTTAACTGATCTGGGGCATTTTACAATTCCTGATTATATAAGGAGAGGCACGTATGGTATTATTGAAGAACCACAAACGGATTCTGATGCCGAGACTAATTCGAGATGTGGCAAACATTACGCGAATAGAGCAGTTTCAATAATATCTGTTTCGGAAGATGAAAACAGCAGCTGGTACAATGAACCTCTCTCCCGAGAGATTTCAATCGAAGATCTATCGAAGTCCATTTTCGAAATAGATGACACTCGAAAAGTTTTCAGTAAAGACTCGTACGTGCGTCAATCTTCATTCAAAGAAGATTACTTTAATTATGGAGGGGAGGAAGAATCTCTTATATTCAAAGAAAAATCTGAAAAGGTGTTCGAAAACGATATCACAGAAAGACTCATACACATTTCGAGGGAATTCGATGAAAACGAATACAAAAACGTAGATAGTAAAATAGATGAAGTAAAAAATAGAATAATTGAGGAACTAGTTCTGGGGCCAGCGAAAATATTCGAAAATGTAACGAAAAATATAACCGAAACGAGTGTGGAGAAAAAGAAAAATAACGCAAATAAACTATTTATCGTAAAAGAAGAAGTGGATGACGAGGTAGAAGCATTATTGCGACGAGCTAAAAGACAGAGGAGCATACTAGATGATATACTTAATCAGGAAGATGAAAAAGGTAATTGTCTAGTAAATAAATTATACAAAACGGGGAACGTTACGCGATGAACAAGGCTGGCATTTTTGATGATGTAACGCTATGCAATGTCTGTCAGGGGAAGTAACAGTTTATTTCAATGCTTTTGAGTCCAAAATTGGAATTGCTTTTGTCAAATCTAGATTTAGATCTGCTATTTTCTGAAACATGCATAGATATAGCTACAGCAGAAAATGGCAAATCGTTTCAACATAATGATCCTCTCAATGTATCGCCATGTCAACTAATGCTGTCGTATGTTTGTTTTAGCACGCATGCGTAATAACATTCCCTTCTGGCATACTAATCCTTGGAGCTCGTTGCGGCAGAGATACTAGCTCGATCCTGAAACTATCACAATATCATCAAGGTAAACAAATACATTTTATTATTGCTTGCATGGAACTTATGCTTGTAAACCAATACGCACTCTATGGTACCAGACGACACAAAATGGTACGTATATACACTTACATCTTTACACAAATATATCTCTCTCTGTCAGACACACAGGGTAAGTATATGCAACAATACAAATAAATTTTCTATAATAACAGCTGTATATACTGCGATATTTCTATAGGTATTTGAATTATATTTTGTAAATATTTTTTATGTATTTTACTAGCTTCCACTCTGAGCTTTAGTCTGAAGGTACAGTGTATTTTATTTTATGTAAATATTGTATAATAATAACATTTTCAGTACGGTTATCTGTTCCCAAATATATATGATTTGATAGAAAGATCAAAGTATTTATTGGATGTGACATTTAATTATAAGATAATACCAGATAACACAACTGCAAGTGTTCTTAAATCGTACGGTGAACTTTGTGTCTTATTACATGAGATGGTTTAAGCCAAGTCAAGTAAAACCCAGGTTTTAAGATATATCTTTTTGATATATGACGTCAGAAAGGGACGGATATATCAAAATCCTGGCTTTTGCGAGACATGCCAAACTATTTCACTTAATAAGGGGATATATGTCTAATAAGAAGTCTAATGTGGACTTTTTAATTTGGATTTTCTAAGTATTACGGACCATACCAGTTCCTTGAGTCAAGCCTTTTTCGATATAAAAGCTATGACCAAATTCGAGAGATTCCAAACGTAAATGAAACCAACAGCTACTATATCAATGTAACTCCCCAACATTACACATTACAGCACCCGCCAAAATCCAAGGAAGCTCAATGAAAGACGGACATGCGTACGAGTCCCTCCCCCTAGTTTACACCGTGCAAGCCGGCGGAACCCCCGCACCCACTATCCGCTGGCTCCACAACGGCAAAGAAGTGAAGCCTTCCGACAGAGTCCACGTCACTAACGACGGCGACGTATACAAGCTGGAGATCGATAGAGTCGACATGAAGGATGCTGGACAGTGGCAGTGTGAGATCATCAATGATCTGGGCAAGGATGTGCTGAAGGCTGAGCTGAGTGTTTCTCGTGAGTATTGATTCGTTATCAATTAATATCTAGGATGTAATGCGATCCAAATAAAAAAAATTCAAAGCGTTTTCAAAACATTTTCAAAGCGCGGGAAATACTATTGGTCGGCTGCTGCCGCCATGTTAGCGGAGGAGTGTGATTTGCGAGTGAGACGGAACTAATAGCTGCAGTGTATTATGAACCTTATATTAGTGATCTAAGGTTGATTGTAAGTTTAAAGCATTCTTTCGTTAATCTCTTTTCTGTGCGAACGAAGATTCACGACGCGCCTTATCAGTTGGTTACTACTGTAACCAGCTGCATAAGATTTGAAATTGAAGTAGATATAATGATTGTTGTAATGCCTTCATAATTTTGGAACGTTCATAATATCTTCCTCGTGTCTGTTGTAGGCATTACTTGAAAAGTGTTGGGTCTTTGCATCGAATAATTAACCCAAAGAAGCGCAATGACGTTTATTTTGCTTGAAATCTATTCCATCAATTTCCCACCACCAACAATGCGCACTGATTGGCTAAGTCAAGGACACAATGCGCTCTGATTGGCCGAGTTAAGAGCACACGATGCAGTGTTTGGTCCTTAAAAATCAGTGTAAATAGTTTTGAAAAAGGGGTTCTTCCTTTATGGGTCTTTGTATCCTTCCTCTCATTCTTACTGTTTCAATAGTAACATATTCCCAATACACAAAAGTAACGTCCTCATTTACACCGTCAGCCGAATCCGAGCTTCGCAAGCCGAAGTTCACCCAACCGCTGGAAGCTCAGCGCGTGATGCAGCGAGAGCCGGTGACGCTACAAGCGGTATGCACCGCGGACCCACAGCCCCACGTATCTTGGCTGCTCAATGGCAATGAGCTGACTCCTGATGCTACTGTGGTCACTTCAGCCGATGCTAAGGATATTGAGAACGGACTTAAGGAGTGCACCTTCACATTGCATATACCTACTGGTGAGTTAACGTTAAATCTTTGAATTGTGTTTGTTTGTCCATTAAGGTGATGATAGCGGTGGTAGTGACGTACGATGGCGTGATAATGGTCCCAGATTCGAATCCTACAATAAGCTTGAGCTTTGAGGAGAGCTTTGGCTGCTCAATGTGGTTGAAAACTGAAAAAAAAAAGGAGGTGGAGATTTCGAGTTGACATATTTTTGATACCTATGTTTGGTTAGTCATGCTGAACAACTTTGATTATGGGATAAACACTGAAATCTGGAAAAAAACAAGGAAGCTTGACTTTTAGTATGAAAAGTAAAAAGCGGCTACCGTAGCCCTTTGGACGCTTGCAACACACGAGGCATCGCTCACGCGTTACCGACCTTTCCCCCCCCCCCATGAGGTCTGGCGACCTTACTCCCGCGCAGGAACACAACATAAAGTTATTTGGCTGCGGTATTCTGTAAGATGGAGGTACTTCCCCAGTCGAGCTGCTCTTTAAATATGTCTCTATAAATTATGACGCAATAAGGCTAATTTTAATCTAAAGTAACCGACACATTTCCCATTTTACCCAGGTCGTCACGCAGACACAGGTGAATACACCATCCAAGCCAAGAACAAGTTCGGTTTTGGCGAGAGTTCCGCTCGCTTGGACATCCTCCTGCGGCCTGAGATCGAGGGCCTGAAGGATATCACCACCGTGCCTTATGAGGAGACCACCTTCATTGCTAAGGTCCAGGCCAATCCTGTTGCTGAGGTTCAATGGTTCGTATATTAGATATGTTTTATGTTATGGTGTCTGTTTTTATCCTTCCTTCTTATGCGTTGCATTCTTGACAGAGTTGTCGTGGTGGTCATGACGTGTCATTTGTGGCGCGTTTCACAGCACGCCGCCATTGTTCGCTAACTGTTGCCCTTCCGGTGCAGTTCTTAATGGGACCGCCTATTGCGGCCTTAACTTGGTCGGTCCATTGCATGGGTGATCTTCCACGCGCTCTGGTGCCCTCTACTTTACCTTGCACCACCATTTTCTCACTATACAGATGCTGAACTTGAAAAGAGTGAGAGAGTACACAAACACACACGTTTGAAATAAGTGTAACGTTTATCTAAGATAAGATTGTAGACGGCTTTATTTAATCTGACGGACCAGTTGGTGCAGTTGGTTAAGGTTCACCTTAAGCGCCGCATTCGTGGGTTCGATTCCCACACAGGACATGCATTTGTGTGCATGAACATGTCTGTATATCCTGAGTCTGGGTTTAATTATGTATATTAAGTATGTACTTACAAACAAAAAGTAGTATATGTATTATATCAGTTATCTGGTTTCCATAGTACAAGCTTCCAAGTCCCAGGATATTTATTTATTTAATTTAACCCAAGTCCTTCGAGAGAAGATCGGCTACCTTATTCCGAAAGGAAGTCTAAAATTAGAAAACATAACCCTCCTCTTTCGGGTCAGTCGGGTAAAAATAGGATCCATTCGATCCAATAGACTTCCCAATCGGCTCCGATCTCGAGCAGCTCTGAATAAGCCCAATTCTCCACCTATAAATCTTCAGATGGGTGACAAATTCAGAACATGGACTAGTATGACAAATAACAACTAATTCATATCATCAGGAGCAAAGACGGCTACGTCATCAAGCCGTCGTCCCGCTACGAGATCATCGAGGACCGCGAGGCGGAGAAGTACCAGCTCATCATCAAGAAGGTCGGAGTGGATGATGGAGGGGTTTACACCCTCACTGCCAAGAATGAGGCCGGAGAGACCTCGCAGCAGGCTAAGCTTACTGTACATAGTAAGTATATTTTGTAAGAGTATTTATGCAACTTCTTATATGTATATGCAAATAAGAACCGGTAGTATTTTTATATGACGATTTAGACCCTGTGTTATAAATTCATAAAGGTTAGAGGGAATGAATCCATTGCATCTAATTTTAATCGGGTCTATCTCGGAAGCAAATTCTTAATTTATTCATATATTCTAAGACCCTGTGGACAATGATCAGTGAAAAGACGTGTCTTCTAGCGGAGTGACGCTATTTATCCATAAATTCTCAACTACATACAAATAAACTGTACAATGGCGGCATTAAGTTGACTCTATAATATGCTCCCATCAGCCGGCCAACCAATATTCGTGAAGCCGCTTCAGAAGCAAACAGTGAAGGACTACGAGGATTGCACCCTGAAAGTGCGATGTGATGGAGTACCCAAGCCCGAGGTGCACTGGTACCGGAACGATCACGAGATCACCAACGATGAGCGACACACCCTCACTACCGAGGTGGGGGGGCAGGTCGACAGTGAGCTGGATATCAAGCACTTCAATGCTAGCGATGCTGGGAAGGTCAGTTGGGTTTACTGTAGAATTTGTTCCAAATAGAAAATTTGATAAAATGGTATGCTAAAAGCGTTTTTTTTTGTCAAGATCAGTGCGACAATTCAATTGAATTAAAATTTCAAATGAAAGTATATCGACCAAGTCTCCCATTTTGGTTATCCGCTAAAATGTATTGAATCCATAGTAATAATATTTTGCTTCTCTCACTAACGTATAAAGAATGTTCAACGGCCAAGTCACACAACATTAACTATAATAATAAAGAAATCGCAGTAAGGAACCTTAGACTTGGCACGACTTTGTCTAGATTTCATTACTTTTTAGAGATAAACAAGCAGCTCCATCGAGACTTGGCTAGTTTTTTACAGAATGTTTTTGATGGGATTAACTTGATTTGTTATAATTTTCATAAACTTTACTATTTTTTTAATATACAAATGATCAAAAAAAAAAAAGAATTCTTAATGATTAGTACCTAGTCATTGGGTACATTAAGTGGGCTGCGTTTCTAAGACGAATAAAAAGTCACGGTGTATATCTGAATCTCGGAAACGGCTCCAACGATTTCCATGAATTTAGTATGCAGTGGGTTTCGGGGGCGATAAATCGATCTAGCCAGGTTTCATTTTTAGAAAACGCCGTTTTATCCGTGTTTTCAGGCAATGAAAAACTGTCCAGATGGGTATTTTTTTGCCATTTATTTTTTCAAGTACCTTCTTTTGCGAGAAAAAAAAACCAGCATAGCTCGGTCACCCAGGTACTTCAATTAACAAGAGGAGTAATGATTGATTGACGTGTTCCAGTACAAAGTGCGAGCAGTGAACCTAGCGGGTGAGGCGGTATGTGAAGCGGCTATAACCCTGGGCGCGCAGGGTCCCGGGTTTGTGCACAAGCTGGACCGGCAGCGCGACGTGGACGAGGGCGAGCCGCTCGAGCTGAAGGCGCGCGTCGATGGAAGCCCGCTGCCCGCTTGCAAGTGGTGAGGATACTGGTTCAAGACTGTTAATAGGTTAACTGCCGCCTATAGATATGAGTTAGTAATCAATAGAATTAGTAAGCTGAAGTGATAATGGGCGGGCCACATCGCTCGATTGGAATGCGCCGAGCAGGTGGACGGACGACCTGGTCAGAGTCGCTGGGCACCGCTGGATGCAAGCGGCTCAAAACCGTTCGAAATGGAAATCAATGGAAGAGGCTTCTGTTCAGCAGTGGACATCCATAGGCTGAAATGATGATGATGGATATGAATAGTGTCCGACCGAAGCTTCGGCTACGGCCGCTTTCGGTCAAAATTGGCCGAAGTCTTGGCCGCAGCCGAAGGTTCGAAAGCAAGCGCCGAAATTTTACAAACTGTTACGAATGCGCAAGAGATTATTATTAGTTTGGACAAGTTAGTTTTCGTTTTTAAACAATTTTGAACTGAATTTCGTAGGTAGGCCAGAAATCGACATTACGATGATCGGACACTAAATATAAGTTAATACCAAGAGATTCTCAATATTTTGCACATCTTGAAAAGCACCTTTTACGCCATTTCGTAGCGCAAGGTCTAGGAATGTCCATAGTGGAAATATTTTTATTTTCATAAATTTTGTATTCTAGGGTTGGTTGATTCTTATGTGAGAAATTACTTTCACGATCTAGTAACTTGAAACTGATGGTTGAAGAATTGAAGCCTTAAATATATGTTTTCCATACTTTATTTTGGAGAAACACAGAACCATAAAACATGACATAAGCTACATCGTGTGGCTATTTTTTATATTTCTCAACTAAGTAAGTTCAGAATGGATAAAAATCAATGTCGGAATTCATAATGATGGCTTACGTATTTTTTGATCTAAATAGTTTCAATTACCCTATTATAAAAGCATGTCAATATATGAAATTTTGACATTTCTTCGATGCCTAGCTTACTAACGTAAACTTGAATGTACTTGATCAGGTACAAAGACGGCACAGAGTTGCCAGCGGACGACAGTCACGTGAAACAGACGCTCCTACCGGACGGTACGGTGAAGCTGAACATCGAGCACGTGACGCCGGCCGACTGCGGCGCCTACAAGCTCATAGTCTCCAACCCGCATGGAGACACCTCCGCCTTGTGCGCTGTCGCTGTTAACCGTATGTATTTGTACTGCTTTGGGCATTTGATTTGTGTTTTTTAGGCCTGAACGAGATCTTTTTGTGTTGGGAAGTCCTGATGATCCATTGCGGGGGTTATGTAGGCGACTAAAGCTCTTCGGTGTTCCCCTTGTCGCTATTACCTGGGTCATGGGAGCGGCATTAGCATTCTTCCAAGACCCAGGATCCGACGCCCGGCCTGTTAAGGCCTCTCCTCCGACGAAGGTTTCTCCTCACCTTCATCATTTTTTGAGCAGCAGAAACACGCGCACTATTACTCAAGCCCACGAGATCAAAACCTAGATCAATTCTTCAGAATAGATAATGTTCATCGAAAATAAACCTAATATAATTGGTGCCGGTTCCAAATTAGTTAGACTCAAAACTTTACCATTGATTGACGTTTTTTTTTTTTTTTTTATTGGTTTAAACTACTTACTACAGACACGTGGTCCGTACTCTTTTGAGATTAAGTTTTACAAATTTTTTTTTTTCTTTAACATGTTCACAATTTGGACATCTTGGTCCGCGCAATAAATAAATTATTCTAATACGTATTCATTACTTTTATACATACTATATATATATATACTGTGTTAATTTATACTATCTAGGATACATATTATTAACTTTTATGAAATGAAATGAAATGAAATAATTTAAATGAAATGAAATGAAATGAAATAATTTATTCATTCAAATAGGCCTTCACAGGCACTTATGAATAGTCAAACTCTAATACTCTAATGCACTAATGCACGGTTCGGAAGGTTGATTTTGCTGAGAAGAGCCGGCAATAAACTCAGCAATTACTCTTTTCAAAAACAAACTTAAATTTATTACATCAGATGTTTCCTGCGAGAGCGAGCGCTACAACCACGCATTTTTATCATTTAAATATTCTTTAATATTGTAGTAAGCCTTCTGTACTAAAGCGGCCTTTATACGTTTCTTAAACTTTAGTGACGGTAAATTTAAAATTTCATTAGGGATCTTATTATAAAATTGTACACTCAGTCCTAAAAATGAACCTTGCACTTTTTGGAGTCTATAAGAAGAGGTCAAAAGTTTATGCTTATTTCTAGTATTAAAAGAGTGCACGTCACTTTTTTTTACAAAAAGATTAATATTCTGATGTACAAATAATATGTTTGCATAAATATACTGCGATGCTACTGTAAGGATACCTATATTTTTAAACTTATCTCTGAGGGAAGCTCGAGAACTCATATTATAAATAGCTCGCACTGCTTTTTTTTGCAAAATAAAAATGGTTTCTATATCAGCAGCTTTACCCCAAAGTAAAATGCCATAGGACATAACACTATGAAAATAACTAAAATAAACTAATCGAGCTGTGTCTACGTCTGTTAGCTGTCTAATTTTTCTAACTGCATAAGCAGCTGAACTGAGCTTTCCCGAAAGACATGCTATTTGGCTGCCCCATTGAAGTTTCGAGTCTAAAGTAATCCCTAAGAATACTGATGATTCAACAAGACCTAAAGGTTCATTATTTATCATTAAATTACAGCCTACTTTTTTAACATTTGGAAGCGCAAATTTAATACATTTAGTTTTCTTTGCATTTAAAACTAGATTATTTACAGTAAACCAATTTAATACCCGAGATAATGCATCGTTTACATCGTCAAAATTAGATTTCAGTCTATCAACACTAAAAATCAGTGAGGTATCGTCAGCAAACAGTACAATTCCACAGGTATTTTTGACATAAAAAGGAAGATCATTAATATAAATTAAAAATAGAAAAGGGCCTAAAATAGAGCCCTGCGGCACCCCCATATGCACAGGAGAACCAGATGATTTAATACGATTGACATCAACACTTTGAATTCTTTCCCCGAGATACGACTTCATCAAATCAAGTGCTGCACCCCTAACCCCATAATAATTTAGTTTACGTATGAGTGTCTGGTGATCAACACAATCAAAGGCTTTAGATAGATCACAGAAGACTCCAATAACATTCTGTGAGTTCTCCCAAGCGTTAAAAATATTTCTTAAAAGTGCTACCCCGGCATCAACAGTTGAACGACCCTTTGTAAACCCATACTGCTCACTATGTAATAGTTTATTCAAATTAAAGTGAGCGATTAATTGCGTTAAAATAATCTTTTCAAATACTTTACTCAAAGCTGGCAAAATGGAAACTGGCCTATAATTAGTAGGATCACTGGGATCTCCCGCCTTGAACAAAGGTATAACTTTGCTATATTTCATTAAATCTGGAAATTGGCCAAAATCTACGCATTTATTAAATACTAAAGCTAGATGGGGAGCAATGTCATCAATGATACCCTGCAAAACAGTCACGGATATATCCCATAAGTCCCCGGTGCGTTTAAGTTTCAGGGTTTTAAATGTTTTGACTATGTCGTAAGGTGTAATGTGCCTAAACTTAAATAATTCACAGCACTCAGACACATTGGATTTTAATAACAATTCAGCATCTATCGGTGACGAATTCAAAGAGCTAGTTGTATCTACCGGTATATTAGTAAAAAATAAATTAAAAGCATGTGCGATTTGACTATCGTCAGATATAATGTTATTATTAATATTTAACTCAATACGCTTATTACTGTTCTGGTATTTTCCCCTTTCAGAGTTGATAATGTTCCAAGTAGTTTTGACTTTATTGTTTGACTGACTAATTTTATTTTTTAAATATATGGACTTAGCAGAAGCACAGGCTTTCTTAAAAATTTTGGAATACTTTTTAACATACTCAAGAAAATCGATATTTTGATTGAATCTTTTCATGCCATACAGCTCATACAACTTAGCTCTACTTCTGTAAATACCCGATGTTGCCCAGTCGTTAAACTTAATTTTATTATTTACACTAAAGGTCCTAGGTTTAAATGCCTTATCAAATTCTGTCTTTATAAATTTAAAGAGATCACTATAAAGACCATCCGGTTCGTCCTGTGCCATGTCAACAGAGGCAATATTGTTTCTAACACTTTCTTTAAAACGGACCATACGATTAAATGTTATGGGCCTAGAAGTTATCTTATGCGGTTTAACATTTGTTTCATTAAAAAGTACTACTTTCTGACCATAATGATCCGAAGTCAACTCAGTGACAATAGATTTTTCGAGTACATCACAGCAGCAGAATACATTGTCCAGGCAAGTTGCAGAAGTTTCTGTGACTCTAGTTGGTTCATAGAATAAGTTATTAAGATTAAATGATTTGAACAAATTAATAAATCTGAGTGTTGTAGGTGAATCTACTAACAAATTAACATTAAAGTCGCCACATACTATTATACTTTTATTACATGTTTGAGCTTTCTTAAGAGCATCTTCTACAACTAATTCAAACAAATTATAGTCACCTAAAGGGGGACGGTACACACAAAGTATAATATAGCGCTCAAGCTCTACGCAGGACAACTCAACAGTGCGCTCGATAGATAAGTCTACAATGTCTTTGCGATTTTTACATTTAATATTACTTGAAACTAAAATTAAACTACCTCCATGTACAGCTGATTTTCTAACGAACGCACTTAACAGTTTATAATTAGGAGTATTGAGCATTAACTCATGATTCTTCAACCAATGTTCAGTTACACAAAATATATTAACATTATTGTATTCAAGAAATAATTCAATTTCCAATTCTTTGCCAGCTAGGCCCTGAATGTTCTGATGCACAATATTTAAATTATTGACCTGAGCCTTTGTCACAATATTTAAAAACCCTCCCCAGACACCTTGCTATCACTTATGACACCCGTGTCAATAGTCCCAACTAAGCTACTTGTAGCTTGGTCATAAATGTGTATATTGCGGGCTAACAATGTAGCGATTTGTTTCTTACACTTAATTGGCAGATACATGGTATCTTTAGTTAGCTTAAAATTAAATACAAAATTATTGATATCAAAATAATACGTGGCGTCGCGATGACGCTGAATTAAATTATACAGTGTGATATTAATGTCATATATATGCCTATTCTGTTCCTGAGACAACAGGTTGGAGTAAGGTAAGGCACATAATACAAATTTACATTTATATTGGCTATGCAAGTCAAGCAACTTGTTGAAACTATTAATTATATCTTTTTTCCGCACGGACAAACTATCTCCATAAATTACAATTACCGTTGTATCTTTGTTAAGTTCATGTGACCGAATATTGTCTATTAAGTATGTATAAGGAGCACCGGGATAACATTTATTAATAACCTTTTCTTTTAATTCATTATTAAGGATCGGGCCGAAATTTTTACCGATTTTGTCACAAATAACAATCGTCTGTTTCGTATTGTCCTGTGGCGTTAGGTTTTGATTCATAGAATTACTACAATTTAGCTCAGTCTGTGAAGCAGAACTATGCGTTGTGCTCAAACATTTACAATGATTATTTACAAGAGAGTCTAGACGTTCACTGTTATATTCACTTAACTTAAGGAGCTCGTCTGCCGCTAAAATATGATGTGCTATTTCTGATTGAGCCTGACTATATTTTTTATTAATAGCTTCTAAGGAGCGCTTAAGATTTTCTATTTCCTGAACCAGATCTTGAGTATTATTCTCATAAGATTCCTTACTTAGCTGAAAACTAATATCATTCGTTTCTAATTTACTTAGTAAATGAATGCGCTCTTTTTTTAATGTTAAGTTCAATTTACGCGTGAATTTATAATTCTTTAAAAGCTTTTGAGATTTTCTAATAATTTTGACGTATTTTTTAAATTTATTCCGGCCATTAATAATTATTCTATTTGGAGTATGTGAACAGTATTCATCGTCAGATGTCAAATCAATGGTAGACGAAAGCTCTCCAGAGGTAACATCTGACTGACAGACCAGTAACTCATCATACAGGCTTTGAGTCGCGTCACTTTCTCGAGATTCCTTTACCGTCTCCAAATGATCAATAGACTTTCTAGCCTCATTTAGGCTGGTCTGGAGTTCGGTGATGCGACCCAGAGCCCTCACATGCGTATCACTACATTCGCTAAATGAATCTACTTCGGCCTGGAGCTGATTACACCGTTCGACGACATCCATATACTTAATATCTAATTTCGCGAGGTCTAGTTTTAATTCCGTATTCTTTTGGACTATGGTTTGTATTTCCTCTTCGCTATCGTCCCGTTCCCTAATGAGCCGGTTACAAAGCTCCTGCGACTTTTTCAGCTCCTGGAGGGCTAACTTCAGCTTGTTTTCCATGTCCTTGGCTGTTGCCTTGCGGGTCATCATTTTAGCTCCGAGTAAAAAAAAATAGAAGGGTCGCGGCGGGCGTGAAAAGAAAGAAATAAAAACACTGTTAATAAAATAAAATTTAAATAATAAGCCTAAGATCAACTATTATGTTAGTAAATAATCTAAGTATAACTTAGAAAATGTATATATTATATTATATTATATTTCCCAGATTAAAAAGATTTGTAACGACTACCACTACTTATATTATTATTACTCATATATATTTAGTATATACATACATATATATACGTACTAATAAACAAAATAAATGCAATACAGTAGTAATATGGATGATAAAACAATAATAATTATGAAACTAAAAATATGTAGTAAGATATCCCGTCTGATAAGTGCTTAGTTTTAAGCTAAGCACGCAGAGAGTCTCAAACCATCTATTTTATATAAAAGTAAAAATAATATATATACATATACTTGTATTTATTTAGATAGTATAATAAATAAAAAATAAAAATTGTTTGTTTCAATAATTCACTCAGTTGCTGATAAGAACAGCCACTTAGCAGCTAAGTGTACAGAGTGAACTATTTGAAATTATTTACAGTGGTATTATAGGTATGTTATAAATAATATAAGAAAATAATAATATTTTGAAATAAGAAATAACTAATAATTCCCTTTTTGCCGGGTCTTGAACCAGCGTCCGTCCGGCACGTTCAAACTGCTAGCGACCTCGTCTTAATAACTGAGCTACGCAGCTATGTACTGAGTTGACGAAATAATGGTTTATACACAGCTGGCTGTTGACTTTTATTATTATAACAGGAGGTAGTGAAAAAAATATTTTTTTTTCTTAAGACCAACCCCGTAACTTTTATTATTAACGATGTAAAATTAATAAATAAGGTATAGTTTTTAACCAACACATTTGTATTAACACTTAAAACAACATCCAGTCAATTAAAAACTTGTTTCCACCGTGGATATAATGTTTCGAATTTAGTCACTGGTTACAAATTTATAATCGTTCACAGGCACTGGGAAAAGTTAATAATTTATGCACTTAGCGGTTTCTGATATCAAAACCCACAATTACACGTAATGTCTATGTATTTAACGATAAAATTATTATATTTTTATGAGTTTACAATAACTATTTAAATTTATTTTGAATTAAAAATTACGGAGGCTATGTTGCTTGACTGACTGACAGCTGTCAGTTCACACAATAAAAAAAAATGTGTTTATTACAATACTTATTTACACTACATATTACTATTGTTATTATTTTGATTGATAATTATTAATATTATATTACTGTAAAATGCAAACTGTAGAAAATATTTTCTACAGTTTGCATTTCAGCCTAGTTTGCTTGCTTGTTTGCCCCGGAGGAAATCCCCGCGCGTATTTGAGCTTCTACGACATTATTGTCTCTATTTTTCATGGCCATTTTTAGGTTTTGAGAGAGGATTTGGTCGGTTGTTGCTGTCATTGCCCGTTTTGCGAACCTACCTATGGCGTCATCACTGTCATCTGTGTAATATACACAGCTGACAGTGTGACGCGACACTGCTACGACCGCATGCGGTACACTCTCGTGGATTTGCAACCTTTTTGGTCTTGTTTGGAGAATGATTACCGACTCGTACGTTGATTCCTGAGCTTCATGTATGGTAAGGACGCGTGAGCCCGTGGCAGCCCCGTATCCCTGGTTGGTAAGGGATGCCTTTTCTTCCTGGGTGTGAACCAGGAATAAGGTGTTCGGGAGGGTGCTAGGTATTTGCGCGTCTGTGTACCTCTTCAGCTTCAGGGAGTGTACGTGGTGTTTTGAAGAGTATATACCTGAGTATATCTCATTTAGGGCATACGCTACATCCATTGGGTTCCGATGCGTGCATAACAACTCCTGGCTGATGTTGGCTACCAGGTTTGGTCTGTTGTACTGAATATTGAACAGATTGTCTCTGTCAATATAGGGTAGTTGGTTGATATCTCCGATGAGGACAATTTCGCTAGCACCAGACAGCCGAGTTGCCAAAATAATGGATCCGAAGTGGTTCATTAGAGCCTCGTCAACCGTTAGGCGGTTACAACTTTTCGGCTCTTTGAATCCATTAGCTAGCACGGAAGCCATTGTCCGCACTTTGATCTTGGCTGCAGCTTCTCCTACGCGGGGTTTTATTTTTTCGCGAAGGTCTTTTGCTGCCTCGATTGTGGTGGTGATTATAACTTCCTTCTCCTCATCGAAGTAACTACCCATGTCGTTTTGCCGCATCCGGGGACCCCATTCAAACATTTTATTTTTGGTACCACCCATTTTTCCCATGCTGCTCCGGGACCAAGAGTGCCTGAGATGGTTTTCGCCATTTCCAGGATCTTATCGTCCAGCATGATCTTTGTGCAACGGGCGGTGACTACTATGGGGTCGTTTTGTGGAGTGGAGAATTTTGGTACGCCATCCTCTAGAGATCTCTCTTGATTGACGTTTTAGAACCTTAGAGATTATTCAATTTTCTGTTTCATCAGCCTCACAAAAAGTATGTGATAGTTTTTGATACTACAAAGGCCGGTTGCTTTAGTGATTGGTCCACTCTTTCAGCCAAATGATTTGTGATGACTTGGATCAGAAGCGATATCGGCCTGTAGTTTATGAGGAGATAGTTACCTTTCTTGAATATAATAACACCACACTCCTGCTCCACGCATTAAAGAGCTTCTGAATTGTATCAGGACTGAAGTTCCACTTGCTTTTAGAAGCCCCATTACAACTCCGTCGTCCATGGATGCCTTATGTTTTTCAAGCTGTTTGAGAGCCATCACAATCTCGTCCAGCTATATTTCTGTAAGGTTTTCCAGATATTGCTGAGGTACACGAAAACATTATTGAATGTCTTTTGAATGAAATCATACCTTACTTCCCAAATAATAGGTTTAAAATTCGTCTGATCTAAATACTTAATCTACTTATTTGATCAAAAGATTCTCATACCATTTACCCATAAATAAATTTTCATTTCCTCTACAGCAACCCCACGTAAGCCGTCATTCAGTCAGGAGCTGGAAGACGTGAAGGCAGTAGTAGGACAGCCTCTGAAGCTAGAAGCCAGGGTCATGGCCTTCCCCGCGCCTGAAGTCAAATGGTTCAAGGATGGTGAGTACCAATAGTATTAACTTTATGAACGTTCTAGCGATGTGCCGCTGTTTCACTCGCGTTAGGATATTATATAGCCTTTAATACGGTGCTAACCTTAGCGGTCTGCGTCCAAGTAAGGACGGTGTTTTATCTGCAATCACCAACTAAAAGCAAATGAGATAAAGAATAGACTAGCATTCTTTGATTCCCGCTACATTCGATCTTCCAGAATCATGTTCTTTAAGCCGTCTGGCATAGCTTGGCTTAGTTAGTCCAGCTGCTAGCGTATTCGAATGATTACTCAACCGATGTATCCAAGTAAATATATGTATATGTGTGTATGTGCCAGGTCTGCCGGTGCGTCCGTCTCAAGCGGTGAGCTTCATCAACCAGCCGGGCGGGGTGATCGGGCTCAGCATCGACAGCTGCAAGCCGGAGGACGCCGGCCTCTACTCGCTCACCGTCACCAACAAACTTGGAGAGGTATGTATTTTGCCTTTTTTTACGACGAAGTCGGTGAACAAGCGTACATCATGGGGTTCTTCAAGAAGGGTGTGAAGAGGTTTCTTCAGGGTCGGCAACGCGCGAGTGATACCCCTGGTGTTGCAAGCGTCCATAGGCTACGGTAACCGCTTACCGTCAGGCGGGCCGTATGCTTGTTTGCCACATTAGTGGTATAAAAAAAGCGTACAGTCCGCTGATGGTAAGCGGTTACTATAGCCATATTGATGCTTGCAACACAAGAGGAATCACTCGGGCGTTACCCGTCTCCTCTCCAATGAGCTCTGGCGACCTTACTCACGCGCAGGAACACAACATAAAGTTATTTGGCTGCGGTATCCTGTATGGAGGTACTTCCCCAGTCGAGCTGCTCTTTGAGCGAATAAGAGCTACGCTCTAACTCTCATATTAACATCACGTATTGTACTAGCCTGAAAAGTACAATAAGTATTGAGACCACAATTCATAACGTGAATGATATTGTCATCAGGTGGCTGGTAAGGCCAAAGTAGAAGTGGCTGCGAAGGAACGCAAGCCTGCCTTCATAGCGGAGCTGCAGCCCATGAAGGTGATCGAAGGGTTCCCCGTCAAGATGGAGGTCAAAGTGCTTGGACACCCACCACCTACTATCAAATGGTAATATTACAAGCTTTTTATTAACTTGCAATGTATGTAGTATGTTCGGGTCTAATCTTGTAAGTCGAATATCACCCACTTCTCTGCCGCTCAACAGGCTCTGCCAGAATACCAGCGTTGCACTGTTTTATGAGCAGTGCAGTTTTATGCTGAGGTAGTGACCTTTTGACCCCACGCAACATACTATTAATAATTATAATCAGGTACTTAAGTGTGTACACATAGATTATGTTCCTGTATTTTTACTTTGTCTTTATAAAAATTTGTATACTTTCACCCTGTGGGGCAATAAATATCTTTTCTTTCTTTCTTTCTTTCACTTCCAGTGGTCGGATTGACTTGATACATGGTATACAGACGTAACCACGATAGATGGCGACTAAATTTATATTGCAAACAAGTATTGGACTAATTTGACGGGACTAAATCTTACATCCTTTTCTTGTGTTCTTTATTAGAAAGAGTCATAGTGAGAATAAATTAGTTTATTTGTAAACATAATTGTTTCGAACTGTGCGGGTTAAACGGAGTTTTCTTCCGCGGACGCTCGGACTGTGGAATGAGCTCCCCGCCGTGGTGCACCCAATGGAGTACAGCATGGGGTTCTTCATAAAGGGTGTGAAGAGATTCCTGCAGGGTTGCAAGCGTGCATAAGCTACGGTAACTGCTTACCATCAGGCGCGCCGTATGCTTGCTTGCCACCTTAGCGGTATAAAAAGCACCATTATAGGCTGATGGTGATGATGATTACGTTGGCAGGACGCATGGAGGCAAGGAGATCATCCCGGACGGCGGTCACATCCGCGTGGTATCTCAGCCGGACGGCAGCCACGCGCTCATCATCGACAAAGCGTCGCCCGCCGACGCCGGACAATACGGAGTCATCGCCATCAACGACACTGGAGAAACTGCCTCCACTGCTGACCTTAACGTTGCTAGTAAGTACCGTTCCACAAGAATGAAGGAAGAGTTTTTATGAGCTGATATTAACAGTTAACTAATTAACTTGTATACAGATATCATTCAATATTAACCTTGCCAATGAAAGTTCAGTATAGTATGATGTTCTATAGCAATCTATCGAAGAATTAATCGGAATCGAACATCACATTTCTGAAGCTCCTGTCATCTTTGGCAAAACTATGCTATTATTTCATTTCGATTCTTTTTGAATTACAATCGACGTATTTCGGCGTTTTTGGAAAATATCCTTTCAGTTAGATCCCTTGATAATGCGGGACCAAACCCAATTTAGACAACCAGTTATTTATTTATTTAAGCCTTATAATTATTATTTTATTATTACAATATTTCACATATTTTTATTACATTTCATCCCACTGTTGGGCAAAGGCCTCCCCATCTTCCACTAACTTTTTTCCCTTGCGGATCTGTGCCATAGTGCACCTTCAAAGTTAACCAGTTCATCTCTCCATCTAGCAGTCAGTCTACCACTTCTTGTTTTAGCATCTCTCGGGTACCATATAGTTGTAATGCTGCTCCATCTTTCCTCACTTGCCCTCGATAAATGGCCCGACCAAAATTCAATTTTTCTGTCTTTGCTATCCTAACTACATCTCTTACTTTACTCTTCTGTCTTCTCTTTTTGCATCTTGTCTATCAGTTTAATTCCTAACAAGCTTCTTTCTATATTTCTATATATTTGGACAACCAGTTATACGCTACCATTATTAAGCGAGGTGCTTACTTTCCAAATTCCATCGATCCTCACGTAACTCTGACCTTTAAAACCGCATACCCCAGGCCGGCAAGACGACTCGAGCCCACAGGAGCGTCCACAGCTGATCCACGGTCTTCGTGACATGAAGGCGGAGGAGGGGCAGCCGCTCTCGGTCTCGGCGCCCTTCGTGGGCAACCCCGTACCAGACGTCTCCTGGACTAAGGACGGACAACCGCTGCTGCCCAGCGAGAGGATATCGCTCACGTGCGATGGGAAGAGGGTACGTAGCTTTACGATAGGTCATTTATGGACAAACAAGGTATACTCTAGAGTCTAGATGTGAATAGCAATAACCAAACCTGACTTTAAGCAGTTTGGATATTTTGGACACTGTTAAAACTGAAGAATTGTCAGTTAAGATTAGGTCAGATAGATTTTGGGCTCTCAATGTCTGAGAGCCACAAATAGTGTATAGGCCTGTATTTGAACGCAATCTCACAATGGTAGGTGTCGATGTGGCCAAAGGTGCTAAGCACATAAATACTAGAAAGAACTGGCTCTCAAGTGCTGGGGGCCTACCACAAGCTCTTAAAACAAGGTTAAAATAACCTTATTTGTCTTTTGTCTTTTGTCCCGTTTTGACGTGGGATGTCAAAGAAAGACAAAAGTCAAATAAGGTTATTTTAACCTTGTTTTAAGAGCTTGTGGTTCGCCCTCAGCTCTCGGAATAGACCGATAGATACTTGGCGATAGATTTTTCAACTTGAAGGCAGTACTACAAAGTACTCTACCACCGTGGTATAATTTCCTCACGATATTTTCCTTCACCAAAAGCTCAAGTTCATTTTAAGATTTGAATCAGGGACCTTCGTCTCGGCAACCGACATCGCCTTAAAAACATAGACATAAAACCTCATTTTGAAACTTGATTTCAAAATTGACTTTATCGTCCTAATAAAAATATTATCTTTTTATAAAAGGTTGGCTTGGAGATCAACGCAGTGGAGCCATCAGACGCAGGCGAATATGCAGTGAAGCTGTTGAACCCGCTCGGTGAAGACGGTAGCCAGGGCAAGCTTGACGTTCGCAAGATATACCAGCCGCCTCGGTTCACGCAGAAGTTTACCGACTTGCAACAGGTAAACAGATCCTTTGATCTATACAAAAAAAGTATGTAGAGAAAAAGTTTCTAAGTTTTGTTGTAGGATATTATCTCCAGAACTAATGATCTGATTTGAGGAAAAGTTTCTAAGTTTGGATGTAGGAGGTTATCTCCAGAACGAATGATCTGATTTGAGGAAAAGTTTCTAAGTTTGGATGTAATCTCCAGAACTAATGATCTGATTTGAGGAAAAGTTTCTGAGTTTTGATGTAGGAGATTATCTCCAGAACTAATGATCTGATTTGAGGAAAAGTTTCTAAGTTTGGATGTAGGAGGTTATCTCCAGAACTAATGATCTGATTTGAGGAAAAGTTTCTGAGTTTTGTTGTAGGAGATTATCTCCAGAACGAATGATCTGATTTGAAGAAAAGATTCTATGTTTGGATGTAGGAGGTTATCTCCAGAACGAATGATCTGATTTGAGGAAAAATTTCTAAGTTTGAATGTAGGAGGTTATCTCCAGAACTGATGATCTGATTTAGGAAATTCTTTCACTCTTATGAAGCTACATTATCCCCGAGTGTTATAGGCTATAGGTATTAGTTGTCATTCCTTCATAAACAATGAACTCTATGTTCAATTTCTTTTACAGCTACCAACATTCGATGCAAAATTCCCCGCCCGTATCTCCGGAATACCCACCCCGGATATCACGTGGTACAAGAACGGCCAACCTCTGCATGCGTCCGATAAATACACGCTGAAGCGAGACGGAGAAGCTTGCTGTCTCTACGTGCGGGATCTTGTAGACGATGACGCGGGACTGTACAAGTGTGTTGCGACTAATAAGGAGGGGCAGGCTGAGTGTGAGGCCAACTTGCAGGTCGTCGATAAGATGTGAGTTACTTCTTCATAGACTTAATGACTTGAGTTTTTAAAATTTTTGTTTTTTTTATATACAGTGTTATTTTTCAACCTCTAGCCACATTTTCAGGGGTTAATGTACTCATCATTATGTACAACTTTTACTATGGGACCACCTCTGAAATATAAAAAAATATTTCGTACCTAAAAAAATTCAACGCTGCACGATCAAAATGTATGAGAAAAAGTTTAATGTCAGGTTGAAAAGTAATTGAGACGTCCTCCATCCTCTCCTCTCCTCGCATCGTGTGTTCTCATGTCTGAGGGTCGTGAATCCCCCGTGAACTAATTTTATCTTGTATTACGTTACGCCAAATGTGTCTGTCCTTGGCGGCGTGAAGAGCGTCGTGAAAGTTCGTCTCCAGGGATTTGCGGATCTGGTCTGACCATCTGAGTGGACTGCGCCCTCTTGGACGTTTGCCATCAACCTTCCCGGTCACCATCAGCTACTCTAGGTTGTCTCCGGACTTTCTGGCTAAGTGACCAAAGAATGTCAGGACGCAGGCACATGGAGAATAGTCTCATCTCCACTTTAAACTCCCGTAATATGAACACGTTGGTTCGGAATGCGGTCCAGGGAATTTTCAGCATCTTTCTCCAACACCACATTTCGAACGCGTTTATACGGTCACGGTTGGCCTTCTTGAAGGGTCTTCTTAGCAATCAAGCTTACTGTCCATCTAGTGGTAAGCGGTTACCGTAGCCATATGGAAACTTGCAATACTTACGCGTTACCGACCCTTCCTCACTCCCCAATGATGCCAGCATAGTCAAAATCTTGCCATTACTTCTAAGTTGAAGATTGGTAACTTCAGTAGCTTTAACCTTCATAAGCTCTCTCCTTGTGCTGAACAGAACAAATGGTTACTTTAAATCAGATTTAAACATATTCTGCTTAAATCTAATGATAAACAACGTTCCTAATCAATCAGTACATTTATTTGCACAGTTTGTCCTTTCACTATATGATATTCCTTCAAATCTTTAACAATAATGTGAGGATTGTTTCAAACCGTCTCGTTGTATTCCCCCATACAGCGGAAGAAAACAGAAGATAGAACCGCCGTCGTTCTTGAAGAAGATCGGCGACATCGAGGTGTTCCGCGGCATGAGCGCCAAGTTCACCGCCTGCGCCACCGGCACTCCTGACCCTGATGTCGAATGGTCAGTCTACATCATTATTTGTCATTACATTAAAGCATGTCGTTGATTTAGCAGCATTGGAAATCATTTATAACTTATTAGGGTTCCGTAGACAAATGGCAAAAAACGGAACCCTTATGGATTCGTCATGTCTGTCTGTCTGTCTGTCCGTCCGTATGTCACAGCAACTATTTTCCTCAAAAACTCAAAAAATATATTTTCATCAATGTATTTATGATGTAAATATGTAAGATGGCCCTAGTCTTTGGTCTTTCTAGGCGAACTTGGACACTCTCTAGTCAAAGAGTGGTATATTAAATTGATAATTTTGTGAAGCTTTATCGTAGTTTTGCGGATAAAAACACTTTTTGTAATTAGATTTAGTTCACAAAAAGGTACACATTTTAGCTAGAGAATTCGAATATTCTTATAGTCTGGCATACGAAAGTAGAACCTGAAAAAGCGCGGCAAATTCAAAAAAACTAGATGTGGTATCACTAAGTATAGTAGGAATAAATTGTTTTGATACTTTACAAAAAATTATATAAATATTAAGTTATGTTTGATTTTCCTAAGTAATATTTGCATGTAAATGAGTTAAAATATTACATAAACTCGTTATATTCTATTTTTATATAGAATGCTTTTAAATAAATATCCTGGGATCTTCCTCACAAACGGTTATCTGATTACTACCCGAACTAAGCGTACTAGGTATATAAAAAAACAAATTGAAAAATTGAGGAAATTTTATTTTTATACCTTCGTAGAACTATATGGAAAGATGATTTAGTGATAAGTGACCGTAGAAGTTCATTTAGCATATTGTAGAACATTAAGGTGATCGAAAAAATGAGAAGGTGGACACTATAACACTGATTTAGCTATAAAGCTATTATGAATAAAGAGTTAGTATCAAAACTGGTACTGGTAAACTAGTTGACACTTTTAATGCCGGGTGACGAAAGTGACATTAATAGAATGTTGCCATGTAAAGATTTTCAATTACAGCCAGGCTCAACTTTCGTATGCCAGACTCTAGCAGCGAGCGCGAGTCACTTGTCGAATTCGGTCACTGTGAAAAGTGCGCGCCGAATCACGACGTATCGCGTCTCGGTGTGAGATGACCCTTAATGACAAAGCACGAGTCCCACTGAGCTGGGGATAGGCCAGTGAGATGCATACTTTTTGTCTAAGCCTCACTTAAATATCCCAACAGGTTCCGTAACGACGAGAAGTTGTTCCCGTGCGAGCGCATCCGCATGGACAAGGAGACGACCGGCCTGCTGCGGCTCACCATCAGCGGCGTCGACCCCTCCGACGTGGGCGCCTACCGCTGCCGCATCTACAACCCGCACGGGGAGGACTCTTGTACTGCACAACTCTCTTATGACAGTAAGTGATAGTTGACAAGGAGACGACCGGCCTGCTGCGGCTCACCATCAGCGGCGTCGACCCCTCCGACGTGGGCGCCTACCGCTGCCGCATCTACAACCCGCACGGGGAGGACTCTTGTACTGCACAACTCTCTTATGACAGTAAGTGATAGTTGACAAGGAGACGACCGGCCTGCTGCGGCTCACCATCAGCGGCGTCGACCCCTCCGACGTGGGCGCCTACCGCTGCCGCATCTACAACCCGCACGGGGAGGACTCTTGTACTGCACAACTCTCTTATGACAGTAAGTGATAGTTGACAAGGAGACGACCGGCCTGCTGCGGCTCACCATCAGCGGCGTCGACCCCTCCGACGTGGGCGCCTACCGCTGCCGCATCTACAACCCGCACGGGGAGGACTCTTGTACTGCACAACTCTCTTATGACAGTAAGTGATAGTTGACAAGGAGACGACCGGCCTGCTGCGGCTCACCATCAGCGGCGTCGACCCCTCCGACGTGGGCGCCTACCGCTGCCGCATCTACAACCCGCACGGGGAGGACTCTTGTACTGCACAACTCTCTTATGACAGTAAGTGATAGTTGACAAGGAGACGACCGGCCTGCTGCGGCTCACCATCAGCGGTGTCAAGTTCAGCAGTGGACGTTCTTAGACTGAACGTGATGATGTATTCTAATGTCTACATTTATACAGCTGAGTTATGATGCGTTTCATTTTACGAAGAAATAAACAATGTTGAGTTGAAATTCAAGCAATCTAATGACATTCTCTAATAAATCTAACTCTATAAAATTCAAAATCATTTATTCAAATAGACCTTCGTAGACATTTAAGAATAGTCTGCCTGTAATACCGTTTTGGAAGATTGCTGGCTCCCTTAAGAGTGCGTATAAAGCAAAATAACAATCTTAGAATTGAAATTTACCCAAGTAAATAGTATTTAAATGAAAAAATATTTTTATATGGGTATTTTCATTATATACGCGAGGGTTCTATCTGAGCAAAATCATAATGGAATGAAATTTCCTCGATAGAAAAAAATCACAAAGCTACCTCTAAAAATAATGAATTTTCGGTGTTATTCGTTCATGGTGTATCTAATTAAGATAAAAATTCGATAAATAATATCACTAACATATGACCTAGGGCTGCTACTAACGATTTTTTAAAATATTCTATACTTTACGAGTTATTTAGATAAAAAGCGCTTAGTTCATTTTTGTTCCGCGAAACACGCTATCTCCATCTCATCTCCACGCGAAGATTAGACATAAGTTTGTTTCATCTGACATTGCCATATTTTTCTGGCTTGGTACGCACTGTTAACATTTTAAACAATACAATTCATTCCCAATAGCTCTAGAGCCCCACACAAGCAAGCGGCCGATCTCGGACCAGTACTCGGACTTCGACAAGATGAAGAAGACCGGCGTCCCCATGCCGCTGGCGGACAAGCCCATCATCTCGCGCATGGCGGACCGACACCTCACGCTCTCCTGGAAGCCTTCCATACCGCATGGGCCCAGGTTCCCTGTTACTTATCAGGTTAGTTGATGACATATTCTTTAAGTTATCTTTCAGAAGAAGCAATAAGTGATTTTAATTGTAACTAATTCTCTTTCGTTTGCAAATCAATTGTTATTCTACTAATTTGGATCATGAAGGTTATTTTTACAAGCTTTTATTTAAATTGCAATGTATGTATGTAAGTTTGTTCATTCGTTTGGAATCTTGCAAGTCGAATTTCACCCACTTCCAGTGATCAGGTTGACTTGATATTTGGTGTACATTAGTATATTGGAAGACAATGCAAGTACAGTCAACAAAAAGTACAGTCACCAAAAAAAATCTTATTGATTAATTCAATTAAGTTGTGCAAAATATTGTTGTTATTATTCATATACTTTAATATGACATTTATAATTTCATCTCTAGTTGTATCTTTTAATTATTTTTATGTTCATTGGGACCATATCTACCTATTTTAATTTGATACAGAAATTTTGCGGAAAGTTTAGTTTAGTATTAGTTGCGCCCCGCGGTAAATTGCGTTCCTGGGATAAAAATATCCTATGTGTTGTATATAATAGTATCCTATGTGTTAATCAAGAACATATTCTATTTGTGTGCCAAATTTCATCCAAATTCGTCGAGTTATTGAAACGTGATTGAGGTACAAACATCCAAATCACAAACAACATCCGAACTTTCGCATTTATAATATTAGTGAGATAGTGAGATGAGATGAGATAAAACACGTTACAAATTGTTTTCACCTATCATCGGCAGCTGAAATACCTTACATATATGTATCTACTGCTTGTGAAGTACTAAGAATACTTGTCCATAACGTAGGTGGAGATGTGCGAGCAGCCATCAGGCGACTGGTTCACAGCCCGCACCGGCCTCCGGTCGTGCGTGTGCGACATCCGCAACCTCGAACCCTTCCGCGACTACAAGTTCCGCATCCGCGTCGAGAACAAATACGGCGTCAGCGATCCCTCGCCCTACGCCATCACGCAGCGATCCCGCCTCGAACCTGACCCACCCAAATTCGTCCCCTACCTCGAACCGGGAATAGACTTCAGACCTGATACCTCCCCCTACTTCCCGAGAGACTTCGATATAGAGCGACCGCCCCATGATGGGTACGCTCAGGCACCGAAGTTCCTCCGCCAGGAGTATGACTCTCAGTACGGTGTTAAGGGCCACAATGCCAATCTGTTCTGGTTCGTGTACGGTTACCCGAAGCCGAAGATGACGTACTTCTTCAATGATGAGCCGATTGATATCGGAGGGAGGTACGATTGGAGTTACACCAGGAATGGACAGGCTACGCTATTCATTAATAAGTGAGTATTTATAATGTGTGTTGGTTATATGAGAGGAATGGACTGGAGCGGAGTTAGATATGTAAAATTATCAAGTCTTCAAGTTAATTAGAGCGAGATTTAGCTTTCTTTGATAGATACCTTGAAACTCTGATGAGCTGAATAGTTAAAACTAATCAGTACCCAAACAGACATAAGCACTTTCCAACTAGCGCCCACAAAATGAAAAACATAAAGAACCCAACATAGAGTCCTAAAAGACGACATCTCAAAGTCACAAATCGTAATTTATCAAATTCCACATCGAACATTTAACCCAAAGAAGCGCAATAACGATTTTTTGTGTGAAATATATTCTGCCAATTTCCCTCTACCGACAATGCGCTTTGATTGGTACTGTCAAGGACACTTACGCTCTGATTGGCTTAGTCAAAGACACTCTAAACAGTTATTAGTCCTTACTGTTCAATTGTTCGGTATTACTGCTATAGGCTCGTGATGTAGCATGATTAACCGTTCTTAATCGATCGGCAAAGTTAAGCTACCGCTGTTGTGGTCGGCTCCAGAATGGGTGACCGCCTAGTGGTATTTCAAATCGAGCGTTACTGTGCTTCGGAAGGCACGTAAAGCCTTTGGTACCCGTTATCACTTAAAACTTAAAACTGGGCTTGAAAACTCCAACAGTAGGTTGACCACTAGCCTACCTCCACCGATCCGCAGTGGGCACGCGTGGTGGAGTATCTGCCTATTTCATCATCATCATCATCAGCCTATAATGTCCCACTGCTGAGCACAGGCCTCCTTTCACAAATGAAGGTGAAAGGGAATGAGCAATACTCCACCACGCGTGCCCACTGCGGATCGGTGGAGGTAGGCTAGTGGTCAACCTACTGTTGGAATTTTTCAAGCCGCCTAGGAGGCATCCAACTAGCTTAACGACTATCACAATTAAGTGATAACCGGGACCAACAGCTTTACGTGCCTTCCGAAGCACGGAAACGCTCGATTTGAAATACCACTAGGCGGTCACCCATCCAGGTACCGACCACGACAGGCGTAGCTTAACTTTGCCGATCGATTAAGAACGGCTAATCATGCTACACCACGAGCGCAACAATATGTGCCTATTTCCTTTCACCCTAATTGGTGAAAAGGAGGCCTGTGCTCAGCGGTGGGACATTATAGGCTGATGATGACTGCTATAGGGATTTTTCCTCGATGTATTGCCACTACCAATTGTCCATGTTGGCCAACAGAATGCTAGAACGCGACGCGGGTTGGTACGAAGCCGTAGCGTCGAACGAGCATGGTCAGGCAAGACAGCGAGTGCGGCTTGAGGTGGCCGAGTACCCCGCCTTCATCAGGAGACCTGAAGAGACCGTCGTGCTGCAGCGCAGGACCGCCAGGATCGAAGCCAGGGTCACCGGAGTACCCTACCCAGATATCAAGTGGTACAAGGACTGGCAGCCGCTGGCACCCAGCGCGAGGATCAAGGTGAGATGGAGTTTTGATCAGCCGTCAAAGATGAGATGGTTATTATCTCTTCAAGTCTGATAAAATAATGAATTTGGTCCATCAAAGTTATCAACCACCATCATCAAGGCGGGCCGTATACTAGTTTAACGACATGGTCGTATAAAAAAATAAAAGTCTGCAATATGTAACGTTACGATTACAGTATTACCCAACTAATATGGCTTACCGATGTATCTGCGCAGAAGATACATTTTCAAAGCGCGGGAAACGCTATTGGTCGGCAGCTGCCGCCATGTTAGCGCGCGCCGTGCAGAGGGGCGTGACTTGCGAGTGAGACGGAACTAATAGCTGCAGTGTATTATGAACCTTATAGTAGTGATCTAAGGTTGATTGTAAGTGTTAAGCATTCTTTCGTTAATCTTCGGGGCCATACTTTCTTTTCTGTGCGAACGAAGATTCACGACGCGTCATATCAGTTGGGTACTACTGTACGATTGTAAGCAACTCTGATGCAGTTATGTCAAACGCTAACATAATCAGATTAGGGTCTGAAATTGAAGTCTCGTCAGTTTTGCTGCAAGTCTCTTGGTTACTATTTTGACAACAATTATCCTAGGTACCCACTATCGTGTATCGTTTTTCGTAGTAGACCCTCTAGTGCGGCACTTATAAACTCTACCACCGATTCTTACATCAGCAATACTTCTGTATTGTTGTTATGTGTACTGTCCATATTAAAATACTTCTGAAAATAACCCCTGACTTCGCAGCAGTATGTGCATGAGACAAATTGTAGGTACCTCTAACTTAAATTTTTGTATGTAGATCCAGTTCATCGAGCCAGACACGACGATCCTGGTGATAAATGATGCGATCCTGAAGGACGAGGGTCTGTACTCCATCTCCGCACGTAACGTCGCCGGCTCCATCAGTTCTTCAGCCATGCTGCACGTCGAGGAGAACGAACATGAGTATTCTGACAGGTAAGATATACCCGGTTAGACTACTTAGGAATGTTTAAAATAATAAAGTGCTAAGCCTCCTTAGGTTCACAGTACATAGCCTAAATACTTTGATACTATTACTTTATGTTAATGGTATTAGTATAAGGTATCACAGCGAGACGCGACGCGACGCGGCAAACTTAGATAGCAATAGAATATAGAACTTTATTTACCACACAAAAAGGTGCACATTTCAGTGACCAATTCGTGACCAATGACTCTCGCCGCCGCGAGGCTCATCCGAATTCTGACCTGAATAATGTACGTTTTTGTTTATTAATTAAAGATCTATATACTACTGATATTTTTGTGTGAATGAGCGTGAGCTGGTTCTTAGGTTGGATTTGAGCACCTAAACCTGTGGTGTCTTTCAAGTCGGATGGCAAAGAAGAATGCAATACATTTCTCATCTTGCAATTGAGTCGATCAAACCGCAAACCACGACGGTTTCTAACCGCACGTTCCGGTTGCAGTTACAGCTAGCCGCATCACGGTTAGCCGCAATTGCAACCGCATCCTGCGGCCAGCCGCATTGTGCGCACATGTCGTTAGATAAGTAACAGTGTTGTTATGTTGTGTCAGGATGCGTGAGCACATGCCGCGCGTGGTCCCTTGCCGGCACCCGTTCGGCGACCGGTACGACCTGGGCGACGAGCTGGGCCGAGGTGTGCACGGCGTCGTCTACCACGCCGCCGAGAGACTCTCCGGTAACTATACCTATATACTATACCTATATACTATACCTATATACTATACTTACCGTCTTAGGGGCTACTGCCGCGCCTGGTCCCGAGACGGCACCCGTTCGGCAACCTGCTGGCCGATACACGGTACTCAAACAACTAACGAAGGGCAAATGACGTCAACTAAGTAAAGATTTTGCGATAGAAGCAAATAAGGTTAATGGAATTCTTCTTTTCCTCCCTTAAAATTCTTGCGACTAGCAGTGGCGGGTCCAAGATTTCGGTTTAGCGGAGGTGAGGGGCTTGATCTAACTGAGGGTAGCCTTTATCAAGATTAATCAGGGATGGACTTAGATGCTTTTGGGGACTTGAGCCTCTTAGCTCCTTCCCCCTGGATCCGCTTTTGGTAAATAGTGCATAACTAATTCAAACTACTCCACGGCAGGTCGCAACTACGCCGCGAAGATAATGCACGGTCACTCTGACCTGAAGCCGTTCATGTTGAACGAGCTGGAGATGATGAACCTGCTGAACGACCGGCACCTGGTGCGGCTGCACGAGTGCTTCGAGCACGAGCACACGCTGGCGCTCGTCATGGAGCTGGCGGCCGGAGGGGAACTCGTCAGGGATAGGTGAGCCTCACTATACCTCTATTGTTTGCATCGAACAATTAACCCAAAGAAGCGCAATAGCGTTCATTTTGGTTGAAATATATTCCGCTAATTTCCCACCGCCGACAATGCGCTCTGATTGGCTAAGTTAAGAACACATGCACTCTGATTGGCCAAGTCAAAAACACACGACGCAGTGATTGGTCCTTACTGTTCAAAATCAGTGACCAATCACTGACTGGTTACGAAATTTGATTGTTCAGTATTTTTTTTTTAAAGTTCAGTATTACTACTCTAAAGGGATATTTCCTCGATGATTGTTTGCATACGATGCCCGGTTCCCATAAACAAAAACGAATCGTTTTGCTTACCAATGCTAGCAATTCCCAGTCAACTGCATGCTCTTTGAGGTCCTCAAGATGTAGGTCAGGACACTGGACTAACGTTATTTTACTATGGCTTTGTTGGTTCGGGCCATGTCTTTATGAGAATATCAAGTACGTAAAATTACAAAGAAAATTCATCCGTATTTCGGCTTTCCAAAATCATTTGAGGTCAGCGCCGTGTATTCCTTTGCTTTTTAGGGTTCCGTACACGAAGGGTGCCAAACGGGAACCTATTATACTAAGACTCCGCTGTCCGTCCGTCTGTCTGTCTGTCAGTGGGCTGTATCTCATGAACCGTAATAGGTAGACAGCTGAAATTTACAGAGAATGTGTATGTCTATTGCCGTATTAACAACAAATAATAAAATTAGAAATTAAAGGGGGCGCCCACACAAGAAACTACTTTCTTGGTTTTTTTTTAATAGCAGAGTTAGTTAGTTAATATTGTACGGAATACCGTGTACTCCGTGTGCGAGTCCGACTCGTACTTAGCCGTTTTTTTTATTTACACCTTTCTTTTCATAGTAAATCCATCTCTTCCCATAACGACTCCTTCACAGACCGTACCATTGATTGAGGGTTGTGATACATGATGTTTTCCGCGCAGGTTGCTCCGCTCGTCGGGTTACTGCGAGCGCGAGGTGGCGGGCTACATGCGGCAGCTGCTGCGCGGCCTCAAGCACATGCACGACAACAGTGTCGCGCACTTGGGACTCACCGTAAGTACATTATATTATCTGTCTACATTTAGAAAACAATAATACTGTAGAAAGTGCCGATTCTATTGTAAATCGCACTAAACTAATTTTAGTCACATCACATCTTTTCTTACAAATATTACTGAAAAAGAATAGAACATATTTAAAGCTGTCAAATTAGTCTTTGCCGTCTTCATTTGTGGGTATTTAGAAGTACAGTATTACCCAACGGATATGGCGCGTCGTGAATCATCGTTCGCACAGAAAAGAAAGTATGGCCCCGAAGATTAACGAAAGAATGCTTAAAACTTACAATCAACTTTAGATCATTGCTATAAGGTTCATAATACACTGCAGCTGTTAGTTCAGTCTCACTCGCAAGTCACGCCCCTCCGCACGGCGCGCGGTAACATGGCGACAGCTGCCGACCAATAGCATTTCCCGCGCTTTGAAAATGTATCTTCTGCGCAGGTACATCGGTAAGCCATATCAGTTGGATACCACTGTAACCGCGATAGATGGCGACTAAATTTATATTGTAAACAAGCATTGGGCTAATTTGACAGGACTAGATTTCTTACATCCTTTTCTTATGTTCATTGTTAAAAAGAGACATAGTGAGATTAATATTAGTTTATGAAAAATGAAATGAGTTTAGTTGTAAACAACAGTATCAGGGCCAATATGTACACACGGCTACAGATCAAACTATACATTTCCAATATAAGCTGACCTGTCATTGTACGGAAATCCTATACAATGCGAGATCAGCTTATACTGGAAATGTATAGCTTGATATGTTGCCGTGTGTACTACTTTTAAAGTTTGGTTGCGTTTGTAATTGAGCCATTTAATTATGTTTTTATACTGTTTATTTATGTTATCCACACTAGCTTCCTTTGTAAATGTCTTTCAGACAATAATTGTGGCAGTTTAATAAAAACAAAATATTCTCTTTCGAGTTACTCAGTTATTGTGATTGACAAGAATCCTAAAATCAGCATCTTAAATAAAATCTATATTACTATACCAATAGTCAATTCATTCACGTCTTCCAAAAGCTTATGAAAAATCCTCCTCAAACAGATCGGCGAACTTCTCCTCTCTCACGCCGGAAGCGACGAATTAAAACTCTGCGACTTCGGTCTCTCCCGACGCATACTGTTCAACAAACACGCCAGCCTAGACTACGGCATGCCGGAATACGTCGCACCAGAAGTAGCAAACGGTGAAGGAGTATCGTTCGCCGCAGACATGTGGAGCGTCGGCATTATCACATACATACTACTCAGCGGACATTCGCCCTTCAGAGGCATCAATGACAGAGAAACATTGACCAAAATCAGGGAGGGAAGATGGGAATGGCACGATGAGTCCTGGTGGTCAAGATTGAGCATGGAGTCCAGGGATTTCATCTCAAAGTTGCTGGTGTTTAACTGGAACGATCGTATGGATGTGGATATAGCGTTGGGACATCCCTGGTTGACCCTCGCCGATAAGATCTATCAGGATGAGTACCAGATTACTACGGATAGATTGAGGAATTACTATAATTTGTACAGGTGAGTGTTTTTGGTGTGTTGATAGTATGACATTAGTGTTTAGCTCGTGATGTTTAAGTGATACAAGTTTAAATGAATTTAGTTGGCGAAACTGTACCAGGACATCTGTAAGTAATAACAAAATGTATTACCAATGTTTGTAATACCATTAGAAATCAAAATTTATTGTAAGATTTACCCATATTTATTAAAAAGACTTGCTGAGTTTCTTGCCGGAGTCTTCTCAGTTCAAGTTGTATTTGGAACCGGTGTAGAGCCATTTGTTAATGTTCATAAGTGCCTTATCAAGGCCAAATCGAATAAATGCTTTACGAATTTTCATACGCACATGGCTGGGCTATTTTGCCCTATTACCGTCAGACCCACACTCTCGCTTTGCGCGCGCATTTTATTACGCAAATGTACTTAGCAACAGATACCAAATGCGGTCGCAAAGTTTCGCCATGTAATTTAATTTGACATTGAAATCTTGAGCTTTATCAAAATCAAAATCAAAAGTCATTTATTCAGTTTAGGCCCTAGTAAGGCACTTATGAACGTTAAATTGGTACATACAGTTGAATATACCACCGGTTCGGAATACATTTAAACTGAGAAGACTCTCAAATGGAATAGCAAATTACAACCAAATTAATATTGATGCGATGACATTTATTAGAAAGATATTGAACTAAGACGATGATAATCAATAAAGACTACATATGACGAGTACTACATAGACTAGTGAGTAATTTATTATTGTGTATCAGGGACTGGACTAGTAACGCGGGATGCCGCACGTGGTACCGGCGGCGGCCGCTCAGCGGCGCCTTCGAGCACCCCTCCAAAATGGTGTACCCGCCCGGACACGTCTACACGCCTGAAGGTAACCTATACTACACATACCCTAACATAACACCTGCTAGTTCCACCCGCCGACTAGTTTAACCCTTCAACTAGTTTTACCCTTCGACTAGTTTTACCCTTCAACTAGTTTTACCCTTTGACTACTTTTACCCTTCAACTAGGTTTACCCTTCGACTGGTTTTACCCTTTGACTAGTTTTACCCTTTGACTAGTTTTACTTTTCGACTAGTTTTACCCTTCGACTAGTGCTACACTCGCACCAACCCTAATAATACCGTAATTAAGAGCGATAACCCGGTCGTAGTGACGTTGAATGAAGTGACGGAAGTTGTAGGTTACGCTACAATGAACAGAAAACAACGTGAGTGAATCATATCTTTGTAGTACCCGCCTGGTGGGCTACCAACCTTCTACTACACCACTTACCGCCTTCGGCATCATCACTTACCATGTGGTCAAAAACAGACCCATAAAAAATAAAAAACAAGAAAAATAATCTGTTGCGATACTTATTTTTGAATCCTATTATCATTACTGTGGGAGTAGTTTACCATCCTATATTGATATATAATTATACTGTATGCAGGTACTCCGGAGCGCGAACATTTGCCCCACGACCGCAAGCCGAGCCCGTGGGACCTCAAGTTCCAGCAGTGGGACCATCCCGACTGGGAAGTCTCCGCCAAGTCCGAGAGCCAGTATGTACACTACACTACACTACCTGAAATAATCTTGTTAGTCGTCGCAAGCCAAATTATCTTATGAAGCTCGTAGACAATGCGATCATAGACTACGAACCGTAGCCACCGTCTACGATTACCGTAGCATTGCTACGGTTTTAGTACTTTGATCGTAGAGCAGGCCCGTAGCCAGGATCAATGTTTGGGGGGATGACATTTTATGAAAATCCTACTATATCCATAATTCTACTATATTATAAATGCGTAGGTAAGTAACTCTGTCTATTAGCTCTTCAAGATTTAACCTCTGAACCGATTGACTTTCGAATTCGAACGAATATCGCGGCCAGTGGTGCAGCAACAGCGCGTTTTTTGGAGCAAATAGTATACCTACCTATTTGCTGCTAAAAAAACGTACCTATAAATACCTATTTAATTTATTATTAGCACGATATCGTGATGTTAATGTGAAATATAAGCCTCCTGTATACGCCGTAGAGAATTCTTTATTAACAGTACAGCCCTCCTAGACAAGATGGTTGTCGACAATCGTTATCGTTAGTAAACGATCAACCTTTGTATGGGACATCTTGTCTACTGGCCCTGGGATACAGGTCAGTTAAGGCGCGGACTGACTACGATTTTGACAGGACTCGTTCTTCACTGGAATAGGGTTGAAAATGGTAAATCATAAATGTGTCGACTCTATGAAATGGACTGTTATTTACGAGTTTTCTTTAGATTATACAGAATATACGCATTAAATTGAATAAGTGTCCGGTTAACATTCTAATATAATCCTGTATCTTATATATTCTTAAAAATAAAATTGTTGTCATCGCTGAAAATACGGAGAATTTCGACGCGAAAGATTTTTTTAGACGAAACTTAGGATTTTTTTATTGGGAATATCAAAGCACTTTTTAATATTCTATTCGGTTAACATTTTTCTCAAAACCCTCTTCTATCCACAGTATTTTTTTGTGTTAGGTATTTCATTGCGTTACGTCATACTCGACTCTCAAAAAAACCCATTTTTGAGATTTGAGCTTAGACCCGGCCTTAACTAAAGCTGTCACGTTTAACACATTTACACGACGCTTGTGTAGTGTCTGTGAATAAGCGCGCGGCGTGATGTCGCACTGCATCAGCATCAGGAAAAGTCTGTCCGTCTCTCTCGGGCGCGGTCAAGCTTATGAGTATTAAGGAGACAGTTATTGTTTTGCTTTTGCTACTGCTCATAAATATAGAGTGGTCTCTTTTTGAATTCGTCCATTAGAATTTACTGACTGATTAGAAGCAATAATGTAATAAAACATACTGTATCATGAAATTGCATATGTCTCACACATAAATATGCAATTTCATACTGTGAAAGTGCCAGCTTTCGGTACCTGAAATGTACCTGCATGAAACACTGATAAAATTATACTATTGAGCCTTTTTCGTCCCGTATTGTTCCTGTAGCCAGTTGAATTGTTTGTCCCAGGTACCAGAACGGTCCGGACACATACTTGCTGCAGCTGCGTGATACAGCATTCCCGGTGCGGCTGCGTGAATATATGAAGGTGGCGTGCCATCGCTCGCCCGGATACTCCATCGCCGTACACGACACATACGATCCTAGGGTGAGACATACTAACTAACAACACCTATCCGTGAAGCCCATATGAAACCACAATAAACTGATGCTAATATCTATTCAACAAGTGATGCGGCCCAAAATTATGATTCTAAAGCCATGTGTTCACTGAGAAACAATTGTTTATAAACACTGTTTCAGAAAAAAAATCTACGTGTTTCTAAAAATTATTAATGTTTCTGAAACATGTGAAATTGTTGCGGTAAACACTATGTGTTTCTAGCATGTTTTTGTGCTCCCCGATGGAATTGGAGAGCACCAAAACAAATCAGTTTCGCAACTATTACAGCTGTATACAAGTTTTAGTTGTTTATAAACATTCCGGCAGTGTGGAACGACAATAGCATTTTTAAATTATCAGAATTATTTCAATTGAATGATATATTTGAGACAACTGAGATGTAGACGGCCAAGACCCCGAAACATTGTTTCTGTAAACATTTACGTGTTGTTCCAGAAACTTTGTATCTGAAACATGTTACTCAGTGAATGCATGGCATAATTAGTCCGTCAAATTATCAAATAATATAGGAAACGTATTTTTTGCTTTATCTAATCAATAGAAATTTACATTTGACGTCAATTATTGTTAGTTAAAAGTGTAAATTTCTACACGCCATATCTTCGTAATTTTTTGTTTGATTGACAAAAGAAAAAATATGTATCTAATATTTTTTGATAATGTAAATTACGGAGTAATTAAAAATGTTCAAACCTAAGCTAATTTATAATAGGCTAGCCTATTATAACCGTGAGTCTGACAGTGTTGGTACTCTCACTTATAACTTAGTATTATTTGTATCAGACACCAATAATCCGCGAGCGTCGTCGCTTCACGGACATCATGGACGAGGAGATCGATGACGAGCGTCGCGAGCGCATCAACAACTACCACACCGACTCGTACACCATCCGCCGCCTCCGCCACGAGCTGGGGACTAGACTCGACTCGTACGCGGAGGCGCAGGCCTTCATGGAGTCCAAGCGGGACGGGAAACTACCCTTCTTCAGAGAAAAACCACAGCTCCTACCCGTCAGGGAAGGGGAACCCGCCAAGCTATCCTGCTACGCCGTCGGCGAACCCACGCCCTCGATACAGTGGTTCAAAAACGACATGGTCATAGCCGAGGGCCAGCGCATCAAAATACAGGAGGACGGCGAGGGCAGGTCGACGCTCGTGTTCGACCCGGCGATGCACCACGACGTCGGGTTCTACAAGGTCGTCGCTCGCAACAAGGTCGGCCAGACCGTCGCTCGGACGAGAATCGTCGAGGCGACGGTCCCAGATGCGCCCGATAGTCCGACGGCCACCGAGGTCTCCGATACTGAAGTGTTACTCAGGTGGAAGCTGCCGAAGTACGATGGCAACTCCCCGGTGGTCTGCTACAGCCTGCAGTACAAACAGGGAGACAGTATCGAGTGGAAGACCGTCGCGGACAATATCGACCACGAGTTCTTCGTCGTTAGGGATCTACAGCCCGACACTAGCTACCAATTCAGACTGGCGTCTCGAAACAGGATCGGGTGGAGCGACAAGGGTATCACGACTAATCTGATCAAGACTAAGGAGGCCGGCGCGGTCCGCATCGAAGTCACCAAAGCTATGAAGCATTTGCAGCAAATGACCGAATCTGGCCAGGAGGTTTCCATCGACGAGGAGAAGCCACAGCTAGTGTATGGAACTGAGGAGGAACCTGAGGAGTGGCTAGCGTCGGCCGCCTTCACCGAGCGATACAGCTTCGTATCCGAGTTGTGGCGCGGAAAGTTCTCGATCGTCGTAAAGGGTATCGACAGGACGAAGGACAGCGTGGTCGTCGCAAAAATATTAGAAAACCGTCCCGAAACAGAGGTACAGGTCCAGAGGGAGTTCGAGTGTTTGAGGCGGCTCCGACACGAGAGGATATCGAATATGCTCGGCGCTTACCAGGCGCCTGGCTCCCCCGTATCCGCCTTAATACTAGAGAAGCTTCAAGGAGCGGATATCCTCACATACCTGTCCAGTCGCACTGATTACACGGAACAGATGGTCTCGACGATAGTAACACAAATCCTGGATGGTCTCCAATACTTGCATTGGAGGGGATACTGCCACTTGGACCTGCAGCCGGACAATGTGGTGATGGCGTCCGTCAGGTCGATCCAGGTCAAGTTGATCGACTTCGGCTCGGCGCATAAAGTCACTAAGTTAGGAACCAGTGTGCCGCAAGTTGGCGAATTGGAATATAAAGGTAATTACAGTTTATGTTTATTTTTCAATTATAGTTTCTTACAATAAATATATAGAATTATGAGTAATATCAGTAATATAATCTTGAGAGGTATTCATATTTTTACCAATAATCCTGTACATAAATATCATCGAGGAAAAATCCCTTTAGAGTAGTACAGTATTACCCAACTAATATGGCTTACCGATGTACCTGCGCAGAGGATACATTTTCAAAGCGCGGGATACGCTATTGGTCAGCAGCTGCCGCCATGTTAGCGCGCGCCGTGCGGAGGGGCGTGACTTGCGAGTGAGACGGAACTAACAGCTGCAGTGTATTATGAACCTTATTGTACTGATATAAGGTTGATTGTAAGTTTTAAGCATTCTTTCGTTAATCTTCGGGGCCATACTTTCTTTTCTGTGCGAACGAACATTCACGACGCGCCGTATCAGTTGGGTACAACTGTAATACTGAATAATCCAATTCCGCAACTAGTTAGTATTTTAGCACTGAGATTGAACAGTAAGGGCCAATCACTGCATCGTGTGTTCTTGACTTGGCCAATCAGAGCGATGTATCATCATCAACCTATAATGTCCCACTGCTGAGCAAAGGCCTCCTTTCACAAATGAGGGTGAAAGGGAATGGGCAGATACTCCACCACGCGTGCCCACTGCGGATCGGTCGATGTATCCTTAACTTAAATTAGCCAATCAGAGCACATCATCAGTGGTGGGAACTTTTCGGAATAAATTCCAATCAAAATAAAACTAGTTCATTTTGTGATGTTTTTTTTTCCATCAGCCCCAGAGATAATAAGCGACGAGCCAGCGTATCCGCAGACAGACATCTGGTCGCTGGGCGTGCTCACGTACATCATGCTGTCGGGAGTGTCGCCCTTCCGAGGAGCTGACGACTCGGAGACCAGACAGAACATCGCCTTCGTCAGATACCGCTTCGACAACCTCTACAAGGAGATCACGCAGGTATGCCCGCCCACGATGGGACCATATCTATATATATATACAATTCAAAGTCCTGACTGACTGAGTGATATATCAACGCACAGCCTAAACTACTGGTCCTAGAGGCATAAGATTTAGAAGGTATATTCTTTGTGAAGAGTAGGTATCAACTAAGAAAGGGTTTTTCGAAATTCCACCCCTAAGGGGGTAAAATAGGGGATGAAAGTTTGTATGAAAGTCCATCAGTTTTGAAGTTAGGATCTACAAATTTTGTTTTTAGGCTGAAGAGTTTTAACTACACTTGTGGCTGGCCTTTTATTTACCGGAAATTGGAATTATAGTTCTATACGAATTGTACCAGATGAAGTGGATATCAATAAATAAAATAAGTTTTTCTGACTCCAAATTTATATTATTACATTAACACAGTTTTACAAGAATTTAATAGGCAACGCGACAGGGCCGTGGGATGTAAGCGACTGACGAGCTCCGGCTATATTCGTTACGCGATACTCAATTTGCTTAGTTGCATTTTGAGCTCGCCATGACGCCACATCACACCCCCTCTTATTTGATTTTTTTTGCCAAAAGTAAAAAAAATTAAATAAAAATTAATACACACAAGTAAAATAAAAAATTAACAATTATGTTTCCGACTGTACCTAGCCATGCTTACAAGTCGCTCAATTCATAATATGAATGCTGATAAGTGCATGGTATCAGGTATCATTGTTACTCTACTGCGTACCTATACAATGACAACCATACGTGACGAGTACATTGCATTACATTTCATTATTTCACATTTAATATTTCAAAACTATAATAAAAATATCATGAAGAAAAAAATAACATGTGTCGCTCTTTTGGGACATTAAGTACATATTTACCTTTATACTTATATTTCACTTATAATTATACTTCACTGCAATTCACTTAGGTAAACACCATAAACAAAAAAATAAAAAATAATTTACACTTTTCGTTCACACATAACCTGCTGCTGGTGCAGCGACTGAAGCGTTGGCGGGCTGACCACCGGCCGACGCTATTTTATTTACTTCTTTTCTAAGCCATCCACGTAGGTGGCTTACATAGCCACTCCGGATTGCGTAGCATAAAAACAAGGCTAAAATCACAACTATTGCAATTAGTATAATGCCGAAGTAATTTAATTTACTCTCGAGCTGTTGCTGTCCTTCTACAACTGAAGCTTGAGCTGAGGCTATAATTTCCTTGTTATGATAGTTTCCCATCTCAACAGACGATTTTACAATAAAACTATTTACTGTATAAATGTATTGCAGTGAAGCTTCTTAAGACTAATGTTTCTCTTAAATTATTTCCACAATATATCAATCGTTGATTGACCTACTAATTATTTGTCTAGGTGAGCAAAAAACGCACCGGTTGCCTAACTATGCGACCACTGCGCGTAGTTTTAGTGATAGGCGGTAGCGAGTTTTGCTCCACTGACCTAACATCTACATTTTTATCTGAATTTGTGCTGTCGTTATTACAAGCATTATCATCGTTTACGTAATATGCGGGTTTAAGTCTATCTATACTGACGTTTGATTGACGATCTCTAATTTTGATAAGAAAATATTTTTGTGACCTATTAAGGACTTGGTATGGGCCGCTATATGTAGGTGTTAGTGGCTTCCGTACCATATCATTTCTTAAAAACACAAATGGACAAGTGTACAAATCTTTATGAACAAAAATTTTCCTCGAATCGCTAGTCGCTCGCGACTGTGGTCTTAGGCTATTCAATATTTTTCTTAACTGCTCTACATAAGTATGTTGATCACTTACCTTTGTATTTACGTCGTACGCGTAAAAATCGCCAGGCAGACGCAACGTGTGTCCTAAAACTAATTCTGCCGTGCTTACATTATTGTCACTTTTGCTAGCTGCGCGAAGTCCTAACATGACTGTCGGTAGCTCATCAACCCATGACCTATTATCTAACAAACGAGCTTTTATTGCTACTTTCATAGAACGATGCAATCTCTCAACCATCCCATTTGCCTGTGGATGATACGCGGTAGTGCGAATTTTTTGTATACCTAATATTTTCATTAAACTACTGAATAGATCGCTCTCAAACTGTCTACCCTGGTCGCTTGTTAATCTGCTAGGGCAACCAAATCTGCAAATCCAACCTTCGTATATCGCTTTGGCTACTGTTTCTGCCGTAATATCTGTTGTTGGTATAGCTTCCGGCCATCGCGTATATCGATCTATTATCGTCACGCAATATCGATAACCTTCCTTAGATGTAGGTAAAGGGCCGACAATATCTACATGAATGTGCTCGAACCTGTCCGCTTGTGGAAAGCTACCTAGGTCCGACACTGTGTGTCGTTGTACCTTTACTTTTTGACACTGTAAACATGACCTTGCCCATATAGATATGTCCCTATTCATACCAGGCCAAAAATATCGTTTCGAAACCATTTTTCTCGTGGCTCTAATTCCTGGATGACTAATGTTGTGAACTGTATCAAAAGCTAATTTTCGGAATGCCAAAGGTAGGTATGGTCTTACATTATCCCCTGAAATATCGCAATAAATATCCCTATTACACAACGGCGAATGTAGCTTCTTTAGTGATACATTACCTACAGTTTGTGCTAACATGTGTGAAACTTGACTATCTTTTTCCTGCGCCTGCGCTACTTCATCGTAATTGATAACGCTTGGACAAACAATAGACTCAACTACTCGTGATAATGCGTCAGCAACGGGGTTCTCGTTACCGCTTACGTGTTGTATATCGCTTGTGAACTCGCTGATATACAATAACTGACGCGTCCGTCTTGGTGTTTCGCGATCCGTACCTACTTTAGAAAATGCGAATGTAAGAGGTTTATGATCCGTCATAATCGTCAACTGTCGTCCCTCTATCATATTACGAAAGTGAATAATCGATAAATAAATAGCTAAAAGTTCTCGGTCATAAGTACTGTACTTTTGCTGAGCTTCTGAAAGTTTTTTGGAATAATAACCTAACGGCTTCCACTCGTTATTAATTCTTTGCTGTAAAACAGCTCCGACACATTTATCTGATGCGTCGCACATAATCGTTAACGGACCTTCTGATTCTGGATGCGTTAATGTTACGGCGTTTTTCAAACTATTTTTGCATTGCTCAAAAGCGTCTATAGCCTTACTATCCCAATCGATCCTAGTCTTATCTTTTTTCTTAGCACCATGTAAAAATTTATTAAGTTCCGCTTGAATTTCTGCGGCGTGTGCTATATGTAACCTATAAAAATTTGTCATGCCTAGAAATCGTCGAAGTTGCTCAACGGTTTCCGGCCTTGGGTAGTTCTGAATTGCGTCAACTTTCGATGCTAATGGCTTAATGCCCTCTGTAGAAACTTCGTATCCTAAAAATTGTATCTGTGATTGACCGAATTCACATTTAGACAAATTAATAGTAATTCCAAACTGTTCAAACCTTTTAAAAACCTGTTTTAAATGCTCTTTATGCAGAATTTCGTCATCACTAGCCAGGATGACGTCATCGATGTAGCAAAACAAATATGAATTTTTGTTATTGCTGTCGCCATGATTTCCTAAATAATCTAATCCTTGTAACACCGAGTTGTTCATGAACCTTTGAAACGTCTGAGCGGCGTTTCGTAGGCCAAACGTCATCCTAGGGAATTCAAATAAACCAAACGGGGTTATGATTGCCGTTTTCTCTATATCCTGCTGACTTACGCTAACATTATGGTAGGCTCTATTAATGTCTAAACGAGAAAAAATTGTCTTGCCTGCTAATCCATAAGTAAAGTCCTGCAGTCTTGGGATCGGGTACCTGTCTGGCTTCGTGATCGCGTTGAGTGCACGATAGTCACCACAGGGTCTGATCTGTCCGTCTTTCTTAGGAACAACATGCAAAGGACTGGCCCAAGGACTCTTTGAAGGCCTGCAAATACCTAATTCTTGCATTAATCTAAACTCCTCTTTCACTAACTTATATCTCTGTGGAGGTAAAGGTCTAGCACGAGCGAAAACGGGAGGACCTGTAGTCTCAATGTGATGTAAAGTATTGTGACTTGATGGTTCTCTGTAAGAAATCGGTTTAGTAATTTCTGAAAATTCCTCCAATAATTCTCGATATGGATTATCATTTTGTATACTTGTCAACGAAGGTTCATCATACCTAATAATAGATCCTTTCCTATATAAATTGGTGAGACCGTCAATCAATTTTTTGTTATGCAAATCAACAATTAACTGATGAGTTTTAAGAAAATCAGCTCCTATAATGGGCTGTTTGACATCACAAATTATAAAAGTCCACTTATAATTCCTACGCAAGCCTAAATTAAGTTCAAGGTTCACTACCCCATAGGTTTTAATCCTAGTGTTATTCGCTGCGAAAAGCTTATAACTACACTCACTCTTATGTTTATGAATATTAACTTTACTCACGGGAATGACGGATACGTTGGCACCTGTGTCCACTAGATACGTAATGCCACTTGTAAAGTCCTTTACACACAATCGGTGGTTTCCAGCGGTAAGATCATCCACCGTCGCTGATAGTACCGCTCCTAGTTTTCCTTATGCTTTTGCATGCTGGACCAATTGCATGGTGTCTCGCACGCCTTAGCATTCTCCTTGTAACGATAGTGAAATCGGCATAACCATTCAGGACTGGTTGTAGCTCGTCGTGGTGCCGACTTGCTCCTGGACCTGTATCTGTGTTGTGACCAACGCCTGTCTCCTCGTCCAAAACTCCTGCCACGTGACCGTATTGAATTAACCTCACTACGTAGCTGCTGAACTTCCATGGTTAATGAACGCATGCAGCTCACCATGTCCGTATTGTCATTCGTTGATGTCGAAGTACTTGCTGCTGAAACGGAAGCGATCTCGCCACTTCCCAGATTTTCCAAAATCTTGTCTGCTATTGCTGCAAGATTTTCCAATTTAGTATCTCCGCTCACCGTCAAAACTGCCCTTACACTTGGTGGTAAGCGGTTTATCCACAGTTTTTTTAATGGCTCGTCGGTGATGCCGCAGTTCTTCGCCAAATCCGCCATCCTACGCAAAAGTTGTGATGGTTTTTGCGTACCTAGGTCCATGTCACTCACAAGTTTCTGGAACTGCTTTTCCGCGCTTTCCTCATATACCATCATTAATCGCTCCTTCAAAGCTATATATTTCCCAGCTGAAGGTGGAGACTGTAACAGATCGCTGACTTGTCTCAGCGCTTCCTTAGTTAATTTTGCTATTACCATATCAAATTTTGTGTTGTCACTCTGCTTTTGCGGTGCCATTATGGATTCAAACTGGGCGAACCATAATCTTGGCATATCTGACCAAAATTCCGGTACCCTCATTTGAACCGTGACCATTGCTACCTGTGAAACTCCTTCTGTCACGCTGCACGTTGATTTTTCCGGGTCGGCGCTGCCCGTGCCGAGCATACCAGCCGCACCAGGAACAGTCATTTTTCCGGGCACTGTAGTCATCTTTGCACAATATTGCCACTATTATATTACGCGTTTAAGTCCTGCCCTGCCGGTTCCGTGAGTCGCTTACTACGCTGTAATTACATATTATATCACAAGGTTACTGTTCGTCGGTGGTTACCACTTTAACTACACTTGTGGCTGGCCTTTTATTTACCGGAAATTGGAATTATAGTTCTATACGAATTGTACCAGATGAAGTGGATATCAATAAATAAAATAAGTTTTTCTGACTCCAAATTTATATTATTACATTAACACAGTTTTACAAGAATTTAATAGGCAACGCGACAGGGCCGTGGGATGTAAGCGACTGACGAGCTCCGGCTATATTCGTTACGCGATACTCAATTTGCTTAGTTGCATTTTGAGCTCGCCATGACGCCACAGAGTTTTTAATAATTCCACCCTAGAAGCGGGATAAAGTTGTTTTGTTTTCTTTTATTTTTGTAGAAAAATATGTCGTTTGTTTCGTGTAGGCCACGCGGACGAAGCCGCGAGCAGAAGCTAGTTATTGTATAAAGGAATAGTAGGTTTCTTTTTTTTTAATCGGCTTGCGTTTGGCCTTCTACTGACCCTTCAACCAAGTGCGATCATCAACTGTACTGTGTTCAACTCAACCAGCATAGAAGGCGAACGTCCAAGTTTGACATAATAGTTGTCGTATATTTGGCAGGAAGGGACCCGGTTCCTGATGTTCCTGTTCAAGAAGGTGCCCCTCAAGAGGCCGACCGCCGAGGAATGCCACGAGCACCGCTGGCTCATGCAGACCGACTTCATCAACAAGAAGCGCGAGAGGGCCGTCTTCAACGCTAATAGACTGAAGGTATACACGGTTTACTACTATAACTGGCTGTACACCAACTGATATAGCTTACTGATGTACCTGCGCAGAAGACACTTTTTGTACATTTTCAAAATCTTCGGGGCCATACTTTCTTTTCTGTGCGAACGAAGATACACGACGCGCCTTATCAGTTGGGTAATACTGTACCCCGCTGTTTCATTAGTGTTCTCATTAGCCTATAGCACTCAGGGCACGTAGCGTCATATTTTTGAAGCAATTTTCAGAATCGGGTCAGTAGTTCCGGAGATTACCTGCTACATCTAAACTAACAATAACTACCTCTTAATTAAATTTGTGAAAACTCAATTTTAAATTGTCATTAGTTATGTTAAAGCCATGTGTATTCACTGAGAAACAATTGATTATAAACACTGTTTCAGAAACAAAATTACATGTTTCAGAAACAAATTAATGTGTTTCTGAAACATGTGACAGCGTAGCGGTGGTGAGATGTGGACGGCCCTGAAACATTACGTGTTCCAGAATCTTTGTATCTGAAACATGGTTCTCAGTGAATACATAACTTTAAGCCAACTCAATTCATTCAACTCAGTACGTTGCAAGCATTTTCTACAAATTAAAAGCTAATTTGTTTTACAGGAATTCTCCGACGAATACCACGAGCGCAAATCCCAGGAGGCGTCGCAGGCGGACACCGTGTCCGCGGCCTTCGGCACCATCTCCTCCGTCAGGCACCTCACCAGATCCAACAGCATTCAGGACGAGCTGATCAACTTCTCCACACATTGACCTTCCCCCACCCCCCCTTTACACAACGGACACTTGGAATTTATACCTTATTCAGTTAGGGGTAGGGTTTTATATTCAATGGTATAAGAAAAGGATAAGATGGCATTTAAAAAGGAATTTTAAATAGAATTTTGTATTGAAACTATAGTTTTTTTTACGTTTTTTTACGCACTCGTCAACGGGCGCATACGCAAAGTGCGTGTGAGCAACTGAAATATTAATTTTAAAAAATGCTTTATAATTATAAATTCCAAATGTCCTCCAAACCATAATCATTCATCAACAATCATATAGGTATAAAATTGCCATCAAAACGAATTTCTAGTCATAAAAGGAAAATTTTGTTACGAAGGTTTTGTTATTGTTAAGCTATTTATTTATTTATTGTATACAAATTTTTACTATTTATACATACTAATTGGTATAATTTGATGCTCCAGTATTAATTGACTTAATAAAGAGCATTGACTTGATATATTTGCATTTTTATTTCATGTTTACATTCTGATATGATTATTACATTTTTGCTGGGTTCATAAAATGGTACAAAATGTCTGTTATAAATACACCAATATAGACGTATAAAAAAATCAAGATGGAGTGTCAAGCCAAAATGAAGTGAAGTCGAAAATTTCCTACGTATGCGTGACTAAAATAAGTACTGGCCCAAGCAGGCACAAATGATACTGAGCCTTATTATCACTGTCAACGTCTCAATGTGGAATGACAACCGATCGGCTTCTTATGGTGTATATGTGTGTGTGAGGCCATGTATTTACAAAAACACCGGCTTCCTTTTGGTGCTTCACTCGTTTATAGGGCGACACTACGTCTTGATTTTTTTATAAGTCCATGTACACCAAATACATTATAAAATTTAGTTATCAATGTGAATACATGACAAGACATAATAAATAATATCTTCAATTCTATATTTGTTTCCAAAATGGAAAATTTATTTAGCAGAGCCAATTACCTAAACAGCTTACAAGCAATGACTCTCAATTTCAAAAGTACATTTATACAATAGCAATAAAATTCATAATGGAATAAATACAAACAAATCACTGAATTTATTTTATACATTTGATATATAGAATGCATTGAATTAAATTGAGTTACCTATTAACCTAGTAAGACAGTTTATTCACAAATGTGTGTTGTTTAAGATAGTTTTACGGGTATAGCTTTGAAGTTTTTAATATTCTAAGGGTCAGTTCACAGCGAGAGACGAGATGCGACGCGACGAGAAGAAATGGCCAATTGTTTCACAAATATGCGTTGGCACTTTGAAATTACCTACCTACCTACTACCTTTTTATGTAGTAAATAAAGTTCTAGTCGTATCGCTATCTTAAAAAGTTCGCACCACGTCGCGTCTCGTTTCGGTGTGAATTGACCCTTAGGTTCCTTTTGTGATTTTTTTTTTCATTCAATTTTTTTTTAATAAAGCAATAATAATATCCTTAAGCATTCTTCACACCACACCAGATACTTGTAAATATATACTCGTATAGATATTTTCATCAAGACTCTGAACAAACACTGGGTGAGAATCAAACCCAAAACCTGTGGAGTGGCAGTTATAGTATCTAGCCTCTACACCAACTGACTCTAAAACAAACCTATGATGATTATCAATAACAGCCTAGTAACTTAGAATAGTACTTTTCATGGATTGGCTTCACTATGGCTACAATACCACAGTTCTATAAAGAGCTTGGAATAGGAAATCTGTTGTTACTGCCTATGCCAATATAATGCAGTGCAAGATAATAAGTAAGTGTGTATTAATAGAATATATTTTTTTACTGTTGTCAGCTAATTTTAAATAGAAATAAGTCATTGAATAAGCCTTCTCTAAGATTCACCTGGAGGATTACTTGCAAAGTAATAGTTAATCTGTGAAAAACACAAATCATAATCAGGGGGGGGGTGGCCAAACGCAAGCTCATATATGATTCTCAAGTTATAAAGACATGTCTTGTCATGATAAGGATGTATTTAGATAGTACCATAAATGTATCCAATGCAGAGTAAAAAAAACTGGAATGCACAGCTCAAAAACTACACCAGTAAGTAAATAAAAAGAAATAATTATCACTTTGAAGAGTATTCATAAGACATAATCTAGAGACGTAAGACCATTTAGTATTAGAATGAGGCCATCAGCCATATTTGGGCCTGCTAGTCTTTGAGGGCATGATGATCTTTTCTCATAATATGTACTGCAGTTAAATAAAAATAAAATAGCTAGTCAAGTAAAATCACAACCAAATACAGCACATACTTCAAAATGTTAAAAAATTATTGCAATACTAAATAGTCTTACACCATGACTGTGTAGGGATTACGTAACTTTGTTGCAATCAAATTCATATTGAAACAACATCGAAAATTTTAAAAAGTAATCAGAAAAACGACAATATTATTGAGCCTTCAATTCATAAAATGATTGAAACTTATTGCAACAAAGTTACATAATAGCCCCAGCGGACTACAAAAGTGATTGCTTTGGATGAGAATTGAGTCACCTGGGGCTCTACTGCATATCTTTGGCAATGAATCGTAATGAACACCATTCATGAATTTCATCCAGGGCCGATCAATGGTCTTTGCCGTGCCGCATCATTGGATGAAATCATTAATGATGTTCTTTATGATTACCACCAAAGATACGCGATAGCTTGGCTGGTATAAAAAAATTGTCAATCATTAGCTAAGGCTTCCCAAGGGAGTACAACATGGGCCTATCAAGCAGTGATTTCAAGTTGCTAGTGATACTCTTGGTGTCATAAGCTTACCATCAGATGGGCTCTATGCTTATTTGTTACCTGGGTAGATAGTATAAAAAAAACATTCAGAAGCATTCATCAGAAAGTTTGTCAATGTATAAAGTAAATGTTAGCTGTGAATTCAAATTTAAAAATCATTTATTCAAATAGACCTTCACACGCACTTATGAAAAGTCTGACTCTAATACCGGTTAATCGTTAATAATAATTTTGTAAAATAAAAAGTATGTATGTATAATGTTTTGGGAAAAAATAGCCAATAGTAAGATAGTTAAAAAAAAATATTTAAAAAATGTAACGTTGCTGAGTTTCTTGCCTGTTCTTCTCAGTTGAAGGCCGGCTTACGAACTGGTGGTAACTTCAGTAGCTTTGACCTTCATAAGTGCCCTACCAGGGCCTAGATTGAATAAATGGCTTTGACTTTGAATCATTTACTATTTACATTCTAATCGCACTGACAACAATTGATATTGACATAAATGGAGAACTGCTGATTATATCTTGGATAGTACATAGATATTGCATCTGAGGTAGTTATAGGTATATTAGACTGTTTCTAAATTAGATATGATAAACCTATTTATTGAGATTATTGAGGAGCAATCACTTCTCTAGTCCACTAAATTCATTATATTATGCTAAAAATTGTGTAATGTATAAACTTCTATTGGTTACTAAATTTAAAATGACTTAGTTTTAGTGAAATATCACCCGGTTTCATCTTTTACACTTGGCTATGTATTCCTGCACTTTAGTTTGGAACTCTGTCTTATTTTTGTTGTACATCTCAGCTGCTTCAATGTTTAGTGGGTCTTCAAAATTAAGTAAATCCTGAAAATGCAAAGAATATTGTCAACATACAATTTAATATCAAAAATTTATAAACTGACAGTAGCATAAGACACAATCCCCCTTATTACAAAACATGGTTTAAAGTAAAACCAGGTTTTAAAATAGCCTCGTCTCTTTTTATTATATGACGTTAGCAAGTGACCCAATGACAGTAAACCCTGGGTTTGCTTTAAACCTTGTTTTGTAATAAGGGGGATGGGTACAAGAAATTATAGAATTGAGGTACAAGTTCATAACTGACTGCAGGCAGCAATAACAGGCGATATGTCGCCGCAACACTACTGGTTTCTGTGTAGTACTATGAAATATCTTGTGTATTTCACAACACATCGCCTCTATAATAATACATAGAAATGAAAGAGAAAAAGTTTGTGTTGTGATGACACGACGCCTGCAGTTGCTGCCTTTAGTCAGCTATGAACTTGTACTTTTACAAGGATTATACTCCATCCATTTTGGGTGAGCGGTGGATGTTACAGAGGTAGAAGGATCATGGTGTGAGGGAAAGAGAATTAACCTTTTAGGGCAATATCTTGTATATTAACATATAAAGTGCAAAAACCAGCAAAGAGAGATCTGGCTAGATTTAAAATCTATATGGAACAGTAACTAAATGACAGTTAATATTAAACCTTGTGTCTTATATGTCACAGTGGAATTTGGCACACAATGGCCGCGGTTCTCCTTAAACACAAACGGTGTGTTTGCGTGGTGGGTTAATGCTTATTGTACTATCTTTATTCATCGTGAAATAACTTTATATAATAAATAGGTACCTAAATACTCACAGTGAAAAGTGAATTGAGGCCCCAGACAACATCCTTCAGTCTCCGAGTGGGAGCCCAGCCATGTTCATCCACAGATGTTTGCCGCAGGAGTGATAAGCATATGTCTCCATCAACATTGATGTTGGGATGCCATAGTTTTGTTATACATTTCACTCTAGGTGGCTGAAAATAAACACTGATATAAGACAAAGGACTTTGATCCATCCTTGAAGTCATGAAATCAGAATAGACAATGGCAAAATCATTTTGATTAAAAAATAATATGATCATGGTTTATATACAGTATTTCTAGCTAATTAGGTATCGAATATAATATATGAAATAGCTGATGTTTATCAATTAAACTTTAGAATGTTCGACTTACTGCCATATTATATTCTTCAGTGACAAAAACACTGAATTTAAACTTGCCACCCTGCCAGTAACCCTCGTCTGGTAAAACAGTCAAAATGAATTCATTCAACACATTAGGATCGCTAAAATGCACACTACACGTCGCTGGGAGGTTCTCGTTCATCTCCTGTACCTCTTTTATTAGTAATTTGTCTCTCACTGATATTCTTTTACTTGGCTCACTGCTTATACCATTTGTTGGCTCAATATGTTCCTTTTTCAACTTCCTATTTAGTGTGATCATTGTATTGATTATTTTACTATTCGAGTAGAAAAATAAGAAGACAGCTATAACATAGCAACAACGGAGAATCTAAAGTTTTCGATAATTTTCGAGACAAATACAAAATACTTCGTATGAAAACTCGAAATTTTGGCGTTTCAAAAAATGACATCCAGCTTAGAGTTGCAAACAATTTTTAAAAATAATCGGTTTTGTAAACAATATCGAATAACACCGGTTTAAAAAAAGAACCGATTACTTTTTACTATACTTTCCGGTTCTGTTTGGCATGGTTGGTTAAGATTTCACCTGTCACGCCGGTCGTGGGTTCGATTCTCTCACCGGGCCATATAAATTTGTGGGACTATAGTATACGTAGATAGTATACAAGAATCTTAATATTAAAATAAGAATCTTCATATTAAAATAAGATTCTTGTTAGTATATCAGTTAACGTTTACAATCTTTAGTAGTAGTAACATTATTTTTAGAACTTTTTAGTTCAAACAATACCAATGTTCAACATCAGTACCTACCGAGGCAGGGTTGATTTTTCTCGAGTTTTTTTTTACCTTCGTAGAACAATATTGATCGATATTTCAGTGATTCGCGACCATATTAGTTCATTTAGCATTATTGTAGAATTTATACTTTATGTTATTTATCCCAACTTCCTAGGACTTAACTGAGTTTGATCCCAACCTGTATGGGCAGCGATGACAGTTTTACTTCAAATGGAGCACTCCTATTGGCTGACGTGGAAATAGCGAGTTTTGATACTGAATTTTTGTGGACGTAACCAAGTTTGATACTAAACCCATTTTTGAATACTTAATATCTTGGCACTGAACCATGTTGGATACTAAAATATTTTTTTCAGTGATAAGTAGTTTAAAAATGGAAATTTTGCCATCAAAAAGTCAATTTAGTTTCTTGCCTGTTCTTCTCAGTTGAAGGTTGACTTACGAACTGGTGGTAACTTCAGTAGCTTTGACCTTCATAAGAAGTCTTCAGTTAAAGTCAAAGCCATTTATTCAATGTAGGCCCTAGTAGGGCTACTAGGGCCTAAATGGAATAAATGGCTTTGACCATGACTTTTAATTTCACAAAAAAGTGGACGTAGCCAGTTTTGATTCTACACCCTTGACTTATAAATATTATGTCTGTGACCCTTGACTTGTGCATTGACTGAAAGTTGTTAAGGCTGTAGGGTAACTTTGCCTGCTTTTTGGGAAACTGATTAAACAACAACTAGAAGAACTGTCAGTGTCACTGTCAGTCAAATGTCTGTCTTCTTTTGTCAAAACTGAAAATCATCAGCTGCTGATTCTAATGAATAAAAGTTTTAACAAACAATATAATAATTAAAACGCTTAATTACAGACGTCGTTAGTGGAACTGATTGTGTAATACTATGGCAGAGATCTCGTGGCCTTGGCAGTATAACTTCCCTCCCTTTTTTACGTAAGTAAACATTTTCCTGTTACCAACCATAACGATAACCTGATTTAAAAATGAATTCAATGAGTAAATCGTGGAAATACATCAACGAAGGGAATGCCCACATCGTTATTCAGATAAGGAGTACTGATTATGTACTTCGTCTCAAGAAAGAAGATGGAAAATCAAAGGACTTGAGCCATGTTGAGCAATCGGTTAATTTTGTGAATTCAGTCATGTTACCTATCATCAGTGACGATATCAATGCAAAGTATGAAGTTGTTATCATTTCCAAGGAAGAATTGGCCCAATTAAGCAAAGATTTGCATGAATTACGTCCAGAGAAAAGGAGATTTAAGTCTGTTCTAAGTCCATATGCAATAAAAACACCTAATTTAACAATATTAAGTCCCAAATGTATAACAAACTATTGTGTAGAGATCAAACCTAAAGAAGGTTTCATGTCATCAAGCTTAGGCAACTGTTTCAAGTGCTATTTTTGCTTAAATCAATATTTAAAGTTGCAATCTAAAGAAATAAACAAAGTTAGCCATTACTGCCCTTTAGACTTATTCTCGGGTGATAAGCTAAGGATGAAACTGGCTTTATTGAATCTAGTAAACAATCCACAGAATAACTTCAAAATATTCAAAGATGGATGTCTGATATATCATGAAAAATCACAAAGAAATGCATTTGATGAAATAATAAACAATATGAATTGTTTTAGGAACTCTAACATATTTTTTGATTTCATTTTAAATGTTTTAATTTGTGATAACAATAAACTGAATCTTCTAGAAGAAGGTAATGATATAATAGAACATGCTAGAGAAAGATGTAATGAAAATAGTAATTTGAATAAAAATACATTCCTATACAGGCTTCTACAGTTACAAAAATTATCTGAGACTGTAAATTTTGATACCACAGACATTAAAATTAAAGATACAGAATATGTATCAGTAATATTAGAGCAAATCAAGTCTCTAAACCTGAATTTAAGCCTTGAAAGTGATAGAGATTTATTATTCAGAGCATTAAATCCACAGCACTTAGCTTTAATATCAGCTGTGGCCAAAGATTGTTCAATAATGATAAGTTTTTCGCCGAATTCCTACGAAGGATTCACATACATACAAGTTGGAGACCAAAAGATATCATACAAATTGGCCGTGACTGATTTAGAGCCAAAATCAGCAAAGAGTTTGGTAAAGAGGAAAGAAACTGAGAAAAAACTGATTGAAATATATAGAAAATGTATTGTATCTACATAAAGGGATTAGATAGTAAGTATCAATGGAAGATAAACAAATATAAGTGAAAATGTGTTTCATTTGTGTGACAACATAATACTTTGACACACAGACAATCTGTCTGATTCTTTTTTAAATATGTAAAACATTGTTCTGGGGGCCAACCACCATCTCTTAAAATAATATTAATATTACATGTCTTATAATCTTACATGTCTTTTGTCCTGTTTTGACATCAGATGTCAAAGAAGGATGTAACGAAGGATGAAGCAAGTAAGGTTATAATAATATTGTTTTAAGAGATGGTGATTCCTCTGGTCACTTTGATTTCCTTATGCATTTTTCCCTACCAAATGACAATAAAGTATTCTATTTAATTCCAGAATTCAACCACACATAGAAACCAGATCGAAACAATTAGAAGCATGGCAACAATTAATCGGAGATTATTTAAAAGCAACAAAACAATCCACCATAGATATAAGAGAATCATCCAATAGTCCGCTATTTAATAATGCCTCAATTAACAGAAAGTTGTCTCAAGAAGCAATTCTGACTATTCTTGAGGATATGGCTAAAACTGGGAGAGCAGCACCTATAGATAAGAGCAGGAATGTCTGGGAAGTGTACTGGCATTCTTTGGATGAGTGGGGCAATATGGTGTATAGCTGGGCCAGTAATAATGGCCTTAATAATGCTGTGTGCACACTATTTGAACTTACGGAAGGTGAAAATACTATTGATGAAGGTGCGTGTGATATATTTATTTTTTAAAATCCACTTCTCTCTCTAAATTATGCATGTCTAATACTATCTCATCTCATCTCACTTCTACTAATATTATAAACGTTTGTCCCTCAATCACACTTCAATAACTCAACAGTATTGGATGAAATTTGGCACACAAATAGAATACGTTCTGGATTAAAACATAGGATACTTTTTATCCCGGGAAAGCAATATATCCCTTGGGTATGCGGGTGCAACCGCAGGGCGAAACTAGTCTGAAATAATGCATATACTACTTTTTTGTTTGTAAATACATACTTGTTATACATAATTGCATCTAGTCCAGACTCAGGACATACAGACATGTTCATACACACAAATTCATGTCCTGTAGGGAATTGACCCCACAACCTGTGGTGCGATAGGTGGAATCTTAACCAACCGCGCCAACTGGCCTGTCATAAATGTGATGTTCCATTAAGACATTTGACCAAATTCAAATTCCAAATATGGAATGCATCATCAATATAAAAAAAGCTAAAACTATGCCCCATATAATAATTATATGGGCCTCACAGTCATATTACTTTTTACTTCCATGGGCCCGGCTTCTAACTTTTACCTAAATTGAATTATTTTTTATTTTTTTTTTCATGTGAATTCAAGTGATGACTTACTTTATTTACAACAAATATGTACAAAATACAATCTATATATAGAAAATTTCCTCAAGCCTGCCGCTGCTTCCGATTAACGGCAGGGTTCCCAGAAGGCTGGCAGCGTTTCCTCTTTGGATAGCCAAGCTGACGCGTTGGCGGAAAAAGCTCCCCGCCCGCTGGTCTCCGGAAGTCTCGATCAATTTTGATGACAAGGTGCGAGCAAAACGGCGAGCTTCGGACCCCCACGGTCCCATGGTCTCGACCGCAAAAGGCACAAAAATATAGTTGGGTCCAATCGATGCGTATTTTTTGAATTTTGAATTTTCCGCACTGGCCGCAGCTGCCCCTGCAGCTTTACAAGTCGCCGGTAAGTGAGATGGCGCGAGTGTATCGACACATGTGGCATCCCACACCAGCGACTTGCCGACACTCCAAGGGATATTCGACCAGCACTTAGAGAGCACGAAAGCCCATGGTGGCCGAGCTCGTTGACGAGATCTCCGCAGCGGCAGCGATGAGGTTGATTGGTCCTGCAACCAAGACGAAGACAAATACACAGACTTAATGTTATACGGTCTAACATTGTTCCAGTATTTGTTGATGGAATAGCTTGTAGCCAGTGACCTGAGTCACTCTGAGAGACAGCTAACAAGCGCGCGCGGTCTGTATCTATAGAAAAGTTAGAAAATAAATTTTGCCAGGTTTTTTCACAAAGAGGCTTGTCCCACGCTCTCTGAGAGTGACTCAAGGTCGGAATATTTGTGCCTGGACAAGCTGCCTGCCAGGCGTCTCTAGCATCGGACAGGTAAGAAACCTCAACAGATCCAATAGAAGGGTCCAAAACAGAACTGACGAGGTTGCCCACACTGTATACCGAGGATAGAAACGCCGGTACTGATATGCTTGAAATTTTCCGCACTCCTAGGCCACCATAACACACGGGTAGGGTGGCCTGAGACCACACTTTGTTTTCATAAAAACTGCAATTTAGAATTTTGGAAAGTGACGTTTTGATCATATTATCCAAAGTATCTAATATGTGATCAAATTTAAATAAGTGCGTACTGCGGAGCAAATAGGTAAACTTTGGCACGAAAAGGCAGAGTCGAACAATAAAAAATGCATAGTGAGCATTAATTTCATAAAGTCTATTTGAAGAGTCATTAAAATTTTGAATCTTTTTCTCAAAGAAACTAGGAATGGATTCGTCTAAGACTGGGGCTCCAAGAAGATGAAGCGACTCCTTTGACAGTAACTTAATATTGGGAGCCAAAACATTAAAATTTTGAATTAATTCTGGTTTTTCAGATTCTGGGAAAGAATCTAAAATAAGGAGCTCACATTTGGAGCTATTGAATTCTAGGCCAATCTTTTTAAAATTTTCTGTCAATGTTTTAAAATCACTGAGAACGGAAGCCGCATCACCCCCCAGCGTACCGTCGTCTAGATACCATACTTTAAATTTTGATTTTTTATTAAGTTTTGTTCATGATTGTAGTGATAATGTTACTTTACTCACTCTAAATTTGTACCTCTTTCCAGAATTCCACGGACTAGATATGAATATCCTAACCAAGGCACTAAAATCACTGGAGGCGAGAGGCAAGTGCGAGCTGATGTCTTTCGACGACAGTCAAGGCGTCAAGTTCTTCTGAACACACATTGTTATGTTTCTATTCAATTATTGTAAGTACACTTTATTTTATATAAGGAAATATTAAATGCATTTTGTTAACTTATAAATAATTTTTAATGTTTGAATATATTACCTAATATTTTTATACTTAGATCGTTTTTTATTTGATGACCTGCTAATCCTTCAGCATTGATCAAGGCAGAATGCAAGCTCAAGGGTCCAAGATACCAAAGTCATACTGGTCTAGTAATGTAAACTCACACAAAAGACTAGTTATGCGTCTGATTAAGTATAATTTAAAATGGAGACACATCACTGGTGATCGGATATTCGGATTATTTATCTAAAGTTAATAATTATATGTGAATAAATCCTGGGATACCAGAAAATCCGGTAATGCTGTGCTATGTATATAACTAATTGGATGCATATTCTGTAAATAACTTAAAAAAATATTTAAAAAAGTGTGATTCCAGTTTTGGTAATAAATAACAGAAATTAAGATTTTTTCGATACAAAAGTGCATTCCATAATAGCCAACACCTCAACAACAGGTAAATAATAATATCCTTCCGAATATCTGATCACTACTCACACAGCTTGTATTTTAGGAATAAAACAAAAGGGAGAACTTTTACGACTTCTGGTTATCAGAATTCTGTAGCATTTTCTTCACACAGATATCTTACTCGGTCTTCTTCTCGGTCACATTTCATACACAGAATAAAAATGCCGTAAGTCATTTGGAATATTTTTATTTAATTAAATCCGTGTAAAATTGTACAACTTCAAAATTGGATCATCTTATTATTATAATACACTAGGTATAACTTTATACAAACCACCTACACGTTAGGAAAACATGTATACATTACCTACTAGATACATTGGAAAATGTAATTTATTACTTGTAAATATAATTACTTATTAACCCCCTTATTCATAATAAAGTTATCAAACGTTGATTAGCTAAAATTCCGAAGTCTTTATCTGACACGTGACATTTGGTGATCGAAAGAGTGAGACGGGGCACACTATTAGACTGATTTAGTTATAAAGCGATTATGAATAAGGTGGTTAATGTTAAGGCGCTGCACAAACGAAAATCACTATTTTTCTAACACAGTGTTTATTGTTCGAAAAATATAAGCATTGACTGTACGAAAGAAAGTGCCTAAACTAGGGAAAAAACTGCTTATACTTTCGCTTACACAAAGCCTTTAGAAAACAAGTCTCTAGAAAATCTACCAGATACAACATTTAGAACTAATTTTTTTATGAGGTATGTCTGGTCTGTAAGTAACCATTTGAGCAGGATTTAATGTCTGATTGATAGTCTTTTGCCTTTTTAGTAACTCCACAGATCTTTATACCTTAATAATTCAACAGATTTGAGATGTTCCTACAACCGTTCTTAAATAAATTATAAATAAATTGCTCTACCATTAGATGCACCTAAATATTCACAGTTTAAAATTAACTGAACTAATAGTGACTACTTATTATACACCTTATGTTAGTCCGCAAACGTCATACAATAGGTTGCCGGCTTTTTGTCAGCGAGAATCGAACACTTGAACCAAGCAATACCAACGCACACATCCTACAAGAACTCGGTGATGAAAAGAGGAAGATGTCCTTTCTAAGGAGAGAAAGAAGGACGGCGAGATAATCGGTCTTGAGTCTTCACAATGTATGATACTTATCTTCCTAAAGATTCAAAGCATGTGAAGGGTGTACACATTAGAGTGAAATAGTCGAATAAAATACGCTCCCAGTATGTATAAATAAGTTAATAAAAAACTGTTTTACAAAAAACTTAAACCGACTTCAAAGTACACTAAGAAGTAATCAAATCCTGATCTGTAGGGGTATTTTAAAACGCTCGGATTCGATATCAGAAACGGATTCAAAAAACTACCGATGCGATTTTCCGCAATTACTATTTTAATTTCCGAATTCGAATATTTTTGATGTTTCTTTACGGAAATGTCAATTTGATAGATCCAAAAATTATTGGAAATTAAAATAGCAATTGCTTAAATTCGCCTCGGAAATTTTTGAATACGTTACCGATTTCGAATCCGACGTTTTAAAATAGCCCTGCTGATAACAATGGGTCCAAACGGAAAGTGTACCCTTCCAAACAAAAAAAAGAATTTTCCAAATCGGTTAATAAATGACGGAGTTATGAGGTAACATAAAAACATAAAAAAAATACAATAGAATTGAGAACCTCCTCCTTTTTTTGAAGTCGGTTAAAAAAGGGGATGCTCTTTTAGTGACGTTGTAGTTATTTAATTAGGATTGTTAGTAAATGCTTGAACCTTCAGAATATAATTAATTTATTAATAATTAATTATAAATAAATAGTACTAGTAAACAATCAGTCTTCAACCAAAATACACAATTTTAACAACTATAGTTATATTTTGATCTTGCGATAAAACTCAACGAATAATTTAAACTATTTACAACAGTATATCTTAACCCTATTCTTAGTGATGCATCTCAAAAACGATTAAAAAGTCCATAATAAAAAATTGCCACATAAATTGTGCCTTTATGAATTGTACTCTATATTTACTCACAAACTTATTGATACTTTTAGCGTATAAGCCGTCTTAATAGTACTAAAATCTCGGTAACTTATGACACAATTATGTGAAGAAAGTATCAAGATTTTATTAATTATTTGACGATTCGCTACCGAACTAGCGGCTGTATCATTAAAAGTACAAATACTCTATATACTAGATACTACATCACAGATATTTTACAACAGAACTTATGACTTGGAATTATAAATAAATATTTATGTTTTATTAACAAAAATATCGAAGATTTCTTCATGGAACCAATAATGCTACTCCAAGAAATACTCTATCTGTAAGAGTCCTATTTTCAAGTCGGTTGCAAAATTAGTTTATTCTTTAACTATGTGATATAAAGTTCATAATACAACAATCGATACCCTAAAGTTAAGTCCATCTACAAATGATCACTGCACTCCAAGGCAGCGTTACAGTAACCGTTGCTGGGTCGCTCGGCCGTGCCGTTGGCGACGTTGCCGTTCGTCTTCTCGGCGCAGACCACCAGGTCGACGGAGGGGACGACAGCGTTGCCACTCTTCCCGCCAGGGGGACGGTAGAACCACCAGGCGAGGAAGAAGAATAGAAGGGAACAGAGCTTACCCACTAACGCTAGGGCGAGCATGTACCTGGAACATACACGTCTAAAGCTTTAGAAGTACTTTAATATAGCACGTCGACTATTGAGAAACATCATAATTGAATTAGATCCGTGGATACAACTTTGGTACTCAGTGTAGGTTCTTTGGAGACAAGATATTGTAGAACTTTTCTGTATGCATACTAAGTTAGAAAACAAGCTTACGGCCTGGGAGCCAAGTCTGCTAAAATGTCACTTTTACATAACATAATTTCCATCACAACGCTCAATGGGAATGCATTTACCATATCAAAAATAACAATTAACAAAGTATACATTTATTTTCGTATGTATACATGACAGTTCCATTATCATTGAGCCGATGTGCGCAGCCTACTAATTCATAATGGTCTCATAATGAACGAAAAGAATTTTAGTGCAAAAACTGTCAAAACTGACATCTATAAAAGATCATTGTGGCACGATTGTAGTATTGGAAAATCATCAGAAAGATATTATGACGCTATTGTATTAGTAGACTACCAAAACTGTAAAATGTGTCAATTTTGACACCACTGATAGGGTAGTGGCACCAAAAGATGACCGACCCCCAATAGATGAACGATCGACCGAAAATTCAAAAAATATAATATAATCCCTAAATCTACATGATCGCAATATTTTTTTCCCCATAAGGCAATATTTTTTCTTCCATATTCCTTAACAACATTGACAATGACAGCCCAGACGCGCTTGCGGTGAATTTTTATATGTTACGTTACCCGCCAAAAATCGGTTTTATATGGAAACCTTATAACGATAAGTCCCTCCAAATTTAAGAACATTGTCAGCGTATAGAAAGAATTAATGTCATATTAGAGCAGTTTTGGTTGGAATAAAATCTTGATATATTCTGCTTTCAATAACTTAATATATATTATTACATTATTTACCGTTTTTTATAGAAATTTACTGTTCAAGTAATGGATTCAATTTTGTTCACTCGATCCAATAGATGAACGGCGTTCAATTAATGGAAAAAGGTCTAATTTTTATACCCATTAAAACCTATAAGTTAACCATTAAACACTAAAACAAAAATACTCAAATGAATTTTATTAAATTTATGAACTTATTTACCAAAAGTTGAACAAATTATTTTAGCGTTTTTGATTATTTTAAACCTAACTTTCCTATAGAATCACCATTAAGATCGGTGGTCGAAATTTGAACGGTTCACATTTTATTCGTTCAACCTTTGGGTATATTTGCCTCAAGCTGAACGAATAATATTCACTTAGAATTTTATTCGTTCATTTTATGGTTCATTAATCCATTAAATGAACGAACTACTATGGAATCTACTCCTATTCAAATGTTAGTTCAACTTTTGGGTACAAAACGTTCATAATTAGGGCTCAGTGTTCAAGTATAGGGGTAAAACCTAAATTTTCTTACATTTACAATTTTTTTTAGAATATATGAAGATGTAGGATATAATTACTTTAATCCTTCAATTAATAAGGATTTAAGGTATTATTGAAAAAAACAACAAGTGCCTATGTCATGAAATGACCGAGTTATAGCTATTTAAAGATGGAAAAAACGCTTAAACGTTCATTTATTGGTGCCTCTACCCTAGTTCATTAGAATGCAATTGTAACACTTGGACTTGGGCCCCTGCCTTATGGTAAGCGATGACCGTAGCCTAATAGACGCTTGCAACACCAGGAGTATGTGACTGACTGACCTAACTTAAAGGTTTACATTTGATGTAGATGTAGACACGATGGTCACTGTTGAACATCGAACCATTAACCCAAAGAAGCGCAATGACCTTCATTTTGCTTGAAATATATTCCGCTAATTTTCCACCACCGACAATGAGCTCCGATTGGCTAAACTACTGACTAGTTGCGGAATTGGATTGCTCGGTCTAAAGAGATTTTTCGTCGATGTTGTTGAACCATAAGTAATGGTCGGTTACCTGCTCATGTGTATGTTATCGTACTGCAAGCAGGCGCCGGTGTTCCCGCAGCTGGCGGCCCACAGCGAGCACGACAGGTCGATGAGGAACCCGAACAGCAGCGGCGCCGGGATGGTGCCCAGCAGCCGCACCTTGATCCACTGGATGCCCAGCGCGAACGAACGCTGGTCTTCGCGGACGCATCTGAACATTGTGTTATCTATTTAGTTTTTGATGACCAATCTTGCCCAACGAGTTACCGTCGTCATCCTGAACTACCACTTGAACCTTGGATTCACAATTTTTTTTTAGTGTATTATAGATGGCCCCATGTTGGGCGCCAATGTTACTACTAATTTATATTGGCGCCAAACATGGGCCGTCTGTTGCTGTTTAAGTAAGTATGATTCACCAACCTGAGCGTAGCGGAGAGTGCAGGCATCGTAGCGAGGAATGTGAACAGCAGTACCCCAAAGGAGAGACACACGAAGAGCCACAGGTAGGGGCAGTCTGTGCTGCACGTGCTGTTTATTGCTTCGTATGAGATCGTCGTGTTAGTATCTGAAATTATAAACCATAGTGCCAATTTAGGTTCAAAATTCGGAGAAGAGAATAACATTAGATAATTTGGTGTCGTGTTCCTACGAAGAATAAGGTCGCCAGAGCTCCATGAGGAGGCGCCGTTGTGGCCGTATGTGGACACCAGTGGTATAATAACAAATGATACTGCGCCTTAATTGCTCCTTCCACTGCCGGTATAGCATCTCTCAACCCCTTTACCCATTTCCTTAATCTTACCCCTTTTTGGGTGTGAAGTGATTTTTGCAGGGTTAATGCGCGAGTGATACACATATTGCAATTCTCTATCTCTTGTACCATCATAGCAGCCTAGGGATGTTCACTGCTGAACATAGGCTCCCCCATTAACTTCCACTTCGAACGGTTTTGGGTCGTTTGAATCCAGCGGCGCCTAGCGATTTCGACCAGATCGTCGGTCCACCTGGTGGGAGGTCGTCCCGCTCGGCGCTTTCCAGTACGTGGTCGCCACTCGAGAACCTTCCTACTATCTATTGTATAGGCTACAGTAACCGTTTGCTACGTTATTCTCTTGGGCTTAGAAACCTTGGATGGTGTATGTGGGCAGCGTGTGGTTTCCCTTGGTGAGGCAGTCGCAGGCGTGGTATAGTTGTGCGGCGCCGGCGCGCGTGGCGGCGCGGCAGCCGGCGTGGCACGGCGAGTAGTAGACCACGCCGTCGGCGCCGCACACCGGCGCGTACGCCGCCTCCACGCACGAGCACGCCGCGTTACACGACGCTGATAGACTGTCCCCACTGACAGATACAGACACGTTAAAAGATGCTGTTTCTGTCCGTAGCCCACGATTAGGCCCAGTATCTACTAAAGCGGAGATGGGTGAAGTGGTGATGTACCACTCCGCCCATCCACTTCCACCAGACGTTAGCAAACACGTCTCATTCTATAAGGTTTCAAATAACGGTCAAGTGTTTAATAGACGTGTTTTACGCATATTAAATACTTACCTTATTTGAAACCTTAGTTTTTAATTCTGCCTGGTATTTCGACTCAATTACGAGATAGCGCTATATACTGTGACGCTGGGGAGAATACGATCGATGAAATGATGTATGATGATTCAGATTTGGTAGTTTTATCGCTTGTATGTTAGAAAGAAAGAAAAAACATTTATTTTAAAAATTACTTAGCTATGGAATGGAACCTCATCTTCAGGATGTTAGGACTGCTGTGTGAGTTCCTGTGCTATGTTGACTAATGTTAACAAAGGGCGACTCAAAATAACCTTTGGCATTTTTTGCTACTTTCGATGTGTTCCTAAAGCTCGGATGGTCTATCTACCAAGATTTTGGTATAGATGAATAAACTTAACTTACTGAGTAACAGGAAACTCACAGAGCCCAACTTACCCGGGAACAGCAGGACTGTTGTACTTGACAGTGACACCGGCGAAGGGGTAGTCATCACAAGTGAGCACGAAGCAGAAGGTGAAGGCCGCGGCTACGAGGGTGGCGGCCACGCACAGCTTGATGATGCCGGCGCACGCCAGCCGCCACCGCTTCACCAGCCACCCGCCCAGGAACGTGCCGCCGCCGCCCGCTGGCACTGTGATCACTCCTGTATTGGTGTTTACATATAGCTGTTTCATCTCTCGTTTATAGATTTAATGCACTTTTCGGTGTTTCTTTGTGACTTGACCCATAATTTACCTACCTAGCAACTCCAAATTTTCGGGCCGTCGTCGTCACTTCTAATTTAGTTTAGTTAGGGCCAAATTTTTATGTTATCCCAAGGAATTACGAAGATAGAGGCCGTCCATAAATGCTAAAAAAAACATCACGTGATTAATGGACGGCCTCTTAGGAAGATACATTAGGCTTGAAGTCAAACAAATCTACGCAATCTTGCCAATTGCTCTATCTTCGGGTTAAGGGAGAAACACAAAACACTAACCCAAAAGCAAAGCAGCCTGCGACGCATTGACAGCAAACTGATTCTCAATCAGTTTCGGCAAGAAGGCGGCAAACCCTGAGATGAGCATGCCCTCGCTAGCACCAGCAAGGTTCAGAAACAGGAAGGTCGGGTTGCGGAGCAGTGCTGCCGCCGCTTTAGGCAGCTCGTGGAATGCACTGAAAGCCGCTGACTTGGACGCTGCACCTTCGTGTGCTTCTGATACTTTAGAGGCGCGGATTTCTTCTGCACCTGATGAAATTTAAGCAATAAGACATAAAGCTGGCAGTAAAAAAGAATCACTATGATCAATAGGTATACCAAAAGTATGGAACTAAAGTTGCTGTTCAACCGTGCATCTTGAAATTGAAGATGGCTGCGAACTAAGTACATTAGTTCAGTAACCCTTCTTCTTCTTCTCTAAAAAGTAATAGAAAGCGGGGTTTACAAACCTGGCAACTCCTGTGGAAAGGCCATGAGTGGCAGCGCTACGATGAGACACAAAAGTGCAGACAGGAGGAACCCCACCCACCACGCGCCGATCCACACAGAACTCATCGGGGTTATGCCTAACCTGTAGGTACACAAATACCTAGGTATTAAATATCATCCATACATTGATTTGTACAAAAAAATAAAACATTTTAGAGAGGTTTGAATCACTTCCAATGTTGAGATTACATTACCGGCAACATAATAATATAGGTACTTGAAATATTTTATAAACCCCGCAAAACATAACAACAACATAATGATTTTGGTCGCCATTCGCCGGCATGGCATAGAATGTCGCATTTTAATCCCGGGAATCTAAAAATATTTTAAATGCCTCAAGTTATTCTTTAGGCACCAAGGATCAATAATAACGTAATTTCAACGTCTCTAAAAATCTTTATTTTTTGTACAAATCTCGTCATGATTCTTATACGTTAGGGCCCTCTGGATTCAGAACCCTAATGTGAATATATTAAACCGACTTCAAAAAAGGATGAGGTTCTCAATTCAGTTGTATTTTTTTTTACCTCATATGTTTGTTACCTCATAACTCCGTCATTTATTAACCAATTTGGAAAATTCTTTATACTTCCCGTTTGGTCCCATTGTCATCAGATCACAGATGATTACTTCTTAGTGTATTTTCAAGTCGATTTAAGTTTTTTGTAAAACAGTTCAATTATTTGAGTTAAGTTTTGTAAAACACAAAACAGCGAATATACCTACGCAAATTACGGCACAGGTGCGGAAAACTGTAAGTAACTACCTCAACGTACTCCCGCTAAATGATTGCTACACCATCTCAGCACCCTTTTAGGCAAAGTAGATATAAAATACCATCAAAACAAGGGGCCGAATATAACAAACATAATTATATTAGCCTGCAAGTGTTTTCTTATTCAAATTTCTCGGTTTACGAAGCAATCCAAATGTAGGGTTTCACTACGCTCGCTGCCCATTTGCAATGTATTTCTAATGTACCTACAGTTCGCTAAATATATTATAAAGTGCAAGCTATTCTAGCCCTTACCTTAAGGTAGTATTGCCTAGTGTTCTATGAATGTTTTAGGTGGAAATAATAGTTTGATTTTACTAGAGCACTTGGCAAAATAAAGTGGTCTGCAATACTCTCTTATGATGAGAATAATAGAACCGACATTTCGGCATTGTTTCTTTAATTGAAATTGTAATTAAGTACCTAGAAGTTCTTTTGTAGGTATTTCTATGATGGGAAATTCCTCATTCCCTCAATTATTTATGTAGTCTACTCATAAAATACTGGTCGCTTATTTCATCAGTCCTAAATGTAGGTATACAAAGAAGATATTTCAGTGAAACTGCTATTTGGTAGAGGTAGAGTTCCTGTTTTGTATAGTTAAGCATTATTCATTTAAATAATAACTTTAACTGCTAAATTTGTAGGAAACCTCCTGTTTAGTGTTCGAGTTTAACAAAGAGGTTCGCCATGTCTGTTTGTATCATCCATTTTTAACCGACTTCAAAAAAAGTAGGAGGTTCTCAATTCATTGTATTTTTTTGTATGTTTGTTACCTTATAACTCTGTCATTTATTAACCGATTAGGAAAATTCATTTTTAATTTAAAGGGTACACTTCCCGTTTGGTCCCATTGGCCCTGATTCTGTTGTTCACAACTAAACTAATTTTAATGTCACTATGTCTCTTTCTAACAAAGAACATAAGAAAAGGATGTAAGAAATTTAGTCCTGTTAAATTAGTCCAATGCTTGTTTTCAATATCATTTTAATCGCCATCTATCGCGGTTACGCCTAAATACACGCAAAATAAGACGGCAAAGATTAATTTGACAACAAAATATGTTCTATCCTTTTTCAATCATGTTCGTAAGGAAGAGATGAGATGTGACTAAAATTAGTTTAGTGCGATTTACAACAGAATCGGCACCATTGTCATCAGATCAGGATTTTATTACTTCTTAGTGTACTTTGAAGTTGGTTTAAGTTTTTTGTAATACAGTTCAATTATACTTGATATACTTTTGTGAAACGAAAAGTTGTAGGGGCGATTTAAAAAATGTATGTTCAGAAGTCCTTACAATCTCAATTAGCAGCTATAGGATTTTAAATTTGCAAGACCGTAAAATAATCCTCAATTACAGTTTAAATATTTCGAATACCTACGCTATATTTCGTAGAACGTATAAATTAAAAAGCGAAGCCATAGCAAAGAGGTCGTTCAAAACTCATCCCGCGTAAAATCATATTTCGTACCGGAAGCCATGAAAGTATAAAATGGAGGAATTAATTTGGCTGAAAAGTTGCTTGAGCTGAGTACACAACTCACAATGAGATGAAAGCGAGAGGGCAACTTGGCTGAATGAAGCCGTGTCACTGCCTGGATGAAATATTAAAAAATATATGTAAGGAAACATGACGTGGGCTGGCAGGCATTTGTACAGGCATGTTTTATTGCTTATTGTTAATGGGGTCGCAAAGTGGTTTATGTATTTTAAATACATTAATCATTTTAGTCTGTTTGAATATGATGGTAGGTTGTAGATATTTCAACAGTCATCTGATCACAAAATAGGAAGAGCTGGTACAGAAAAACATTAGACAACTACTATAAACGTACATTCATGACTGTGAAAACACAAAATATATCTATTTTTGATGAAATTATAATAATTTTAATAGACATCAGTAATAGACTCTTGCAGAAGTAACGAGACGAGACCAAGACGGCACATAGACTGCAATACCGATTGTGGGACCATAATACATACCAACCTATCCAATAAAGTTCTACTGCATTCTATGATGCTCTTTTTTGACGCCCCATATCTATGACCCAAAAGGGACACGCATAGTGAGACAAGGAGTCGCACTCATACCAAAATGATAATCGTAGCGTGCCTAGGAAGTAATGTAAATAATATCATTGACTCACGTATCAGTATCGACGGTCACGAAGTCCGTGTATATCCTGAGCATCTGGCCACCGATGACGTAGCCCATCGCCGGACCCACCACCGCCATCGTGTAGTACACACCTGGAAATAAACAATGTATGATAGATATACAATCATACGCCAATCCGGATTGCCTTAAAATTTTATAACGGTACAGATTTCCCAATGATATTTCTGTGCACCGAAAAACTAGTGGCAAATACGTCTCTGTATAATTACGACAGGTTTAAAAAAGATAGAAATCTTCGCATTTAAAATATTGCTAGAAATATGCCAATAAAAAAAATATAAAAACAAAAACGCATTTATTCAGTTGAAGCCATGATAAGGCACTTATGAACGCAACGATTCTACCACAATCTTAACTCGGTGGAGTTTCGATTCACCCTCCGTACGAAAAAGCCATTAAAATCTCAAAAGATACATTCCCAACAATGTTCCGTTTAAGCGAACAAACAAACGCCCGTAAAATATCGTGTAGGTGAGTGTAAAACTGTACGATATCGCATTTCTTATAAAACCCCTTCTCACGACCCTGTTTTCACAGTTAAAAGCTGCAACTTAGAACGTGTAAAGATTGTGCAACACCGACGGATATTTATAGCTTTTTAATCTCTTAAAAGCGCAGTTCACTCGCTGCACTCGGAACGGTAATATACCATGTAACGTGGATGTAAACTTTCCGATCGTTTTAGATACCTCAATTCTTATTTTGCACTATATTCGAAACTCACGATCTTTCTCAATAACCTATCGTGTTTTAACTGTGATCGAAAAATTTATTTTCTTCATGACTCCTATACATTTCTAAATGCAAAAAGCATTAAAATATTCGATGGATACCTAGAAAATAGAATGTTGATTGATTTATAATTCGATTTGGTAAATTAAACTGTATGTACCAACTTAACGTTCATAAGCCTTACAACGGCCTAAACTGAATAAATGACATTTTGATTTTGAAAGTCTTTTTGATTCAGTTAGCTTCAAATAGCTTCTCATAGTATAGCCTCCATCGTCTACCACAAGGTTTACCCTCACGGCATCTCTCGATACCTCAAGAGGCGCACACATCGCGCCTCGACGGCCTATGAATACGTTTCCTTGTCCTCCACTCAGAGTGGCCCTACACTCAAGTGCGGGAGAGAATGTACTGAGAGTGCACGACAAACCGCCCGCAATGGAGCTCTACCATTTTTGTGTGTTCAATGTTCTTGAAACTTTGACAATCTTTTCACGTTCAGTGAAATACAATAGGTAAGTACGTATGAGAAGTCTAAATTACCGAGACGTTCATTACTATAATATTTTTCGAAACATGTTTTTTTTTATGATATTGTAAATTACCTTGATATTGGCCCTGATTCTGTTGTTTACAACTAAACTAATTTTAATGTCTCTTTCTAACAATGAACATAAGAAAAGGATGTAAGAAATTTAGTCGTGTCAAATTAGTCCATTGCTTGTTTTCAATATTTAGTCGCCATCTATCGCGGTTACGTCTAAATACCCGCAAATGAAGACGGCAAAGGCTAATTTGACAGTTTTAAATATGTTCTATCCTTTTTCAATAATGTTTGTAAGAAAGAGATGTGATGTGACTAAAATTAAAAAAAGTTTAAAATTAGTTTATTGCGATTTACACCAGAATCGGCACCATTGTTCATTATGGCAAATATTCTGCTCCCATTATCTGAAATGCAATAGTATTTAGATCTCCACACGGGGCACCGAATGAGTCAATAGATATTCACGTACCCACATATGAGTCAAATTTAATGACTACCACCTCTTTTTATTATAATATCATTGACTACCATACCATTTTCGTACCCGCTAGCCCTTCCGAACATTATCTTAGTAAACACACTCTCCATCTCAGAGATTAAATTGATACCGACATCCCCATGAGTTCAAACTTCGGAATCCATATATTATCCGACATATTGAGTGGTAGCTAAAGCTCTATGCAAACAGTTTGTCAGTTTACCCAGCTATATTAAGTGGCATGCAATTAATCGAATCGGGAGGCGTACCGGGTACCGCACAAATGCATTTGGATGCATTTCCGACGCGTCTCAATGTATTCGATTGGGGTATTGGAGTGACAGCTCTATATTATGGTTATTCTATGAATTAATTTGATCGACTTTTGTGATTTTCACAGCTTAATTTTATTCTCTCATGCATTATGGTACCTAATAATACTTACACTAAACAAGTTCTTTGTTAAAAATGACATTTTTAATACAAGCTTTTTTTTGAGTCTCTGTACTTTTTGTTGACTGTACTTGCGACAAAGTACTCATCAAGACGAATCAAAAGAGCTCAAACTCGAAAGGGTTATGTGGTTTTATTACGGAGTACCTATGGCCACCTTCCAGCTTCATCATCAGATCAGCTCCACGTCATCTTAATATTGGATTGTCACGCGATTTGCATATTCGTGCAAAATTTCAGCTCAATCGGAAACCGGAAAGTGGGTCAAATTTAACTTACAAAATTCCATTACAGACAACGGGACAGGTGAAACTAAAAGAAAAACTTGTAAAATAGCGCATGTGATATGCTGTGATGCGCTGTAGGTAGACCTGGTTTCTTCCAAATGGATATTTTGCAGTAGGTAGCAAATCAAGCTAAAAGTAATCTTAAGTAAGCTTATATGTTTGAGTTCTTATCAAGCAACTACTGCCCAGGTTCATCCTCGCCAAAGTTACAAACATTTATATTATTAGTGTGTGTATTTATAGCTTCATGCGTGGACTACAAGCCTATTCATAACTAAAAGAGATTATAAAGGCAAGGCCATACCAGCGAGTGGTTTCCCATGTTTATAGCGCGGTAACGGTGCGGCATTACATTACATTGCGCGATAATGACCGGCCCGGCTTTGTACACTGCGCTTTACTTGCTAGCCTTTTGTTTTATAGTCGCGACCTCGTTGCGAAACTTTCAGTCGGTTTTTATTATTAATTTATAGCCAATAGTCTATTTATGTGTTGGTTATTTAAAGTTTCGTTTGCCTTCTATTTTGAAAATGTCAAGTTAATACGAGTTTAATTGCATAATAGGTCTTGTGGTTTAGTTGTTAAAAGGAATAGTCAACGAATCTTATTAGGCCTCAAAGCTATGGTAAACATAAAGACTTAGGCGACTATCACACTGCCACGTGCGTGACACGCACCTACGCGCGTACTTACGGGAGTGTAGATCTGCATCATCATGCGGTTTTTTTACGCACTCACGCGCGTATTTGCGTTTTGTGGATTCACGGCGACTCATTCCATACAAAATCACGCACGGCACTACGAGACTCGGTGTGCCATACATACCTTGCGTCTCGCCGCCGCGCACCTACGCGCGTAGATGCGGACCGAGACGCATGTAGGTGCGTGATCTGTATGAACGCGCGTGGATGCATTTTCTGTGTGTTGGACTGTGCGTCTTTTCTATACAAACGGAGATACTTACAAGCAACGTTAAAACACGCATTCACGCGCTAAGCTGCGTGATGCGTGGCAGTGTGTTAACCGCCTAACTCACCAAGATACACAGAGGACATTTTCTTGGAGACATTCTCGTCTATATAGGTGACTCCGAGCGTGAAGAGCGGGGTTGCGCCCGCGCCGTGCAGCAGCTGCGCGACCACAAAAATGGCGACCGCCCACGCGCCGCCCTCGGCCGACGGGTTGCCTTCGCATGATGTCGACTGTGGGGTACAAGGGGCTGGGTAGGTAAACAGGTAACAGATAATAAAAGATATGTCGAGGAATTTATTCTAAACAAGGGACGTATGTAATTTTGATTTTAATCATCGAAATAGTAAAAGATATGACGAGGAAATTAATCTAAACAAGGGACGTATGTAATTTTGATTTTAATACCTACTACATTTAAAGAAATACTAGAGCGTCATTTTCAAGTGATTACAGAGAATTAACTTCAATTTATAGCAATGGTTTGTCTTACAAGGTCTTATAAATCTTGTTTAATTTTGCTACAGTTAAGTAGCTGGTAGAGGTCTTATAAAACTCGTAGTAGGTACTTGGGTAGGTGTCATGAATATATTTATACGCAAAATTTCAGTATATCACTAAGGGTCCTCCTACAAAAATGGCTATGACAGACAGACGGACGGACAGACGAATATATAAAACGGGTTCATATTTGACTATAGACCCCGTAAAAAGGAACTTCATTTGCATTGATTGCGTTTTACACAGCGTTTTAACAAAGGAGACACCCAGGCAGACGTGTAGGTCCACAGATAACACAGACAAGATCTTTATCGGATGTTCGACTCGATTAATTTAGAATAGGTTTTGATCGTATTCGAGCTCAGTGAAGGCGGGGGCTTATTGTGAACCGTGCTGAATGCTCAGCCGCTCGGGACGCTTGTGAGCCACTGTCCTATTGTGAACGAATTAAACGCGTTCAATGCGCCTGCGCCGGGAACTTTGATCATTGTGACGTCGGATTTTAATCTGATCGAATTGAGATTTAGTTTGTGTTCATTCTGGAACTATCTGACATCTGAAACTTAGAATGATAATTGGACTGTTTTACAAAAAACTTAAACCGACTTCAAAGTACACTAAGAAGTAATCAAATCCTGATCTGATGGCAATGGGACTAAACGGGAAGTGTACCCTTTCTATTAAAAAAAGAATTTTCCAAATCGGTTAATAAATGACGGAGTTATGAGGTAACAAACATAAAAAAAGCAAAAAAAAATATACAATCGAATTAAGATCACCTTTTTTTGAAGTCGGTTTAAAAGAAATTTCTGATAGAAAATGATGTATTTCATACCACTTATACTGATGTCATCTGAAATAAAGAGGCATAACGCTACGTTTCATTTTTATCCGACTTCAAAATAAGGAGGAGGTTTTTAATTCGACGCGAATTAGTTTTTCATTTATAATGCTAGAAAATTAAAATAGCAATTGCTTAAATTTGCCTCGGAAATTTTTGAATCCGTTTCCGATATCGAATCCGACGTTTTAAAATAGCCCTGCTGAAGACTGCACATTTCATGTATTAAAGGAGCGCGCACATTTCTCTAGCCTACCGTCCGATTCATGCTGCATAGATCATCACCCTCCTCAGCTGCTATCCTATAAGGAGCCACGAGGAAGTGCGGCAGGGCGAACAGCAGGGATCCAGTCCCCATGAGGAGCACGCCCCAGCCGAGCCAGCGGGGCTTCGAGGCGCTGCTTCGACCGCCCAGGTATGTGACAGGCGCTAGACATGCGAAGGAGGCCATGTCGTACCTGGAAATATGATGATGGGTTACAGCTCGATCAGAATTAGGTCTGTTTTATAGTAAAATGACGTCAATCAAAGCTTGAATTTGTAACCAGATCCTATGGCATAACGTTTAGTTTCGATTAATACAATCTATGCTTGAGATTTCTCGTTCCATAATACAAACCTTAGTGCAATTCTCTAACAGCAAAATATATGAGCCTGCTGTGTAGTATACGGAGATGCCTCTACGTGTTGAGGATATAAAAAAACTTATAGGTTCTAGTAAAATTTGGAAGAAAAGTGAATGGGCAGTAAGAGAGGTATCTTTTTCCCGTCCTTGAATTAAGTACGTTCTTTGTAGACATGCTCGTAGCTCATCTCGTAGCAAATTAGTGAATAACAAAACCTATGCGTTAATTCATGATTGTATTTGTTTTAGTTTGGTTCAAATAAATATGACTTCTCATAATTTACTATAGCTTTATAAGAACATTATCAAAAGTTGAACAATCAACAATATTATCTACGTGGATTGAATAAAAATTCAATAGAGAAATTGCACAAAATTTCCATAATAAATATAAACTTATTGAATATATTTGCTCACCCTCCAGCGATAACTCCAGTCTGCATGGACCTCAGACCGAACCTCTTCTCGATGGTAGTGATCACCACGTTCACGAACCCGTTCACCACCATGCCTGGGGACAATGAACATGATCTTCATAAATATAATGTTTAAAATAGGTTGCAGCGTTTTAAATCTAGTTGTAGACTTTTTAGTATAGTATTGTTTCCTATCTCTCATACCGTGCTGTACTTTTTGTAAAAAAATACGTATTGGCTACCGCTTCCTATGGATATTTGCATTACCACAGGTATTACCAAAGTGTTAAAGAACTCTTTTCACTATATTTTTGAGAGGTATCAATCAGGTTTTGACGACCCTGCAAAAATCTCTTCACGTCTTACTTGAAGGACCCTATTCTATACCTGAACGCTCGCGGTTGAAAGCTCCTTTTTAAAACCGCACAAAGACTATACTGAACCAATGAATGATAGTTCAATAATCCACTACAAATCCAATTAGAGAAGATTGACTGATAGTTTGCCTTCGAAATAGGCTGTGTACGGCACAAAAATAGCTCGGCCACATAGCTGCCGGCTACCTGTTATTAAAGTTTCACATTCCGGTTCCGGCGGACGGACGGACGGACACTCCGACGGTATCTACTGAAATAGACTGGCACATGTCGATTTCAATTATTTCCGTTTCGTTCGGAACCTGATATGATATTGTTTAAATGGCAAGTTTTTTATTTTAATTGTGTCTATTTTAAATAGGAACTGACTGGCTGAATGTTCCGGGAAATTCAGAATATGAGTAGCATTTTCTATTTTTTGAAGTTTTGCTCCATATTCTAATAAGTTCATATTAATTTGTGGTGGTCACTCACTGTAATGGCTAATTGGATTTGAATGAAATTTAAGTATATGTGTGGCAAACAAGCATACGGCCCGTCTGATGGTATGCGGTTAATGTAGCATCAGTGCATTAGAGTATTAGAGTTTGACTATTCATAAGTGCCTGTGAAGGCCTATTTGAATGAATAAATTATTTCATTTCATTTCATTTATAGACGCTTAAAACACCAGGGAAAACCGCAGGAACAAGCTAGTCGATAATACCAGTAATAATTTGAAACTGCGGCTATAAGAAAGTAGGAGTTCATAATTAGGCTTTAGGCCTTCAGCTGATTGCTTGGTAATAATAATTTGCGAAATTATATTCGATAACAATCACATCATTATTATAATCAGAATTTAGAACTAAGCCATGAAAGAACATAAAGGCAAATTGCCATGTAATAATTTCCTGTAATTTATGAAAAATGAGCACACTACTGAAATGATTTATTTCTCCTAAACTACATACTGGTAGGTGCTTGACGACAGATATTCAACCTGAGCGTGGTAGCCAGCAAGACCTTGCTACCATACTATGGTTTCGTGATGATTCCTTCACACGCCTTTACTGAAAGCTCAAGCATCTTGTAGCATTCAAACCTTCGCCACAACAATCAACATTGAGATACAATAGAACTAACTTCACCTTGAATAAAAAAAACATTCAAAAGAAGACTGTCTTAGTAAGCTTTTCCTAGCAACTGCAACTGTAACTTCCATTGTTGCTAAAACAATATTTAACCAATTATAATATAGGTAGTGATTAATGCCCGATTCCTATAAACAAAAACGAATCGTTTTGCTCACCAATGGTAGGTTTTTTATTGCCAAACTGGACATATAGATAATTTCATAAGCTAATTTTACCTGAGATAGCTACTTCTATATGGGAGGGACTGCTGAGGACATTATTAGTAAAGTCTTAATTTTAAATGATAACAGTCCGTAAATTATAGGAATCGACCAATAAACGGTGTTTTAGTTATTTAGCATTTTATTATAAGGGTGAATTTTTTTTGAACGGTAAACAATTATTCCTTAACAGAATCCATTAGTCTCGTAACCAATACAGTTTATTGTGAAAGAGAATCTAAACAAAGACTCCCTCGGGTAAAGAGTGGGAAAATAGTCGATGCGAGCCTGCGATGCCTAGTCACGTACCGCCCAAAATGTCTAACAGTTCGTGGTACACTGGGAGGGATGATATTTGATACTTTATTTTTGACAAACTGCAAAAAGGTTTTATTATTGACATACTGGTAATTGTAACCGATACTTAGACACATGCTTGTACTCATGATAACAAACAACTTTCCCAAAGAATTTTTTTTTAATTTACTTAGCACATGAGCCCATAATATTTAGTATCTAATAAGAATACACCATCAGCTTTTATTTCTTTATGCATTTTTTATTCAAGTCTCTCATCTACCTACAAGGTCGTCATAACATTTACAATCCCATAGGTACAGTAATAGTCCATGAACGGCAGTGACCACTTATCTGCATGATCGTCAACCTTTTTAATAAAACCATTTTATTTACCAGATTTTGTAATTTTAGGATCTATTAGGATTATTTGTAAATGGTATAATTTTGCAATAAAAATAAAATAACACCTTACCATGAATCTATGAAAATTACTCTCAATATAAAAAAATAATTTACTAACAAAAACTGTTTTATTAAAATATAATAATATGTTAGTTTGTATGTTATATGGGGTACTAGTAGCCTAAAAATAATTCATTATTATTATAATTAAATACTAGAGATATACTTAACGCTTTGATACTCACTTAATATTCATACTCATAATAATATGTACCCCTTTAAGTAAACTGCAAATAAAAAGAAAGATACTAAAGGTACTATAATTAACCATGTCAGTTTTATAACCGGTTTTTATTTAACCAGTGACTGTAGGAGCTGGTATGTGAGGTTAACAACATATATGTCATTACAAAGAGCAAAGTTACTAGTCATACCAGTCAGTTATAATGCTCGATGACCAAATGCATGTAACTTTTTACAAGAGTTGTTTTTCCCTCACGCTTTATTGAACGAGGTAAGTACCTACCAACTTTTAAAACTTATTTTTATAATTATGCGATTATGAAAGCTCTTCCAATGTAGAATACAATGTTTCTCTATAATACTTCAGTAATATTTATATTAAAAAAATTGTAAAAACGAAAGTAGAGACTGAAAAAGCGCAGAAAATAATAATTAAAAAATAACAGCTTGGAAACAAAATTAATATGAAATACTTCTTCTGTATTTAACAATGTAATAACAAAAGAAAGTTCCACTAAAAAAAGAGAAATGCCCCGCTGAGTCTCCCACCAAGCTCAAGTGCACTCCGAACTCGGCAGACTCAACCGCAACGTTCATAAATGCCTTAGAAGGGCCCCAAACTAAATAAATGACCTTTGATTTTGGTGAAACAGAAGCAACTTTCTTTCTGAAATTCAATAGGAGTATTTAGAAAAGCTACAACTAATTGTCAATTATGACGCATTTAGTGATTTAGCCCACTGTGTTTTCTGCTTATTTTTGATAACCATTTGTTCTGTATTTAAGAGCTGTGCTCTTGTCGTTGTAGCTTCTTCCAGTCTGCTCTATCATTAGCAACATTTTGCAACTTCTTATACGACATGACGTCTATCTTTGCCTTCACTTGATTTATGTAGCTTATTCTTGGTCTTCCTCTTCCTCGCTTTCCTTCTATCTTTCCTTCTATTATATTTTTAAATTATTATTTTTTGAAATACTTACCTGGAATAAAAAATAGTAATTTTTCGCTCTGTTTTGCATTGGCATATAAAAGTTTGCAATTAATTCTAGTTTTATTTATCGTCTACTGCTTTTTGCCCTGTAATATCATGTGATGTAGGTAGGTAGCAGTTTTTAATTACTCTGTACACCACCACCCTAACACTCTTTTCATATCTGTTACAACAAATATCCGAAGTGTTTCACTGAATGCTGCCAGTCCTGAGAGATGATTAATTTGCACAATCTGTTAAACGCGACGTCATCCTCCATTTATAAACAGCCTTTATAAAGGCTAAACGGGGAGTTTTTTCTATAAAATTGACCTTTGACCAGATAATGCGTTTTATTTTTGTTAGAGCTACCTTTTCATTCTTAGACATTAGGAAATACGAATGGAAGCCTCCGTCATACAAAGCACAAGAGTTCTATTTAGGCAGAGAGTTGAGAATTTTTGTACCTATTAACACAGATTTAATATTATACTACGTAGAACTATAAATAAGCCAAACAACAAAAAGAATCCTAAATATCATTCTGAATCCGGTTTTACTCGGACGGCCGGCCGTGGTATCTGCTTGGTCTAAAAAATTTTTTTTTAATTGTTTTTATTATTCTGATTTTTATTATTTAATTGGCATGTATTCATTATAGTTTAAATCAATTATATTTATATGTAAATGTTTTACTTTATAATAATTATTAGTATTATTATTAATTTGCCATTATTTATTTTTCTCATTTTATTTAGGTTATATGATTTTATTATGTACACCTATTTAGGCAAGTCTCAGTGAAACAATCTATTTTATTTTATAATAAGCACCTACCATTATTTGACCTGTGACTGACAAATAAAGAATTATTATTAATAAATTCTGATGCGAATGCTCTCCATTCAATTGTACATACTACAAAATAGAGCCACTTCATTTATCTACCATATATTATTTTATTAGCAAGTATACGTGTCCACGCAATAAAATCCTAGATCAAAACAAAATATAATCCTTGCAGTTTCATATCCATCCGTTGCCATAGCAGCGCGACCACGCATCGTGTCATTTGTTATAATCGGATTATACACAGGATTACTGCCCGTTCAAAAGGTGCATTTTGATATTGGATTTTGTATTGTAATCCTCAATATTCGTACACAAAACGAAACAATATCATTTTATATCAATACTATAAATTATAAATGAAAATTTAAAAGCGTTAATGCTGTCGACATAAATATGAAGCATTTTGAAACATTTATTTAATTTTAGAACTGCAGCAAAAATTAATGAAAACTAGGGAAATAATCGTCAAGAATTGCAACCTTAAATCCCGCAGACATTACTCACATTTCGTCCGGGACATTTTCATTGTTTTCCGGGATTTGCTGGCAGTCCCGGTAATGCCGAGACATCAGTTTGGATTCAGGAGGGACATATTGCCTGGACTTGTGGCGACATTTCTTTGTAACTTATAATATACGGCCTACGTTACTTGGAGATTTACAAATGAAACTAAATGTAGGAATTAAGGGAATGAATAATTTTTATCATTTCACAAAAAAATAGCTTGACAGCAATGACGAATGAGCTCATGAAGCGCTCGTGGTGTAGCATGATAAGCCGTTCTTAATCGATCGGCAAAGTTAAGCTACCACCGTTGTGGTCGGTACTTGGATGGGTGACCGCCTAGTGGTATTTCAAATCGAGCGTTTCCGGAGTGGGCACGCGTGGTGGAGTATTGCCCATTCCCTTTCACCCTCATTTGTGAAAGGAGGCCTGTGCTCGGCAGTGGGACATTATAGGCTGATGATGATGATGATGAATAACCTCATATTGGTTTGTTGTCCTTAAATCCTATTTCGGAATACATACATAAGTACAGTTCATTACACTTTATGAAACTTTGAGTAGTCATAATAACTTTGACACGTTACCTACATTTCCCCGTTGTCCTATTGCGGCCTATTCTACCCACTAATTCAGCTGTGGTCACTTCAAATTAGTTTGTGAATTATCAACACTTGTGTAATTTAGTTGTTTAGTGGACAACGTGTGGCTGAAACGCAATACATGCATATAAATGAAAAATTGTCGTCAAATTGGGCTACTTCAATATATTTTTTAATGAGGAGTTTCCCCAATATGTATGTTGAGACTTGAGTATAAAATAAGATATTGACCAAAGTTTTTTTGTATATCAACAAGTTAAGCCCCTTTGCACATTATAAGAAAAATGTCTTGTGTCTTATCAGACATGTCTTATAAGACATTCAGTCACTCTAGTGGTTATATGACACCGTGCATATTACAAGAAATGTCTGATCAGATACGCCCATACATTTTGAAATTTTCTTATAATGTGCAAAGGGCCTAACAAGCAAGCTTCGTTGAAGATCTATTTTTATGCCCTTTTTTAGGGTTCGTACCCGAAGGGTGCCAAACGGGACACTATTACTAAGACTCCGCTGTCCGTCCGTCCGTCTGTTCGTCTGTCACCAGGCTGTATCTCATGAACGGTAAAAGGTAGACAGCTGAAGTTTTCAGAGAATATGTATTTCTATTGTCGCTAAAATAACAAATAATAAAAATTAAAAATTAAAAGGGGCGCCCATACAAGAAACGACTTTTTTTGGGATTTATTTCATAGCAAAGTTGAGTTAGTTAATAGTTGGCCGGTTTTTAACACGCTTTTATTAGCTTCACCTGTATGTATGTATCTATGTATGTATGAATGTATGTAAAGGAATCTTCGAACGTAATTTTCATCGACTTCCAGACGTCGGATTAAACTGAAATTTTGCACACTTATCAAGTACCGATGACAATACAATAATTTCATTCAAATATTGAACTTAATTACAAAAATTGCTTACATTTAGGCCCTTACGGGATAGACAGAGAATAATTATTTAGGTTCGATTTTATAATTATTTAACACTTTTTAGTGCAGGGCTTTTTAAAGCGTGTTTTTTTAGTTTTTTTAAACTGTAATTTATTTATAGTATTAGTGATATAATTAATTCAAGTTTTGAGTATGAACCGACCGCATAAAATGAATTCACTTCGTTAGTTACATACAAAACTGAATAAAAAAAAATCCTTATAACACACGGTTGAGGAAACTTCAATATCGACTCGAGACTTGACTCCACAGTTCACGCTAGAGCGAGCACTCAAGAGGCAGCTAAACTCGATTAGTGTTAGTTAACTAGTAATTCATCTCAGGTTCTTGAGATATGTTGATTGCGTGTAAATAGCGTGTGATTAGACGTAGGTTTGATTTGAAACTTCAAATATAGAGGGCGCGGAGCACGAGTTCTTGATTGATAAAATATAGTCATAATAACAGAACACGTGTATTACAATGTACTGAAATAAATTGGATTTTCAAGCGTCCATAGGCTACGGTAACTGCTTACCATCAGGCGGGTCGTATGCTTGTTTGCCACCGTAGTGGCTCAGAGTATATAAATACTACGTACAAGTAGTGGTATAAAAAACAAAGTGATTATCTGTAAGTATCTAGTATACAGGATGTTTTTTTGGTCGGCGACAAGCGACCCAGGAGTGGTAGTACAAAAAATACATTTCCCAAAAATGGACTAAATTCCATTAAATACCTTATTCAATTTGAAATAAAATTACCGCCAAGTATGGTCACTCGGCACGTGCACAGACTAGAGCTAGGCGGAAGCCGCCATCGCCCCACCCCTTTCCTCCCTCGCACTCCCGTTGAGTATAACGTCTACACTTTAGCTTATTACATGAATTTCCAAATTTTATTTTATTTTTATTATTTAAAAAAAATAAAGTATTTTTTAAATATTTTTTTAAGCACCAGTATCATTTATATTATCGACCCTGAGTCGCTCGTCGCTGACCAAAACAACGACCTGTATACATTACAGTAATCCACTTTTATGGTACTAGGCGCACAGATCGCAGAAGATAACATTTTATATTAATATTATCAAGGGACGCAAAATGATACTAACCCTCATTGATAGGTGACATGTTGGTTATGATTTTAATTCAATAAACTAGAATGCAAAAATTTAGTTTGAATTTTTGAGTAAGTAGCTTATTTTGAGTTGAAACTTTTTATAGAGAGTCTGTACCTGATGTAGTCTTCATCCCCTTCGGATGTATATACCCTTTCTGTTACACCCTATATAAATATGTTACGTATTATCAGTTTGGTCTCATATAGTCTGTCGTCGTTATATAACATTATATTTTCATTCCGAGGTGTATTCTAAAATTATTCAAAATGCCCTAAATTATTCCTCGGTCACTTATATTATATTTAATCGCTTGGCTCGCGGTTAAAAATATAACAATGACATCAATTGTTATAATAGGACGCGCGTCTCTCGCGAGAACAAACGGGTTAAGTTAAAGTTACTAACAAAAATCTATGTATATTATCTCTAATAAATGAGTAAATAATACAACAATAAACTTAATTAAAAAAACTTTTTTTGTACCATTTTTGTCTTACATCATTTTATTTCAACCCTTTCAAATCCCCGGAAGTCTTGAACGGATACCCACAATACGGTTCATAACAAGTGCAATATTAGCTGCCAGTGTCAGACATCTGTGCCGGGCACTTTTAAACTGTTTGTGTCGCAACTCGATACACTCGCTTTGCCGATCGAGTGCGGTTAGGTTGGGGGTACAGCTAGCGTTTGTTGAAAATTTTATTCAATTTGTGGATATTTCTAAGCTATTAATGTTTAAAATTTTAATATACACCATATATTTATACCTACTTAAAATTTATGCATGAGTATAGTTCCTGAATATAAAATAGTATAAAATACATAATATATTTCCAATATAGGTATACACCGTGACTTTTTATTCGTCTTAGAAACGCAGCCCACATAATGTACCCAATGAATAGGTACTAATCATTAAGAATTTTTTTTTGATCTTTTGTATATTAAAAAAAAAATTTAAATGTATTAGACTCACGACAAATCGAGTTAATAAATTAAAGTATACTTATAAAATGGTAGAAAATACCAATCCAGAGCACGAGTCGAGTAGACTGCGCTCGTAACAGAGTGTTTAAAACTACGTCATGCGTCATAATGAATAATATTTGCATTTTTTTATTGATACAAATGTTTAAAAAGTTTTTTTTTTTTACAATTATTAGTACCTATTCATTAGGTACATTATGTGGGCTGCATTTCTAAGACGAATATAAAGTCACGGTGTATAAGTATACTAAGATGCTTGTAATAGTTGCTGGAAAATACTCCAACGATGCAGCAGTGCTGTTTTCTAAGCATAGGACCTTATGCAACGCAGCTCTCTTGACATCTTCCATATAATTTACCGACTTTACAACGAGCTCGACAACCCATTTTCTTCTATAAAAGGCACTGTAAAATAGGTAGAGCCTTATTTTGTCTTACTACTGACAAACTGAGCAAGCCTTTGGTTCTTCTAACACTTATCACGGCTTATTGCCAGTACCAACATCAAGGAATCAATCTTCCATCATTATTTGAATTTAGAATTAGCAAGGTTACTTAATCAGCACCCAGTGGCACCCCAACGCGTTCACAGTTCGCTGGACATGATTACTACCAGGCGGGGTACACTCCACCCCACCCCGTCTATACTCGCGGTAGTCGACAAATTAGATTCACTGTAGGTATACAACCTGTTTGCCCACTGAGACGCCAATATCAGATAATTTCCTTAGTATTTATTGCTTTTTCAAGTGGCCTTGAGATAAGTGCACGTCTGTTTGAGTGGAGAGTATTTGCATGAATGATTTTATTATCTGGTTTCATGGAGTATCTGCTGAAGATTATTGTTATCATGTGATTATGAATATCAATCCGTATGCATCCAATATGCGTCCTATATGTTATCGCCTTTTAAAGGTTTTCTTATTCTTTCTGACCCACGATTTAGAGAAAGTATATTTTACGAATTATAAACTATTAGAACTCCCCCGCGGTTTCAACATCATCACTACTGTATATTACACAGATGACAGTGATGACGCCATAGGTAGGTTCGCAAAACGGGCGATGGCAGCAACAACCAACAACCGACCAAATCCTCTCTCAAAACCTAAAAATGGCCATGAAAAATAGAGACAATAATGTCGTAGAAGCTCAAATACGCGCGGGGATTTCCTCCGGGGCAAACAAGCAAGCAAACTAGACTGTAAAATGCAAACTGTAGAAAATATAAGTAACAAGTATAATATTATATTATAAATCAAAATAATAACAATAGTAATATGTACTGTAAATAGGTATTGTAATAAACACATAAAAGTTAATAATTATGTATCCTATATAGTATAAATTAACACAGTATATACAGGTCGTTATTTTGGTCAGCGACGAGCGACTCAGGGTCGATAATACAAATGATACTGGTGCAAAAAAAAATATAAAAAAAATACTTTATTTTTTTAAATAATTAAAATAAAAAAATTAAAATTTCGAAAATCATGTAATAAGCTAAAGTATAGACATAATACTCAACGGGAGTACGAGGGAGTATAGGGGTGGGGCGATGGCGGCTTGCGCATAGCTCTAGTCTGTGCACGTGCCTAGTAACCATACTTTGCAGTAATTTTATTTCAAATTGAATAAGGTATTTCTCGACATATTTACAGTATTTAATGGAATTAAGTCCATTTTTGGGGAATATATATTTTGTACTACCGCTCCTGGGTCGCTTGTCGCCGACCAAAACAACACCCTGTATATAGTATGTATAAAAGTAATGAATATAAATGTACTAGAATAATTTATTTATTGCGCGGACCAAGATGTCCAAATTGTGAAAATGTTAAAGAAAAAAAAAATTTGTAAAACTTAATCTAAAAAGAGTACGGACCACGTGTCTGTAGTAAGTAGTTCAAACCAATAAAAAAAAACATCATCACTAGCCTATAATTATAAAATTATAGGATTGCACTACCTACCAAGGACATAAGTCCTTGGTAGGTAGTGCAATCAATGCCACAAAAATATTTTTCAGGTTTTTCTAACATGCTTTGGAGCTTGGAATCCGGATTAAAATAACGCAGTAAATCTTACCATACCTTTCCAGAGGAAAAATAATGGTGCCTCTGGGAAATGAGCAGTACAATACGTAGCCGCGGATGATAGCGCGTTCAGCTCCTAATTACTATAATATAAAACTTCAGAGGAAATACGCTCATAAACACTTATAAGTACCAACTATTATTGACAATTTCAAGGGGGTCATAAGGGGTCATTTGGTTGCAAATTACCTCTCCTACATCCCCTTTATGGATTGCCGACCGTGTTAACAATGAACCTGTATAAAAAAGTATTTTTTTTTTTTCAGTAATTCCAGCTATTTTCATATTGTTGCCGATTCTGTTGTAAATCGCACTAAACTAATTTTAGTCACATCACATCTCTTACTTAAAAAGATTATTGAAAAAGGATAGAACATATTTTAAAGCTTTGAAATGAGTATTTACCGTCTTCATTTGCGGGTATTTAGACGTAACCGCGATAGATGGCGACTAAATTTATATTGAAAACAAGAATTGGACTAATTTGACAGGACTAAATTTCTTACATCCTTTTCTTATGTTCTTTGTTAGAAAGAGACATAGTGAGACTAAAATTAGTTCAGTTGTAAACAACAGAATCAGCACCATTGACTTATTTACTTTCATCGTATCTACTACCCTCTAAATTTCAGCTAGCCCGCAGAAACTTGATGCAACTTTAACGGATTCATGAATTAAGTGTAGTTGTAAGTTAGACGGCAAGTTGCGCGGATGCAAGTTGCCGGCACATTAGCTGCAAACACCTGTCTACTGATTAATTGCTACGTTTAACAACTTGCTGCATCTTGCAACTTTATGTGCGATGTAAATACCTATTTAAGATTTTTTTATGTGGTCTACTTTGGATAATCAGCATAGCAAATTGAGGACTATAGATCGCTTTTGATCCATTGCTTTTTTTGTACTGTTGTAGGTATATTTTGGAATATTATGGCTTTTTGGCTTGAAGAAAGATATTTTTAATTATAGCCCCTTGAATCTGTGTACCAAGTCAACTGTCATCCATTATCAGCACAGCATACATCGTCAGAATTACAGTTATTACTAAAGTTATGCCATTAAACACAATGATAAGTACATTGTAGAGAATATTTTCACTTTTAAAAGCGAATTAACAAAGGTTTTCGTATGAGGTGACAACCGCGTATAATTTGACTTTACAAAACACAATCAACAACTTTATAAACTCCTAACTTCTCAACCTAATATCAAATTAAAAATATGAACATCCGCGGTAATCTCGCGTCATAACGCGGGCGCGGGTTGTCAACCTCTGACAGCGGAAACTTTTTTAATTAATTCAGCCAGAGGTGCCAAACTAATTAACGTGTGTAAATTAACGCTACGAAGTTTTGATTAATACCTTGAATTATTAAGTTTTGTGTTCTTGGATTATTATTTTAATACAATTAGGAAGTTCGGTTCCTACACAAAATACCATTATAATTGAGAATAGATTTATGAACTTTAAGTTAAGTAACTAAGATTGTTTGTTTAATGCATCGAATAATTAGTCTAAAAAAGCGCAATAACGTTAATTTTGCTCCAAATCTATACCGCCAATTTCCCACCACCGACAATGGGCTCTGATTGGCTAAAACAAACACACGATGCAGTGATTGGTCCTTACAGTTCAAAATCAGTGCAAAAGTCACTGACTAGTTGCGGAATTTGTTTTTTTTGTTGTTTATAAGGCGGCAAACAAGCATACGGCCCACCAGATGGTAAGCAGTTACCGTAGCCTATGGACGTTTGCAACACCAGGGGTATCACTCGCGCGTTGACGACCATAAAAATTACCCTTGACTACTTACCCTAACTTGACTACTACGAATCTTGAAAACTATTGTTCCAAGTCACATAAGATCAAAATATAAGGAAAACTACTCTGAATTATTTAAGTTCTGTCAAGTGTTACCAATTCACAATAAAATAAAATTAGCTATTCTTAAAGATGAACATCATAATATCAGTAACCTAAAATTGTATGAAAGAAAGCAAAACTTGAGACCTCTCAAGGATTCGGAAATGTATGTTTTGCCTAGATATAAAAATACTTATGGAATGAGAAACTTTAAGTACACACTGCCCAAGATAGTTAACAGTTTACCTAAGGAACTGCAAACTATATATACACAAAATGTTAAAATTATCAAGCCTATAAAAAAGTATATGCTGGGAATGGAAGGGGATGACTTTAGCTATGTGTATCTTTAGTATAAGTACTGCAATATAAAGCATAATATAATCAATATATATAATGAACTCTCACCGGACACATAAGCCTTTCAGGCTTTCGTCAGGTGGCTATGTAAAACTATACCTATTATGTAATTTTGGTCAAATAAATAAAATAAATAAAATAGACTAACTACCCTGGATTACTTGTTAAGAGTTAAGGTTAGGTGTATGTCTTTCAACTTTCCTTGATTTATCATCATCTGCCATGTTCTTAATTCTTCGGATTCCTAAGCGAAGTTTATAAAGTTGCCAAAGCACATCAGTGACGGAGGTTGGTAACGCGTGCGATACCCCGGGTGTTGCAAATGTCCATGCTTTACAGTAACCGCTTACCACCAGGACGGCCGTTTGCTTACTGACTTGCGAACCGACAGTAGTAAGTTCAGTAGCATCGATCTTCATGAGTCCTGGGTCCTAGGGCCTAAAGAATCAGAATCAGAATAATTTATTGTCATAACTTTGCTTTCAAAAAAAGTGAATAAATTACTTTGATAATGACAATAATAAAGTGAATAAATTACTTTGATGACATTGATCGGAAAAATTTAATTAGATGAGACAAATAATCATAAAATTTAAGAAATAATGATAAAATTTAAGAAATAATGATAAAATTTAAGAAATAATGATAAAATTTAAGAAATAATGACAAAATTTCTCTCTTTGTATACTTCATTTTAATACAAGTTTGTTTTTAAAATAATATTTGTACTCTCCTTTTAGCTATTGACTCCATGTTTTTCTGACTCGAACCATTGTAAAACTAAATGAGACGTTGGAAAGCCATAAAAACGTCCAAAGTTAAATGAGCCGGCGCTGCGCACCTGTTGTCCAACTCTTGGCTAAGTTATGGCTGAGTTACAGCAAGTAGAACAACTTTATAGTTAGCTAAACGGGATGAGAAAAGTACGGAAAGATTACTACTATTCTTATAGCTAATTGAATTTTAAGAAATATTTTACATATGAGTGTTTTGTTATATTTTTTTATTTAATTCTTGTTCTTTTTATGTAAACTATAGAGGAAAAGACATAAACGCATTTTGTATAACAGTATAATAAGACTTTATTACGAAGCTGTTATTTTTCTAAAAAATATAAGAAATAGAAAGTTTGATCCGTTATACGTAAGATGATAAAATATTGTCAGCTTCATCGTACGTATACCGGATCAAACTGTTTTACAAAAAACTTAAACCGACTTCAAAGTACACTAAAAAGTAATCAAATCCTGATCTGATGACAATGGGACCAAACGGGAAGTATACAAAAAAAAATCCAAATCGTTTAATAAATAACGGAGTTCTAGTTCTAACAAACATAAAAAAAACATATAACCAAATTGAGAACCTCCTCCTTTTTTTGAAGTCGGTTAAAATATTCTCAGCTTGTCCTTTTATCTTCACATACAAATCTAATGAACTACAATTATAAAAACATTGAAGGGCGGATATACCGCCATATTTAATCAGATACGCGACTTCCGTAGTTGGTTGCTATAACTACCGCTAATTGAGTTACCGATACATTATATAGCGCTCATTTAAATATTATAACACTTACTCGTTGTACAAGCAATTTTTTGCCTTACCTACATGTCTGTTTGACATATACCTGGATGTCCTTTAATTAACGGTCCAAATGTTAACCCCGAAAGTTGATATTATGCCCCATAAGAAAAATGTTTTTTTTTGTCGTTACAGTTTTTCGAAATTGAGAATTCTGTAGTCCCATAGTAAAAGCTGTTCAGCATGAGTAACCCAACATATGTTTCAATTTGCCATCTCGAAATCTCCACCCAGTCTATTTACATGATTGATATCTTGACTTAAGAGGAAATGCTAGTGGCGTTTGTTCCATACAAACGTAATCCTCATTTTTCTCTCTGGATAAGGACACTAGAGCAATGATTATTTTACCATGCAATCTGTAGGTAGGTATTATTATAAGAATTAGGAGCCTTCTAAAATCACAAAAACTTACCATTTTTAACGCTCTTATCAGACGTCCAGCGAACAAATTAGACGAATATAAAAAAACACACAGCCGTAGCCAAAGCCCTTCTTCTTATGATTCTTGAATATTTTTTTTAAATCGATCCAGTTTTGGAGGAGAAACCCGGGGATTACAAAATAGCCATTTCGTCTAATTTAAATAGGTATAATCGGTCCAGGCTGTAGTTATCTCTACCGCCCTCGGGCGGGATAGCTCGAGCACAGCGCGACAGCAATAGATATGTTAAAAACCAATTTTTCAATTTTATTGCAGCCATCTTTTCCTCTTAATAGGTTCATCGGAAACATCATTTGATCCATATTTTAAACAGATTAACCTTGCACAATAATGTTAATTTTCATAGAAATCTGACTACTGTCACAGGTATTATTCAACGTATACTTTATGAACTAGAATTGTTTTTAATCAAGCAAAGGATCTTCTGGCACCTCCACTATAAGCCGGTTCCCTTCTATGTTTTGATGTTTATCACCATTACATTACCATTAACATCGTCAATTCACTACACTAAGTGCAAAAGCGAACCTAACCTTTAAAACTTACACCCCAAAAAATACCTAAGTACGGTTTTTATCAACCCCTACCCAATATTTGCAAATTTAATATTATTAAACACGTCTGCATTGCCAAATTTAATATCATTATGGGAGGAATGTAATAAGTGTAAATTCACTCTGCCCCTCCGCAATAAACTATTATTAGTAATATTGTTGTGCGCCGCGGCGCCGCCCGGCTCGGTCGCGTTAAATTTTATAAACCCATGATTTGTGGGACACTGCGCTGGTTCCGCAAGGCTCATTTACATTATTGTATTTTGTGGAAAATTTAAATAAATAATGATTTTAGTATTTACCACAATATTAGGGAAAGTATTTAATTTTCTTCTCCGGTCAGAGTTCTACGTGAATTCGCCTTGACCGCCGCGGTCGCTGTGTGAAGTACTTCACTGGTGCCGATTCTGTTGTAAATCGCACTAAACTAATTTTAGTCACATCTCATCTCTTTCTTACGAACATTATTGAAAAGGGATAGAATATATTTAAAGCTGTCATCATCTTTGCCATCTTATTTTTCGTGTATTTAGGCGTAACTGCGATAGATGGCGACTAAAACAATCATTGAACTAATTTGACAGGACTAAATTTCTTACATCCTTGTCTTATGTTCTTTGTTAGAAAGAGACATAGTGAGATTAAAATTAGTTTAGTTGTAAACAACAGAATCAGGGCTATTATAAAACAAAGTGTAGGTAGGTACACACACCCGACATGTAGAACACGTCCTATATTGTGTATAATCAAGTAACCTTTTTAGTTTTTTATAAGAGTAACTTTATACTCGTTGGAAAGTCATAACGTTGTGCGCAACACGTAATGCGATACTTATACCTTCGCTTCGTCGTATCATAATACAAACTGTACTGCGAAGTAAAAAGCTTAGAGTGCTGGAAGAAACTACCGTGGGGGTACAGTGAGGAAAGGGATCTTGGGTCCTATTATCTTAGGTTGTACAACTACACAGAGTTATAGAAAATGGGAATTAAATTCAATAAATATGTCTTCAATGCCGGAGTGAATAGGCATTTCCGGGTAAGGCAGTTAACACACTGCCACGCACCACGCAGCGTAGCGCGTGAATGCGTGTTTTAACGTTGCTTGTAAGTATCTCCGTTTGTATAGAAAAAACGCACAGTCCAACACACAGAAAATGCATCCACGCGCGTTCATACTGATCACGCGCCAACATGCGTCTCGCCCCGCAACCACGCGCGTAGGTGCGCGGCGAGACGCAAGGTATGGCACACCGAGTCTCGTAGTGCCGTACGTTTTGGATGGAATGAGACAGAGCCGCCGTGAATCCACAAAACGCAACTACGCGCGAAGGTGCGTTGACACGCAACATGCAGCGTGGTGCGTGGCAGTGTGTCAACCGCCTAAGAGTGCTACATCCTCGACCTCGTCATAACTACTTCTGAAGTTAGTCGAGACGGCCCAAGCCCATTATACAAAAAATAAGATATTTCCCGCTGTTTTTGCATACTTATAGCTTGAATTGTCCTTTAGTTTTTCCCTACCTATAATAAAATTATCCCATGGACCATAGGTCAGCTTAAGTTTATTTAAAATAAGTACTTACAATAAGGCGAGTGCACTTGCCAAGAGGATGATATATCTCCTATAATACTTTTCCATTTTGAAGCATTTTCTTCATAACGTAATCAATTTTAAAATAGATTGTTAATGTCTTTATATAACAAATACACTCCAATAAAACCACTTGAGTAAATACATGAATCGCAATGCGATACCTAAACATAAACGTCAATACTAACTAACTTATATTAAAACAAGTTGCCCGGCGCAACTTCGTTCGCGTGGTGTTGTGTTACCCTAATAGACCGATTTGAATGAACTTTTTTGTATGCGTTTGGGTCAAAATCAAAATCAAAAAGTCATTTATTCAGTTTAGGCCCTAGTAAGGCACTTATGAACGTTAAATTAGTACATACAGTTGAATTTACCACCCTGGATGGTTTAGATTCATAAATCAGCCAGGCAGATGGCACTGCAGTCGATAATATAACCTAGATACCGACTGCAGCGCCATCTGCCGGGCTGATTTGTGAATCTAATCCATCCAGGGCGCCATCAAAAAAATTCATTCAAATCGGTCCAGCCATTTAGGAGGAGTTCAGTGACACACACGTACAGTAAAGTCAAAGTCAAAGCCATTTATTCAATTTAGGCCCCAGAAGGGCACTTATGAAGGTCAAATTTACTGAAGTTACCACCGGTTCGGAACTCGGCCTTCAACTGAGAAGAATCCGGCAAGAAACTCAGCAAGATTACATTTTTTATATATTTTTTGGACAATCTGACTATGTTTGGCTTTTTTTTTCCAAATAATTAAAAATAAAAAAGATATACCTAAGCATAGATACAGACGAAAAACGAACAAGAAAATAAATAAAAAATAATACCCTTAAAAATACAAAACACACAATTATTGACCTACTGGCTTTTGTATAAGTATGAGCAAGGTGCACTTGTGCAGAGTGCAGCTACCTACTTCCAGACATCTTTATCTTCAATATAATCGGCTACTTTATAATAAGCTCTTTCTTTCAGAACTTTTTTTATATGTGATTTAAATTTAAAATCAGTCATCTTGGTCACCGCAAGTGGTATTTTGTTATAACAGCGCACACTATTGCCAAGAAATGACTTACGAACTTTAGCTAGTCTAAAATACGGAACAACTAATTTCTCTTTTTGTCTTGTATTGATATTATGAGTCTCCATTTTTGTTTTATACATTTCTTTGTTTTTACGTATGTACATTATATTTTCATAGATATAAAGTGATGGTACGGTCATAACGTTTATTTCCTTAAATAATTCCTTTAATGATTCACGAGCACCCATACTATAAATTGCACGAATTGCTCTTTTTTTTGTAATATAAAAATAGTCTCAATATCTGCTGCAGATCCCCAAAGTAATACGCCGTAAGATAAAAAGCTATGGAAGTATGCAAAATAAACTAATTTCGAAATGGTATCAATCTCTTTTTAGGAGTTAAAAGAGCGAGTAATAACTCTTCCAGCGTACAAAGAGCAATGTATTCCAGTTTGTTTCGCCATAAATCTGCATTAGGCTGAAACTGGCACGGGCTCCGCCACGCTCAGAGTTATGATTCCAACCCGTCTCGCGCCATCAGGTGTATGGGATTTTATTGTAAAAATTTAAATTATTGACCGAGCGAGCTCCGTTGCAGCTTGGGTAAAAATGCTTTCGTATGTCGGTCCAGATGTCTGCGGGATGTCCGACTGTTATCCTCAGCAGGGCTATTTTAAAACGCTCGGATTCGATATCGGAAACGGATTCAAAAACTACGGCGGTGAATTTCCGCAATTGCTATTTTAATTTCCGAATTCGAATATTTTTGATGTTTCTTTACGGAAATTAAAGTAGCAATTGCTGAAATTCGCCTCGGAAATTTTTGAATCCGTTTCCGATATCGAATCCGACGTTTTAAAATACCCCTGCTGGTCGCATTTCTCAACCGATTCTCGGGAAATTGTGTGAACGAGGATTAATTACGTTTGTGTACAAGATGATATTATCATTAGAATGTCTGGCATAATAGCAACTGTAGCGGAGTACAGATTTCTGCAGACTCATTCGGCTACTTTCAATATTTACCACAAAACTGAGACAGTTTGGTCAAATATTGGTACTTTGATTTCATGTGGCTCTACCCGTTTGCGACCTTTAATTAAGGTTGTAAATCATACAGCAACTATTTTAGTTTATTGGTATTGACAACGCGTTCTGCTCTCAGAACGCGTAACTGCTCTCAGATATAGCTTACTATTGATTTGGAACTTTAAACCTTATTGCATTATGAGTGTTCTAGAAAACCGATCAGTGCTCGACTGTACACGTGAACGCCATAAAAGGCCTCTAGGCTCAGTTTCGCACCAAATAAGTTTTTCTACCAAAAGTAACTTGAGTGAGCTAATAAGACGGCACTAAATCCCGGGCCGGGATTGTCAGGATGTTCCCGCGTTATCCGATCCCGGGGCGGGACTCTCCCCCGGGAAATTATAAGGAACACTCTATTAACTTTGCCACTAACTGCTCGCTCTATTTTATCGCTTTAAATGCTTAATGGGGCTATTAATGCTTTTAAACGGTTTATTATTCTAGGAAAAATGCTGGATTTCTTCATAGATATGTTGATTTCCCTTGTCCCATAACATAAGACTATGGTTAATTTCATAATTGGTTTTATAAAGAGATAGAGCGTAGCGTTTATTCGCTCAAAGAGCAGCTCGACTGTTGTTTCATCATAGCATAATGTACCTATTTATTCTCGGTGCAAAATTTAAATGCAATACGTCATTTCGTCATTATTGATATCGGCCAATCAAGATGCGCGATTTTGTTAAATTGACGCATGCAGCACCTTACTGATCACTGATTGGAGCTTAGCGGTGGAAAAGAAGATGGCGAATTACGTGCGAACTACAAAACGTGTCGCTGTGTGAAAATATTGGTTTTTTCGAAATCGAGCTAAAATTCAACAATATCTTGTGATCTACAATAATAATACGAAACATACACACTATCAAGACCATCGGCCTAGTGTTTCCAGAGGAGTCCTCGAGTCTTGCCATCCAGGTGTTCCACAAACCGTGACGCAGTCCAAGGTAGGTGTCTGCATTATAACTTGGTTGGCAAAGATATCAATAATTGGAGCAATTTGGGCTCTCGCCGAAGTAGGACCATTAATTTGGCATTGTGCTTTGACCCAGTGTGGTTCGCGGCCCTTGTGTTTTTAACAAAGACGCCCGTGACGCCACATCTTTTTGGTGCCGAAACCCGGGAAATACCTCTGGTAATACTAAGAACTAATCTATTTCTTAATCATTGTTTGATATCTTACATAAACTATTTGAATTTCATTAAATTACATAGTCATTTAGTAAATTCATTTAATAATTTCGATCGGAACTTTTTTTGTAAGTACCCGATATTTACCGCTTAACATTTTTTCTTGGGCTAATTTGTATAAAATTCTATAATTTTACCAAATTATCATTCGTAGTTCAGTATTATTTTGTTATTGTGTAACATTTATAATCATCAACCTTTAATTAACGATAAAACACAAGAAATTGCAACAATTTATTTGTGTGCGGTCGTGAGCATAATGGTGTAATTTCTTTAACGCGACCAAAGCAACGATTCGTCTTTGGTTATTTCTTGCTAGTATATCAATTTCGATTATTGTTGAGTTAGGTGCTCATTTAAATTCGATTCGAAATACATTCTGGTTCCATTTAGGAAATCGTAGTTACTATTACTAGATCAGTTTTTATAAACAATCATTTCTTTTCTTATCGGTGTTTATATTAATTATCTAATCCGGCTATGGTAACATAACATTCTTTCTTCCGGATTTCTTTACGGAAATCGTTTTCTTGTAAATTCTAATATAAACAAGCTATCCATATCGGTGTTTATATATGAATCGGCTAGATATCACGGAATAAATATTTATATTTGAATATAATATAAATAACTATTATAAAGACTCTTTAACATAACGTTATAGGATAATATTATCGAAACAAAACTAAAAAATCGGTCGATATATTGTCATTTGTTAGTGTTAAATAATTTCCACCTTTACGAACGGCAACCGCCAGGTGGCGCCGCGCAGGAGACGAGCGTCCCGAGCGGTTCGAAACTATTCGTTCGGTCGGTGTCGGGTGCACTTCGGGTGCGTTCGACAATCTTTTCACTCGGTCAAGGTCAATCACCTTCATCTAATCGTTTCATTTGTTTGTCATTCGAACCTTTTATTGTATTCGTGACTTTTTTTAATCTTAATAGTTGCATTTGCAATAACAAATCATTATGTCGTTACTCAAACGTACTCGTAGGTCTTCTAAAGCAAAATTAGACTGTTATACGGTTCAGGATTTGCCTTCTTTGCGTAGAAAACGAACAATAGCTTTTAATCGTTTAACAAAAGCGTTTACTATCGGAACCGAGGCTTCGACTGATGAATCGCAACTCGATTTATTTTTCTCGTATTACGATGAAGTAAAGAGGATCGCAGCGAACTTCGAGGACGCCCATCTGTGCATTTTGGATGTTTTGAATAGCGACGATGATGATGAAAGTGATGATATTCGCGAACGTTTTGATGAAATATATTTTAAAATCAACTCAATACATCGTCGTTTGACAGGCGAGTCAAAGTCATCGCAGTCATCAAGGGATAATATCAGCAACGGTTCTTTGCACGTTAAATTACCAAAGATAACTCTTTCTACGTTTTCTGGAAATATTAAACAGTGGCCTGAATTCTTTGATACCTTCAACGCTTTGATTCATAATTCACCGGCGCTCAGTGACACTGAGCGATTTCACTATTTGGTTTCGTCTTTGCGTGGCGATGCGCTGTCGCTAATTAGAACCTTTCCAGTAACGAGTGAACATTATAACCTTGCATACGATGCTCTTGTTAATCGTTATCAGGATAAGCGGGAACTTGCATTCACATGTTGGCGTGATATTCTCAGTATTCAATTTAAATTAAATAATGTAATTGAATTTCGTCGGTCACTTGATTTTATAGAAGAAAATTTAAATATTTTGAAAAATTTAAAATTACCCGTTAATCATTGGGATTTCGTTTTATCATATCATCTTTTATCTAAACTTGACAACAAAACGCGTCGAGAGTTTGAGGAAAAGCATTCTGATGTTGAATTTCCAAAGTATAGTCAATTAAAATTATTTTTAAATACCAAATGTGAAGCGCTCATTAGAGATAATCATTTTTCCGAAATGACCAAACCGATTACAACCAAAGAGGTTCCAAAGAGTTCGTCTACTCATCACTCTTCTCAACGTTACAACACTACGCATTCGCTTATGTCCCTTCAAAATTCGAGTTCACTTAACAAAACTGAGGAACCAGAAAATAATGTTACACTTGTCGTATCGGGAGACGCTTCATCCAAACTTGAAAATTCAACCATTCATAAACAACCATTCAAATGTTCGTTCTGTGGTGATTCTCATTCTATTTTACAATGTAAAACATTTGTAGAAAAACCTGTAGATCAGCGTCAGGCTATAGTTACCCAAAAGGGGTGGTGTTTCAATTGTTTAAAATCATCTCATCAACTGAAGGATTGCTCGTCGATATTTTCATGTCAAAAATGCCAACGTAAGCATCATACTTTGTTGCACAATGACGCACAGACCACTTCAAGCTCTGCATCAATTTCCAATCCGGTTTCCTTGGTAGCAAAGAATACTGAGAATAGTTCTTGCACTCAAATCGGCACTACCGTTTTACTCGCGACAGCTATAGTGCAAATTAAGGATTCTTTTGGTCGTTTCCATTCATTTCGTGCGTTGTTTGATACAGGCAGTCAGACTAACTTTATCACTGAACAAGCGGTTCAGCAATTAAATGTTCAGCCTTCCACAGCTCAAATCTTAGTTATCTTACTAGTCTCGTTCAGTGCGATATTGGTTCTGACGATAATGTCCTGTTCAGTCTGGATTTGTATGTCATTCCTAAAATTTGTGGCGATCAACCAATTGCCAAATTGAATACTTCTAGTTGGAATAACATAAAAAATCTTAATTTGGCTGATCCTGGTTTCGACATTCCCGGACCAATCGATTTGCTTTTGAATGCGGACATCTTCGCACAATCTCTCTTGGAAGAACGTGTCAAAGCTTCATCAGGGCAACCTCCTGCTTTCAATTCTGTGTTCGGATGGCTTCTTTTAGGAAAAGTACCTTTGGCTTCTACTTCATTACTAGAAATTCAATCAAAAACAGATAATGACAATCTTATTGGTCTTGTTCAGAGATTTTGGGAAATCGATACGATTCCACAAGCGTCTACTCTTACGCCGGATGAGACACGCTGTGAACAACATTTCATTTCAACTCATTCTCGTGACGAAACGGGCAGGTATATAGTAGAACTCCCTTTTCAATTTTCCAGTGAGCCTATTTTCCAAGAATCTCGTGATATTGCTATCAGACGTTTTCATGCTATCGAACGCCGACTTTCGCGTGATTCTCAGCTTCAAATACAATACGCAGAATTTATGAACGATTACTTAACGAGCGGTCACATGTCTCCTGTGCCTGCTAACGAGGTCGGATTAGGCAAGTACTACATTCCTCATCATTGTATTCTGAGACCTGGAAGCGCAACTACAAAACTCCGTGTCGTCTTTGACGCTTCTGCTAAAGATGCTAATTCTAAGTCGTTAAATAATACATTGTTAGTCGGTCCGAAGCTACATTCCAATATCGTAGAAATTTTATTACACTTTCGTGAACATGCAGTTGTGTTCATGGCTGACGTCCGTCAAATTTATCGACAGATCCTTCTCAAATACGAACATCGTGATTACCAACGCATCATTTGGAGAACCACTCCGACTGAACCACTCCAAGAGTTTAGACTTAATACGGTAACATATGGAGTAGCATCTGCTCCATATCTTGCATGTCGGACCGTTTTACAGTTAGCTCATGATGAAGGTCATTGTTATCCAGTTGCAAAACAAATCTTGTTGTCAGATACATATGTAGATGACGTAGTCAGTGGAAAGGATACCGTCGAAGAGGCAAAGGAAGCTAAGTCTCAAATCATAGCACTTTTCAAATTAGGGCATCTAGAGCTCAGGAAATGGGCATCAAACAAACCCGAAATTCTATCTGACCTTCCTTCTGATTACTGTCTTGTTGATCCGATCAGCTTTGATGAACCTGAACCATCGACTATCAAAGTTCTCGGTCTGAAATGGGATCCAGTAACCGATACATTTTTCTTTGACGTGAAACCTTCGGATAGGCCATGTACCAAGCGATCTATTCTTAGCGAACTCGCAAGAATATTCGACCCTTTAGGTTTTCTTTCACCATTGACTATTCAAGCTAAATGCTTAATCCAAAAGCTTTGGATCATCGGAGTCACGTGGGACGAAAGTCCTCCTAATGAGGTCATTAGTGCATGGAACGATTACATACAACAATTACCTATATTAAAATCGCTTAAAATATCACGACGTATCACTCTCGATGACGTAAAATCATACGAACTGCACGGATTCTGTGATAGTTCCGAAAAAGCTTACGGGGCTGTCATATATCTACGCGTTATAAACAAAGACGATAAAATCCAAACATTTTTAATTTGTTCAAAAGCTCGAGTAGCTCCGCTTAAAAAGGTATCGATACCGCGTCTAGAATTATGCGCCGCCGTTCTTCTCGCTAATTTATTACATTTCGTAAAAGGCACATACACCAATCGCTTTACGATTGATAAAATTTATTTGTGGTCTGATTCTACCGTAGTTTTATCTTGGCTTCGGTCACATTCTTCTCGATGGACTACATTCGTAGGCAATCGCGTCAGTCACATCCATGACCTTGCTTCAACCGATGTCTGGCATCACGTTTCGTCTGGTGATAACCCAGCCGACTTTTGTTCACGTGGCCAACTTCCCACTGATCTTTTACACAATCTCTTATGGTGGGCGGGTCCAGTCTGGTTGTCACAACCTGTGGATCAATGGCCAACGGCAACAGTCGCCTCCGATGATGATGATCAGATTTATACTGAGGAGCGACGCAAGGTTCTTTTAGTCACTGACCAAAATGTGATCGACGGCCCTCTGACCATAATTGATGATCTATTAAATCGATTTTCATCTTTGGAAAAAATAGTTCGTATAGTGGCCTATATTCATCGATTCGTACACAATGTGCGAAATCCCAATTCAAGTAATAAAAAATCATTTTTATCAAACAAAGAACGTTATAATGCACTTCTGATTTTAGTCAAACATATTCAGGTTCTGTCATTTTGTGACATCATTTCAAAGCTTACGCTTAATCAAAAGTTACCTAAATCTATTCGAAAACTTAATCCATTTCTTGACGAAAAGGGTATTCTAAGGGTGGGCGGACGTTTGTCTCGATCGGGTCTTGAATATGATCACAAACATCCAGCGTTACTACCTGGAAAAAATATATTAACAACAAAAATTATTGAAACTTGTCATCGGAATAATTGCCATACGGGTGTTAATACTACACATTATTTAATCATACAACAGTTTTGGATTATATCGGCAAAACGTTTTATACGTCAATGCCTTTCTAAATGCATCAAGTGCTTTAGAAAGCATCCCCAATCTTTACAACCTCCTATGAGCGACTTACCCTCATATCGGGTAAATCAAGTCAAACCGTTTTCAGTTGTCGGTGTAGATTTCGGTGGTCCCTTTAGGATCAAACTGGGTACTCATCGTGGTGCGAAAATCGATAAGGCATATCTGTGTTTATTCGTTTGTCTAGCCGTAAAGGCTGTCCACTTAGAAGTTGTGTCGTCACTATCCACTGAAGGCTTCATAGCCGCTTTGCGTAGATTTGTAGCACGTCGCGGTCGATGCAATGTGATTCACGCGGACTGCGGAACAAATTTTGTAGGTGCTAGTAATCAACTTGTTACCTTAATGAAAGACGCATCTCATTCTGAACGTATTGAATTCAAATTTAATCCGCCTTCTGCCCCTCATTTTGGAGGCGTTTGGGAGATCCAAATCAAGGCTGCAAAATCGCATCTTCATCGCATAGTTGGCGATCAAGTTCTAACATTCGAGGAACTCTCTACTCTCTTTGTACAAATAGAGTCGGTACTCAATTCCAGACCTTTGTGTCCAATCAGCTCTGATCCAACAGATCTCAATGCTCTGACTCCGGGTCATTTTTTAACTTTGGAACCATTAACAGTCGTACCAGGCGAAGATGTGTCTGATATAAAAATCAATCGGCTTCATCGATGGCAGTTGATTCAATCGTTTCATCAGAATTTCTGGCTACGCTGGAAAAATGAATACTTACATACTCTAACACAACGAGCAAAATGGACTGACGTTTCGAGACCTTTGAGCAAAGACTCTTTGGTCATCATAAAGGACGATTGCCGTTCTCCTCTTCATTGGCCACTGGGCAGAGTTGTAGAATTACATCCTGGCCCAGATGGAACAGTTCGGGTAGCGTCCATTAGGACTGCTAAAGATCACATCATAAAAAGACCTTTGGTAAAGTTATGCCCTTTACCCATTGAACAATGTTAAGCGTTGGTAACTCATTAATGCAGTTAATCATTAGTTTTAAATAAGTTTATGTAAGATTAGTTTAATATTTTCTTTTCTATCGAAAATACCAAGGTATTTTGGTGGGCGGTGTTTCATCATAGCATAATGTACCTATTTATTCTCGGTGCAAAATTTAAATGCAATACGTCATTTCGTCATTATTGATATCGGCCAATCAAGATGCGCGATTTTGTTAAATTGACGCATGCAGCACCTTACTGATCACTGATTGGAGCTTAGCGGTGGAAAAGAAGATGGCGAATTACGTGCGAACTACAAAACGTGTCGCTGTGTGAAAATATTGGTTTTTTCGAAATCGAGCTAAAATTCAACAATATCTTGTGATCTACAATAATAATACGAAACATACACACTATCAAGACCATCGGCCTAGTGTTTCCAGAGGAGTCCTCGAGTCTTGCCATCCAGGTGTTCCACAAACCGTGACGCAGTCCAAGGTAGGTGTCTGCATTATAACTTGGTTGGCAAAGATATCAATAATTGGAGCAATTTGGGCTCTCGCCGAAGTAGGACCATTAATTTGGCATTGTGCTTTGACCCAGTGTGGTTCGCGGCCCTTGTGTTTTTAACAAAGACGCCCGTGACGCCACAACTGTGGAAGTACCTCCTCCTTACAGATACCGCAGCCAAATAACTTTATGTTGTGTTCCTGCGCGTGAGTAAGTACGCCAGAACTCATTGGGGAGGCGGGTAATGTCGGTAAAGCGTGAGCGATGACCCTCATGGTGCAAGCATCCATATGGCTACGACAACTGCTTACCATCAGGCGGGCTGTACGCTTGTTTACTGACTTCGTGGTATAAAGTTTATGTTAGTTTGTAAGGTATATATCTATGGGCCACTAGTAGCCTGAAATAAATGAATTATTATTATTATTATTATTATTTCGTTTATTTATTTTTCTTTACATATTAAAAACATTTTTAAATATTTTTATAAAAGTCATTAAATACAAAAAACATTTAAAAATATAAAAAAATATTATTATTATTATAAATGATTATTTTGGGGTTGGGTTCCCATCCAGGACAATTTTTATGGAGGAACATGACAATTGATCTTAGTCTGGGATAGGATATGGATAGAATAGTCTAGTGTAGTAGGGCAAGAGCCCCGGTTTTTGCCAGTACCCCGGTTTAAATGAATTTCTAGGAACTTGATTTTGATGTTATTTTGACAGTCAATGAATTCCTCTACCTGGAAACATAGGTGGAAATAGGTGGCCACAACTGGATCAATAGTGATTTTACACCTTTCATTAATAATAAATAAAATACAGCGTGTAAGGGACATCGCCGCACAAACGGATACCATGGGTCCAGGACATGATTCTGGACCCCCCCATGTTGGAATTTTTCGTCGGTTTTTCCCATTTTTTTTTTGAGTTTTTTTTACTTCAGACTGTTCATAATCGTTATTCTTACCGAACCCAAAGAGATTTAAAATAAATAAGTTATTAATTCATTACTTTCACTAAAAGTAGCAATGTAAATAAAACTAGAAACGGTGTCTTATGGCGTTATTCGCCTGCAGTCAGCGACATACTACGTAGGCAAAACGTTATCGCGCGTTTAAATCGCGGTGTTCACAATACATTGCGCGCTCGAAAATTACAATTTCTATAACCGATCATTAGCGAGGTGAATGACTTTCACAATTTGATTAGTGACATTGGGTGTAGCCTTTTCGCGAAGTTTGCGTTACCATGCGAAATACACCCTGTATTTGTCTCTCGATATAAATTTATACAAAACCTAAAATATAAATAAATAAACTGCTTTATTAATATAACTAATCAACACAATACTCATTTTTGAATTAAAGGCGAATTTTTTTACATAAAAAAATCCTTAAAGTGGCCACAACCGAGGCTCTTGCCCTATATCAGTTATCTGGTTCCCAAAAATAAACAGGGATAATACTTATTTCAGATCAGATCAACTTGATAAGCTTAGTATTGCCAATCATTGAATATTTTGTACTTATCTTTATTAGGTATTAAAATAATAATGAAATTAAAATCATTAAGAACTTATGAATTAGTTGTCTGTGCTCTATGAATTTGATGTCACTTTTACTGCTCTACTCATTGTCAAACGCGTGCAAAAATTAATACAATAAAATTAGGTTCTTAGGTGTTTGTAAATAGCTATTTCAAGTACAGTTTCGGCAGCCAATATACAGGCTTTAGCGGCTTTAGTTGGAAAATAATGGATTTTAGCTTTTTTCGTCGGTAAAGTGGCGATGCTCTGCTATGATATTTTGGATTCAATTCATAAGTGAGTGACAAAATAATAAATAATGCATAGCTTTTTTGTAGTCTTTGGCTCAAAGTACCTTTTAGATAATGGTGGTATATTATAAAATTTTGCGAAATGCCCATGATAAATCTTTACTAAATTGTACAGACAAAATACTAATTGAGGTAAATATGGAATTAAAAATGAACGTAAACAAAAAATGATGATGATGACTAGACAAATATTTCATCATTGACTGCGATTCACGAGTTTTAATATGGCAAGTAAAATGTAACCCTTTTGCAAAATAAAATAATAATGCAACTACCATCCTTTTATCACGAAACTTTAAGTACACATTTTTTTTTAATATTATATATTCTATAAAAATAATACTCTTATAGTATTGCATAAATATCCTTGGAAAATTCATTCTTTATATCTTAACTTAGATATAAGCTCTCTACGTAGCGCTACAAAGCTTTTTAAATACTCTTGTAACTCATAACTTGTACCACATAGTTAATTCCGGGAGTAAATCGCCGTGTAAACCTAGTTACCCGCCGTCGGTGGTCCAAGTTGGTGCTTTTTATATTAATTAATGTATTTTATTATTTCATTAACCCCTTCTGGTGTTTGTTTGGGGTTGAACTGAACGTTGTCGGAAGTTAGAGCACCGGAGTTAATGGGATTACCTTTTTTTGACCTTTATGCTATTTAGGTTAAGAGAAATATTTTCTTAATGCACTCGAAAAATGTACAGCATTTCTAACGTTTAATTAAATGCAATTTAAACATGAAACGTTTCATAAAAAAATGGAAATGTATTTGAAAAAAAAAATGCACCAAACATTATGAAACTCTCCGACTGCGTTTGAAAAACAACTGGCAAGAAGTAACTTAGAAGAGAGAGGCTGGTAGAGAAAATGTATCATCCCACCAAAAACATATACAAATTTTTCACCTTACGCCCAAAACGACCAAGCCATATATTTTGACTACGATGTGTAGAGTTTGTGAAGTTAGGGCTTGTAGAGTTAAGGCGTGTAGCTTAAAAATAAGCTTGGCTCTATATGAGATCTAATAACTTTTTGACAGTGCGAGCCATGGTCCCGTTTTTTTACATTTTTCACATTTTACATAACAATGTTTTTGGTGGGATTTCACTTCTTTTTGTAAGTTGCTTATGTTTTTTTTATTTTTTGGTGTACAATTTCCAAGCTTTATAATTTGTTTGTTGTTTGTGTACTAATACAAGCTTACATACCAAATTTCAGCTTCTAAGACTTCAAGACGTATTCTAAGAGTTTTGATGATCACCAGTGAGTCAGTGACGAAATCGGGAGTTTTTGGATATCAATAAAATCTAAAGTATAAGAGCTATGTTATTGAAACTTAAAAGCGGCTACACACGACCCTAAAATCACTGGCGATATCGAGACAGTGAAATCGGGGCTGAATCGGCGATAAAATTGTCTCTACTCTACACACGTCCTTGCCTGTCAGTACGTAACCGACCGTGCTACAGACTGCTCGTTTTTCCGAAATGCCGCCGACGCTCTCAAAACAGCAGAAAATAGGAATTGTCTTGGCACTTACTACGGTGCCACCTAACCAGAGACGAAAAAGGAGGATCTGGGTTAAAAACTGGTTAATGAAACGCCATGAATTAAGCCACATGAACGTCATGAGACATTTAGAAGCAGATGATTTCAGAAACTTTTTAAGAATGGATATTGAGTGTTTTGAAGAGCTCCTCAATATGGTGACACCATTTATACAGAAACAGGATACCGTAATGCGAGAATCCATAAGTCCGAGAGAACGACTTACAGTTACTTTACGTTTCCTAGCAACTGGACAAAGCTATGAAGATTTGAAATTCAGTGCCATAATATCGCCGCAACTTATGTCCACAATGATTCCAGAGACATGTTGTGCTATCTATAATTGTTTGAAACACTTTATTAATTTATGAATTTGCTATAATGCGTAAGAAATGCGCATCTCTGGTGCGCAGGGTGCGGGCCAGCGCCAACAGCATCCTGAGCATGATTGCTAGCAGGCTAGACTGCTCTTTTGTGAATCACTGCTGCAGGGTTTCAGCTGGAGCGGTATCCCTGAAGCAGTGATTCAATCAATCAGTCAATCGAAAACGAATGTTTAAAATATGTAATTGTAATTGTACTAACATAGTCTTTAAGTCTTTTATAACTTACAAAATATGAGTCATTGAGCTTGAAATAAATATTATTTAATTAATTTTATTTAATTAAGGTAAGTAGACTGAATTCTTATAGAATAATTAAAACATCAATTTAAAAGTTTTATTTTATTTATTTATATTAAGCAAAAACATACAAGGTATTTACTACTATTTATTTTATTTTTTATTAAAGATCAAAAAGTCCTTCATGTCTGAGCCAATTCCTCTTTGAACTGTTGTGTCACTTGTACAGTTTGGAAATTCAGTGGTAAGATCTATGTCGGTCGACGATGAATGTGTCGCGTTGGTTGGATTTACGTATTCAGAAGAAGGTTGTTCAAATGTATATTGTGGGATAGACTGTAGAAATGGTTGTACAGTGGAGTTATACTCTGGAGATGCTTGAGGGAATTGTGACATCATATGATGTTGGGGTGGTTGAGGAGAAGGTTGTACCGTATGCTGTGGAGGTGTTTGAGGGGATTGTGGTATAATAAATTGTGTAGATGATTGAGGGGACGGGTGTATCGCATATTGTGGAGATGGTTGAGGAGACGGTTGTGCCAGATATTGTTGACATGGCTGCCGTGATGAATTTGTCACCGAAGAGCCAGAGGAATAATGATAGTAGCGATGTGGAATGCGAGGATGTAATACTGTGTGTTGTGGAGATAAAAAAATCAATGACTTTTGTCCACGCTTCTCGCTCATTTTCCTTCGCCATATTTTCGAAATAAAAAATAGTAGCCGTAAGCACGTCGTATCGCCCGTGGCGACAATAGTAACCGCAAGCACGTCGTATCGCCGCAGCGCTCGAGTGCAGACTGCGCAAAAATCAGTCCTGATTTCGCTACACACGTCCTGACAACGCTCCCTGAGCCGATAATCGTCCCTGAATCGTGAGTTCGCCCGTAGCGATTTAGGGATGAAAAAAATCGGGTACGATTTGCCTACACACCAGGCGATTTATGATACGATCTAGGGTCCTCCCCACCACTGTCCCGATATTGCCAGTGATTTTAGGGTCGTGTGTAGCCGCTTTAAGAGGACTCAATTCGTCATACTTTTCATACAAAACCTCTGTACTTATTATGGCGTTGTTAAACATTTTTCGTTAGATGTTTTGAACAAATTAGTATCTTGTACACTATATCTAGCCATGTATCTAGGCGTAATTTAAAAAAAGTGTGAAACAAATCCAGTCAAAGCCTCCGAAAAACAGCGTTTTTGCCTGTACTTTGGCACCTGTACCATATCTAATGTACCTATAAATTGTAAAAGTAAAGAAAAGGTTAAGATACCAGGCTTGCAAATGTATTGGAGATTCTAAATAACTAACTTTTTTTTCACAAACTTGTAAGATTTTTTCACAAGAAGTATACTCCTGGAACAAGTTTTATGAATGCGAAATCATTAATGACGACCTAGCGAAGCGGGCGCGAGTGATCAGCGGAATTTACCGACTGATAATCTACGGCTATGATGCTATCTCTCTTTTTTCGCAGTCAAACATTACGTTGGATGAAACAACAAGCTTTTAGACTATGCTTGCGTTGAAGTTGCGCCGGCCACAGAGGGCCGCCTTAATATGTTTAATAAGTTCACTATTGACATCATATCCAGAGAATTTTGTTTATCTGGTATAATCCAAACCCAAGTTATGAGTGTTCAAAAAAACGACGAAGCGCTTCGAGAAAAGGTAGGTGCGCTTCGCTTGGCTCGTCTTGGCGGGGGGGTCCCTTGCCCCCAGTACCCCTAGACAAAGTACTTTTCGTTGCGTTTGCGCGAATAGAAACGCTACAAAATGTATGAGATATAACGCTAGATCCTAGCGTAACCAAATGTCAGTCTCATACATTTTGTAGCGTTTCTATTCGCGCAAACGCAACGAAAAGTACTTTGTCTAGGGGTACTGATGATAATATGCAGTCGGAGGTTTTTTTTACCATGGACAATCTCAGATGCAGCACAATGGTGCTTGACAATTGTATTTCAACTAATGATATTACAAACTTTTGATGCATAAGAATCTAATTATTATGTAATATGTATTTTATGTAATATTTTATTGTTAAATATTATAATACTAAAATAAATGAGTGAGTGATGACTTTTATCGCTATTTTCTATTCGTGTCCAATCCGTAATAATAAGTAGGTAGTTACATGAAACATTTAACGTTTCAAGGTGAACTGAACTGAAACGCAAATCATGGACGAGAGGTTTCCGTGACTACAATTTACACTGTATACTATAAACTATTAATTTTCAGGGTTCAAAACGTCCGGGATATAAACCTTTAATGGGCTAGATGACAAAAAATCTATTTAATCCGTCTCTTACATTATCAAAAAATATTAGACACGTATTTTTTCTTTTGTCAATTCAATAAAAAAATACGAAGATATCGTGTGTTGAAGTTCCGCGCGACTTCACGTTAGAGTACACTTTTGACTCTAAAGTAACGTCACGAGCCCCCACTCCCGAACTTTCACTGGCTTTATCTTCGTCAATTTTTAATCAAAAAATACATATACAATATTTTTTGATAATCTAACTGACGGACAAATAAGAATTCTTATTTTTTTACCGTGGAATTATACCTCCTCAAATTTTATGGACCTAGCTTGCCAGAGCTCCACTAGGCGCTGTGTTCTACAAGCGCTTTTTTTTACAGAGTTGTCAACGCACTATTTATATATACTTACCATCAGGACAGCAAAACACGTGCGGATTTATCATCTATATTATAATAATAAATAAGCGGGAGAGTTTTTTGTTTGTTTGTTTAAATGGGCTAATCTCTGAAACTACCAATCGGCTTGGAAAAAATCTTTTACTAATAGGAAGTTACATTATCCCCGAGTGTTATATACTTTTTATCATAGGAACGCGGATGAATCCGCGCGGGACAGCTAGTTCAAAATAAAAGCTAATTTACTAATTAAATTATACGTAACCCTTGTCATGTGAACAATAAACACATTTGACCGACTTTTTCGTAGTATGCGGCACAATTTCATGCTCAAGTCAATTTCATATGGAAAGTGTGTGATCGTCTCGTTTCTCACGATTCAATAGATATTTTGCTTTCTAAAAAATCTGCATTCGATCTCCTATTCCGCCTAGATATAATTGATATTTTTGATTTGATTTAGTTATTATAAGATCTATGTCAGTCTCGATTCGAAAGGAGCGAAATAAATTCTCTATTAGCTAGGTACTTGTAATTTGACCGGTGATAAAATTTAAGGGCAATTCAAAATGTTAGTATGCATTCTATAATAAACGCAGCGATTTTTAAGGCTCCTGCTTACCGTTCTATTACTTTGACTACAAGCAATATAATGCTCCTAAATTTAAACGAGGATAAATAAACAGAATTGTTAATCATAAGTAATGATTTGTTGACCGTTGTTTGTATATGACTCGTTGATATTATATTCCTTCTTTCACTATGCTTATACGGTCACGACACTAAACAGTTATAAAAAGTTACACATTTAAATAACAATGAGAATGCAACAACATTTATAGCAATAGCCTAATTGTAAAAATACTAAAATTTTGCTCTTCAAACTCTATTGTACAAGAGATCTTCTCTAAAAAAAATTCAGACAAGAAAGAACTCTAATACAGCCTCTACATATAAGTAATAAATCCTTACCCTGTATAGCGCCAGCCCAGCACAGCCAGAACAGCGCCCACTTGGCGGTCCTGAACCGCTGGAGCCAGTTGGGACGAAACATGCCCCAGCCACATTTCAGAGCCTTATTCTCGGGGCTCGACCAGTCTGGGGACTCTGATTCTGCTTCTGGCACAGGCTGTAACAAGTGGAAAGTAAGATTAAATAAAAATTATGGAGTGCAGATGACTTGGACAATATGTAGAGATATAATTCAAGGCAGAAGTGTAGTTCCAGATAATGGGAGTCAAATTAGCCGGTAGTCCTCCCTGCTGTAAAGACCACCGTACTCTGCTCCTTATGGCGGCCCTGAGTGGCCGGCGCAACTTCAACGCGAGCATAGTCTAAAAGCTTGTTGTTTCATCCAACGTAATGTTTGACTGCGAATAAAGAGAGATAGCATCAGAGCCGTCGGTTATCAGTCGGTAAATTCCGCTGATCACTCGCGGCCGCTTCGCTAGGTCGTCATTCATGATTTCGCATTCATAAAACTTATTCCAGGAGTATACTTCTTGAGAAAAAATCTTAAAAGTTTGTGAAAAAAAAGTTAGTTATTTAGAATCTCCAATACATTTGCAAGCCTGGTATCTTAATGTTTTCTTTACTTTTACAATTTATAGGTACATTAAATATGGCCAAAGTTCAGGCAAAAACGCTGTTTTTGTACACAAGATACTAATTTGTTCAAAATATCTAACGAAAAATGTTTAACAACGCCATAATAAGTACAGGGGTTTTGTATGAAAAGTATGACGAATTGAGTCCTCTTAAGCTAAAATATTATGGTATTCGTGAGGCGGCTCATGATCTTGTTCTATCTTATTTAAGTAATCGCCAACAAAAGGTAGGAATTTGTGATACAACATCGAAGGGATCTTTAGTTAAAATGGGGGTACCCCAGGGTTCAATACTAGGTCCATTTCTATTTCTAGTGTATATTAATGATTTACCATCTGTTGTAAACGGTCTCTCAGATATAGTCTTGTTCGCTGACGATACTTCATTTATTTTCAAAGTAGATAGAAAAGACAAAGAACTTATTAAAGTAAATGATACCATGTCAATAGTCTCAAAATGGTTTGCTGTAAATAATTTGTTATTAAATTCTAGGAAAACTAAATGTTTATGATTCTCCCTTCTAAATGTAGTGAATTTTGCGGTTCTGTAACCAAATGTACCGATGAGGATTCTACATTTATTTTCTTCCCATTTTTACACATTTATGGTAACAAATAAATAAACCAATCTCTCGAGCAGCAAAGAATAGAAGAAAATAATAGAATTTTTCTAAAGATTAGAATTGAGTCCCGTCTTCTTTAAACAGGTTAAATACATAAGTAGGTGGTTGCAATAAAAGAAATGAAACAATTGTTACAAGCCGGAACATAAATATCCGATATTTGACATCCAACTATGTAAATCAAGATTTAATGCGCACGGGCATATTAAACTATTTAGTATGATTCAAGATAAACAGGGAGGTGGGCGTTTCCGATGGTAGGAATTAAGGAACGGTTGATTCATATCATCAGATAAATGAGTCAAATTCTTTTAGCATTTATTTTGAGTCAATTGGAAGATCTAAAAAGTATTTATAGCGCTATGTGGCATAATCCCGCAATTATTACACACTTATCCGTTTCCTAAGTCATCCTTTTTACACGGAGAAGCATGTAATAAGTGCGGGTTTATGACACACGTGCTATAAAACAGTATACGATACTCGTGACCTAAGTTCATTATTGCACGGCGAAGTTAGCACACTCGCTATGCTCGGGCGCTAATTAACGCCGTGCAATAAAATTATCTGCAGAGGTCACACGTATCGTAATACTATTGCTACATGCTTAATTTTAAGCCAACATTTATATGATTTTGATGGTGTATTTGACCTTGGTAGTCTTGCTTCTTATAGCTCTTTATGGCCAATGCTGGGATTTTCTTAGTAAACAATTCGTTATCTGTTGTGTTCCTTTTATGACTTACATTATAGTTAATATTTACCTACTTAACAGATGCTGTATGATATTAGTTTATAACTGTAAGTACAATGGCGTCGGAGGTTATAATATTATCGTTTTATGTGATGTTACTTGGCCCCTAACTATTATGGTGTAATTGCATTAACAAAAGATGGTTTAATTGAAATATGTTACACATTTATTGCCGCAGAGAGATTGCTCAGGAATAAAACATAAAACCCCTTATTACAAAACATGGTTTAAAGTAAAACCAGGTTTTAAAATAGCCTCGTCTCTTTTTATTATATGACGTTAGAAAGTGACCGAATGACAGTTAAATTTTATTTAACAGTAACACAGAATTTGACGACCAATAACCTAAACAGAGTGACTTGCGAACTAAACTTACCAGTAACAAAACGAGTTTTTGTTCGTTACTAAATTATTTGATTAAATGTAACTAAAGTTAGTTTCCCGACAACTAAAGTTCGTTTCCCGACAACTAAACGTCAACTTACATAACTAGTTTTGTAGATCATATTTTTCAGTGTTCGGTTTCTTGCATGCTCTTCTCAGTTGAAGGCACTAACGAACTGGTGGTAACTCCAATAGCTTTGACCTTCGAAGTACCCACTAGGGCCTAAATTTAATATATGGACTTGACTTTGACTATGTATTCTGTAAGGTGGAGGTACTTCTCCAGTCGAGCTGATCTTTGCAGCGAATAAACGCTATACACATTTTTTTTATATACCACTTATGTGGCAAACTAGTATACGGCCCACCTGATGGTAAGCGGTTACCGTAGCATATGGACGCTTGCAACGCCAGAGGTATCACGCGCGCGTTGATGACCCTGCAGAAATCTCTTCACACCCCCTTTGAAGACTCTACCTCTCGTAAGCTGTATGTAAGCTGGAGGTACTAAAACCACGAATCTAAACAAGATTCATAACAATGGAGTGCATCACAAACTTTTATTAATACAGTCCATTAATATTCTAATCAAAACTAGACTATGACTTTCTCAACACACTAAAGAAACAAGCATTAGTGCGTCAAACGTCCAAGCCTTAGCTAAACACAAAATCTCTTCGTCCATTAAACTCGTCACGTTTTCATTGATCAATGGCTACGACATTATATTATTCCATAGAGGTGACACAATGGGCTTCAACAATACTCGGCCAGCAGCTGATATCCTGGTCTTTGTGATGCCGACAAGTACCTACTTGTACTGAGATCCATCTATACGTTAACCACTTTAGATGTAGAGGCACAGTAAAATGGCTGACGATTTTGCTTTTTTGTATTTTAATTTGTGATGAGGCTGCATTTACGTGTTTAGCGTGTCTTTGACTTAGCCAATCAGAGCATTCTTTGGGTTTTTAAACGACTTCAAAAAATGGAGGAGTTTTTTTTATGTTTGTTACCTCATAACTCCGTCATTTATTAGCCGATTTGGAAAATTCTTTTTTAATTTGAAAGAGTACACTTCCCGTTTAGTCCCATTATCATCAGATTAGGATTTGATTACTTCTTAGTGTACTTTGAAGTCGGTTTATGTTTTTTGTAAAACAGTCCAATTATTTTCGATGGGTTCGTCTCTCAAGAGCGATGTTATGAGGCGAAGGTGGTACCAGAACTTGAGCTTTCGGTGAAGGAAAACATCGTGAGGAAACCTTAGCATGGTAGTAGGGTACTTTGTAGTACCCACCTGGCTGGCTAACACCTTAACCTTTGTATGCTATGTGTGTTTATCACCATTATCCACGGCATTTATGATGGTGACAGTATAAATAATAATAATTAACCCTGTTTTATTTTTAATATCTTTTTTACAAGTTGTTTTGCTTGTATATCTATCATGCTTAAAAATATGAGAAATCCACAATAATATGTGTATTTCAGGGCATTGTTAGAGTTATTCTTAGCTGCTCTATATTTTTTTTGGGATGCTTTGCCTAATTTGCTCTTGCAGCAGCTTTTTACTCACTTATAAGCAAAGCTGGATAGTACTTACTAGTTTACGTTAGGTGCGTAGTCATAATAAGAAAGTAAATATACTTTAAGCGGTTGAATTTCTGCCCACACGCAGTTCGTGACGTTTAAATATTTACTTTCTTAAGAACAGTGATCCATAACAATCTGAGTAAGCTAGAATACATTTACCCATAAATAAATAATATGGGTTTTTACTATGCCTAGCGTTTGACCACATTCTCACCATGGCGTTGATGTGGCCGAAGCAAGGTGTACTACGTAGTAAGAACCTACTTCTAATTATTCTGTAGCAGAGCATTGATGGGAAATCGCTCTCCAATGCACCGCCCGGCATATACGTTTTTGGTGACTAAATTTTGAAAATGTGGGTAGCCAGCCCTCAAGCATTTTTTCGTTTCCTCACGATTTCCTCCACCGAAAGATCAAGCTCAAATGGTTAGTTATATACCACTACCTTCTAGTAATTGTCACCAAAGTAACTATTTAATAATCTGTGGCAAAGTCGTAGTAATTATTTAGTAATCTGTGGCAAAGTGTCGTTATTTATGTGATCATTTAAATAATCATCATTTTCAACTCGGTAGCTTTTTCTATTATTAATCGGCTGCGCGAGCGACTTGGTCTGCCCAAAGCCACTTCAGTTTACTGACTCTATGGTGTCCGAAACATTTGTTCTTGTAAATTATTGAGCATTGCCCGGTCATCATACTTGTTATAGTATAAACGAGCTTATTACAAGGTGGCATTATATTAAAGATTGAGATGTCTGGAGCTTTAGTCTGCATAATTGCACATTGTGTTTGCACAAGCCCTTATTATGATCTGGGGTTTCTTTGTGGTTTTTACAAGTTTTTTATTAACTTGCAATGTTCGGGCCTAAACTGAATTTGCAGGTTTAATTGCACTGAATTAGTACAGTAGTACCCAACTAATATGGTTTACCGATGTACCTACGCAGAAGATACATTTTCAAACCGCGGGAAACGCTATTAGTCGGCAGCTGCCGCCATGTTAGTGCGCGCCGTGTGGAGGGGCTTGACTTGCGAGTGAGACGGAACTAACAACTGCAGTGTATTATGAACCTTATAGTAGTGATCTAAGATTGATTGTAAGTTTTAAGCATTCTTTCGTTAATCTTCGGGGCCATACTTTCTTTTCTGTGCGAACGAAGATTCACGACGCACCATAACAGTTGGGTACTACTTAGTACGACCTTGATTAACTGTCAATGAATAATCTAAAATAACTAACCCACATGATCCAAAGGGCCCATAGCCGGTAGTCCATTTCAACCCCACCAAGACTCAAGCCTGCGCGTTCACCGCTAAGAAAACCCCATGGTCTGTGGCTCCACAATTCCAGAACACCTCCTTGAACATCAGTCAAAGCATCGGGATCCTTGGCGTCGACATTTCTAGCGACGTTTTGTTCCGAAGTCACTTGGAAGACAAGGTTAAGCTGGCATCCAAAAAGCTTGGAGTGCTCAATAGAGCGAGGCAGTACTTCACATCGGGGCAAAGGCTGCAACTTTATAAGTCGCAGGTCCGGCCTCATATTGAGTACTGTTGTCATCTATGGGCGGGAGCACCTGGATACCAGCTTGGGCCTCTAGACTCGGTTCAGCGACGTGCCATCAGAATTGTTGACGATCCCAAGCTTACAAGTGGTTTAGAGCCCCTTAGTCTGAGGAGAGACTTTGCCTCCTTATGTGTGTTCTACCGCTTGTATAACGGAGAGTGTTCTAAAGAATTGTTCGACTTGATGCCCACAGCTACTTTCCACCATCGCAACTCTCGCCATCGACGGGGAGTCCATCCTCACATATTGAAACCAGAATTGTTTCGAACTGTGCGGGCTCAAAGGAGTTTTCTTCCGCGGACGCTCAGATTGTGGAATGAGCTCCCCGCCGTGGTTTTCCCATTGGAGTACAGCATGGGGTTCTTCAAAAAGGGTGTGAAGAGATTTCTTCAGGGTCGGCAACGCGCGAGTGATGCCCCTGGTGTTGCAAGCGTTCATAGGCTACGGTAACTGCTTACCATCAGGCGGGCCGTATGCTTGTTTGCCAACTTAGTGGTATAAAAAAAAAAAAAAAAAAAAAAGGGCCAAGGTCTAATTACTACGGAAAGGCGTAATCATAGGTTCTACGACCGGCTGAACCTTGACTTGACGCCCAAATGGGAATGAACCCTCGCGTGGTCAAGGGACTGTGAACTCTGTAATGATTTGAAATTAGGAAATTACCTATACGTAATTATGATAGATCGATTAAGCATTTTTTTGTTTCTAACTGAAGTAAATACTTTACATTAGTCATCACAGAAAAAAATATTTTGTTGAATAATTTAAGTCTTTTTTTTAATCTTATAAATATAACTATATCAGAGAAGTAAAATAAAGAATTATTTGTGTATAAATATAACTTCATTTTGATTACTAAAATATATAGATCTAATATCACTACATATTTTAAAACTAAGTCCCCGCCGCATATGTCTTTCTGAACGCGATAAACTCAAAAATGTACAACAGATTTTCATATGGTTTTGATCAATGGACGGAGTGTTTAATGAGGAAGGTTTGGTGTATGATTAATTAAAGTTTTTGTAAATTGGCTGAAATATGACGATGATTGTTGAAGATGTCGGAAAAATCATGCCGCGCCTATAAAGCTACTCTGCTACCCGCGCGAAGCCGGGGCGGGTCGCTAGTGTACCATATAAAATACAATCGTTATATAATTTCCCCGAGACTGTGAGTCTGTCACTGATGCCGACCTGGTCTCTTTTAATAAAACTTTTGGGAACTTGGAGTATCCTACCATTTTTAACTCCTACTTATAATATTAATACGAAAGTTTGTGCATACCTATAGACTATCTGTGCGCCAAATTTCAACGCGATCGGCTCAGCTCGCCTAAACGAGTGACAAAGAAGTTAATAGATACGAGTTACTTTCGCATTTAAGTATTGATAACTTGAATTACAATATGGGATTCTTATACCGACAAAATGTTAGACCCGATAAACTAAAACAAAGAGCAGCTTTAAAAAAAAAAGCGATAATATTAGTTTCAAAGCATGTATACATACGTGCTACTTACGTATTTACTATTCTACGAAGAGGTGAACTAACGCGCATATACAGTCGCCATAAGTACCAATCTTTAATCAGTAACTGAGTCAAAGACAATGTTAGTTTTATCAAGAAATGCATAACTATGCAATTAATGAGTTTACATTACAAACCGTTGCGAAGTAAGGTTGAGGTCACATGGAGCGTGCACACGCAAGTGTGATTACATATTACTATTTGTACTAAGTGTATGGAGTTATCGTAAGATAATAGTTTTTGCCGCACGTGTAGACGCGGCTTTTGGCTTATACCTGACTCTTTATGAGAAGTTTTTTTAATAGAGCTGGCAATTATGAAACTTCGGTTTCTACATTTTTTATTCAACAATAAAACATAATGGCTGTTTATAATTTGAAAGTTGTTCAATAATTTCAATAAAATATTGTTTAAAATTATATCAGAGTATCGCATAAATAATAATTAATATTTTAATCTAGACATTGCCAATTGTAAATCATTAAGTTTATAATAATTATCATAGTTGGTCAATAAAACAATAAAATTGTAGTATACCTAAACACTATCATAAAATAAATATTGAACTTTTTTCAAAATATAGACTCTATCTTTAAAAAAAAATTCTACCTAAATAAAAATTAAAAGCAAAACAATTTACCATTTTCAAACATCGAACGCAGCAAGAGCGCCAACAACAGTATTTTTTTAAAACATTCCAAATTCACAAACTCGCGATCATCGTGTAAAGTTTTCGCGGCGTAACACTGGAAGCACGATGGGCGGGCGGGACGCTGCCGCGCGTGACGCGGGAGACTGAGGGCTGGCGCAAACTACCACCGTTTATAAACAACCGGGGGCATAGAGTATGCTCGATTTACAGATATTATTAAGTTTATTATGAGGCGACCGCTTCAGACCTATATTTTTCTATGTCAGAAAGTACTAACATTATTAAGTAATACAGAAGCTATTGTAGGTAATTATTGTAAACCACACGAAGTAGAAGAAACGATGTCTGTGCTACGATCATAATATTGCACTTCCAAGGAAATAAACACATAAATCTCCATGATTCAACCGGGTGGTGGAATTCTCTCATTTTTAATCTGTATTCTAGGCATAGTACTGCGCACGTGCGACGAACTTGACGTGACTTTAATTTGAATTTTGGAACGAAATTAAATTCGCGCCATATTTATGGCTTTTGGAGGGAAATTTAGTTAAGAAAAAGCTCTTTTACATGCACATTATATTGAGAAAGGACTTTCGTAGACAATGCTAATGTGCCAGTACAAAGTTTTATTTTTAAAAATAAAGCTACATTAATATTAATTACTAAGCTAAACTAGTTTACCACCTCTCTTTTACCTCCTTAGGGGCAATGCTTAGGGGTCGTTTAGTAAAATGCTTTCTTAGTGGATACTTACGTAGCATAAGTAACTTATGTGAATTTCTCATTTCTAGAGACTAGGTTGTTCGTCCATCAAATAATAAGGTTCCTAATAACTCTACAGAACATCGAGGTAAAATCCATACATAGTAACTGATAAATTCGAGTCCGCAACTATTCTGTGATTTTGCACTGATTTTGAACAGTAAGGACCAATCACTGCATAGTGTGTCCTTGACTTGGCTAATCAGAGCGCATGTGTCCTTGACTTAGCCAATCAGTGTGCATTGTCGCTGGTGGGAAATCGGCGGAAAGAATTTCAAGCAAAATGAACGTCATTTTGCGCTTCAAAATCAAAATCAAAAAGTCATTTATTCAGTTTAGGCCCTAGTAAGGCACTTATGAACGTTAAATTGGTACACACAGTTGAATTTACCACCGGTTTCGGAATACACTTAAACTGAGAAGACTCCGGCAAGAAACTCAGCAAGGATATTTTTTTTTGTGGAAGATCTTTTTATATTACAGCTTTTTTTTCCAAATATTAATACATACATTTATACAATGTTGTTCGATGTTACAGAACGATACAGAACAATTTTAAGGAAAGGAGAGGATTAAGAAAGAATATAATAGTAAAACTGGCCAACACGCACATCGCACACGGAGGGTTCCGTAGAAATTTAACTAAATCAACTTTGTTATGAAAAAAAAACGTTAAAAAAACGTTTCTTGTATGGGTTTTGTTATAGCCCTTTTGTTTGTTATAGCGGCAATAGAAATACACATATTCTGAAAATTTCAGTTATCTACCTATTACCGTTCATGAGATACAGCCCACTGACGGACAGACGGACTGACGGACGGACAGCGGAGTCTTAGTAATAGGGTCCCGTTTGGCACCCTTCGGGTACGGAACCCTAAAAATGAGGAATTTGTAGCTCAAAAACCTATAATATATTTTATTCGAGTATACCTACTATAGTCTGGCTATAGTGTAAAAAACTAGATGTGGTATCACTAAGTATAGTAGAAATAAATTGCTTTGAAACTTTCCAAAAAAAAAATTTATATTAAGTTATCTTGTTTCCTAAGTAATATTTGCATGTAAATAAGTTAAAATTTTACATAAACACGTTATATTCTATTTTATATAGAATGCTTTAAAATAAATAAATCAATATCCTGTGATATTCCTCATATATATTCAAATTCCCAAATTGATTATTTAATATAGGCCCTAATAAGGCACTTACAAACGTTACAATTGATTTTACTATCGTTATACACTTAAGGTTAAACATCAGTACCGAACTAAGAAATTTCAATTATTTTATAGTTTTTTTTACCTTCGTAGAACAATATGGATAGATGTTTCAGTGATTAGCGACCTTAGAAGTTCATTCAGCATATTGTAGAACATTAAGGTGATCGAAATAATGAGAAGGTGGACACTATAACACTGATTTAGCTATAAAGCCATTATGAATAAAGTGTAAGTATCAAAACTGGTTCGGTAAAGACACTTTTTATGCCGAGTGACGAGAGTGACATTAATAGGATGTTGCCATGTAAAGAGTTTCAATTACAGCCAGGCTCAACTTTCGTTTGCCAGACTCTAAATAACTTTATTTGTGAGAAAACTTTGAATATCAATATTATATTTAATATTTTAAAGATTTATTTACAACAAATACGTACAAAATACAATCTATATATCGCACTAATATTACAATACTGTTGTAACTCAAAATATATCTTTTTTCAGAATCGACGAAAAACTGATTATTCACTTCCTGTTATAGATTATAAAGAAATTAATACTTTATGAGGTTTATTAATAAAATTAAAGCAATTATCAATTTACCAATTATTTAAAAAATAACGGATACGAATTTAATTTCAATATTTTTAGTTAAGACTGTATTGCCTTGAATAAAGTTTACAGAAAGATGAATTATTTTTAGTTGTGTAGTTATTGTTAAAACATTTTGAGTTACTACAATTTATGGTGACTTTCTCTTAATGGTTTTGAGAAGCTTTTTTAAGTTACAACCATTTTTTAATTTAGTTTTATGTTTTCTAGTTACCTCCAACACAAACATTTTCACTCTAAGGTTAGGAAATTGATAAATAAAACCAGAGAATCAATAAAAATCATTCAGGTAATATTATTTTTTTATAAAAAAAGGTTTTTTTTTTATTGAAATTGCTATGTTTTTTATACGACTACAAAAACATTCTAATCTAACCGTTTGAACTGCTTATCTACTAGTTGAAGCAACGGGGCTTAAAGAATTATCAGCTTCAAAATCAGAGCTACTTCATGAACAGCTACTAGAAGAAGAGTTATTTGACGAATAACTACTTGACAGTTTTGTTGCTCCCCTTTGAAGCAAGCTCGAGGCTGTACTATTTGAACCAGGTATAAAATTAGGGTCATAATCGGAATCATCAAAATCACTCTGATTAGTGTCATCATCATCATATCAGCCTAAAGATGTCAACTGCTGAACATAGGCCTCCCCTATTGACTTCCACATTGAACGGTTTTGCGCCACTTGCATCCAGCAGCGCCCAGCAACTCTGACCGGACCTGACTCAGACCAACTAATGGAAGGTCGTCCCGCTCGGTACTTTCCAGTACGTGGGTCCACTCGAGAACCTTCCTTCCCCATCGGTTATCGGCTCTTCGAGCGATGTGGCCTGCCCATTGTCACTTCAGCTTACTAACTCTACAAGCTATATCCGTCGTTATTTCGGACCCTGTCACGTAGAGAAATTCCGAGCATAGCTCGTTTCATAGCTCGCTGAGTGACTCTAAGCGTATTTAAGCGGCCCGCATTAAAAGACCACGTCTGTCTCGTATGTCATAACTGGTAACACGCACTGATTGAATTAGTGTGATCTGATCAGTGTGCAAAGGTGAAATGTAATATTTTCTTTAGTTGGATTCAGCCATCGATTCAACATTACTAAACGTACTCAATGCATTGTTGCCGTTAATTTCATGAAAACTGGGCAAGTAGACAAGATCGTTATCGACAATCATCATCGTTAGTAAACGATCAACCTCTTTGTATGGGATTGACATTTCAAATCGAAATATCACGTGATTTTTAACAATCTCTTATGTCAGTCCCATACAAAGGTTGATCGTTTACTAACAATGACGATTGTTGACAGCCATCTTGTCTAGGGGGGCTGGATTTATGTAGAAGGTCCTTCACTTTCGAGTACGCCGATTGTTATTTCACAGCTTTGTTGTTATAATTCTGTGAAGAATTTAAAGGGAGCGTGGTTTCTTCAAGAGGTTGTTGTTTTCCTTCTCCTGATAATAGTTTAACGTTATATTTGTTGCCATTTCAACAAGCAATTTCCCACGGTGCATACTTAATCAACAAAAAAACAAATATTTATTGAGTAAAACACCTTTAATATTTTATATCACCTAGAATGTAGTAACTCTAAATTATTTAAAAAAAATACTTTATGATAGTATTATAATTTTTACTTTGACATGTTCGAATAGGTGATTTTAAATGCTATGATTAACTAATAAGTATTAGTTTAAAAGTCATGATATTATCACAAAAAAACAGCAAATTAAAAATCTTCAACAATACTGTACTATGTCTGAAATTCCTTAATAAACCAACAAGAATGAAGTAATTAAAAATATTATTTTCAATCGCATTTTTGTGAATCAATAATAGTGTAACAACTAGAAATACACCAAGTTCATCTTTAGGTTTAAATCAAATATAATGTAGTAACTCGAATTAATAGTTTAACTTTTACATACCAGATTCAGTAATAACGTTCCAATTCGAATTAATGCGGTCTAAAACGCAAAGCGGCACGTCTCTCCCAACCGAATTTAGGTCGGAACTAAAGATGATGCGATATTGGGAGGCGGATTACGACAGTCAGTGAATCATGAATAATGACTCAAGGCGCCATCTCTTATTTGTTTCTTGCATTATTCTAATGATGGTATTATTGACGTGTAGGGAATTTAATTTTACGTTTAAATATGATGTTATGTCAAATTTTCTATTTTTTGAGTTACGACAGTATTGTAATATTAGTGCGATATAGAAAATTTCCTCAAGCCTGCCGCTGCTTCCGATTAACGGCAGGGTTCCCAGAAGGCTGGCAGCGTTTCCTCTTTGGATAGCCAAGCTGACGCGTTGGCGGAAAAAGCTCCCCGCCCGCTGGTCTCCGGAGATCTCGATCAATTTTGATGACAAATTAAATTATATTTATTTCATATCTACGAATTAACGTTGCCGACAAAATAGCTAAAACTACACAGTCCAAGTACCATAGAAGTAAAGCGTTGAAAAAACATGATTAAAATTCACACAAAACATACATCATTTTAACAACATTACAAAATAACAGATTATATTTCTTACCACATTGCTTGAGCAAAATGGTCGACTTAAATAACAGTCACGTTATAACATTAATTACATTGTTTGTAGGTGAAAGACGGCACACTGTCACAATACTCCATTGCTTTTTTATATTCTATACACGGTATTGAGTGCAGAATGTATGTCACCTGTTGATATGGTACGAAGAAAGAAAGAGACTCAATAGTAGATCACAAAAATATTTTTCACAGCACTTGCTCGTCAACGTCAAATTATATGTCATGCAAACCTAACCTGAAGTACATCATAAGTACAGTAGTACCTAGTACCCAACTGATATGGCTTACCGATGTACCTGCACAGAAGATACATTTTCAAAGCGCGGGAAACAGCTATTGGTCGGCAGCTGCCGCCATGTTAGCGCGCGCCGTGCGGAGGGGCGTGACTTGCGAGTGAGACGGACCTAACAGCTGCAGTGTATTATGAACCTTATAGTATATAGTAGTAGTGATCTAAGTTTGGCATTCTTTCGTTTCTCTTCGAGGCCATACTTTCTTTTCTGTGCGAACACTTACAATCAACCTTAGATCACTACTACTATATACTATAAGGTTCATAATACACTGCAGCTGTTAGGTCCGTCTCACTCGCAAGTCACGCCCCTCCGCACGGCGCGCGCTAACATGGCGGCAGCTGCCGACCAATAGTGTTTCCCGCGCTTTGAAAATGTATCTTCTGCGCAGGTACATCGTTAAGCCATATTAGTTGGGTACTACTGTAATACTGTAAGTCATTAGAGCCCTGGGGTCACACCTGGGGTATCGTCGGACAATAATATTGTACTGAATTAGACTATGACCCGCTGTACGCTTGTGCATAATGTAATTTGAATATGGAACGTCAACTAAATAATTCGTATGAAAAGTTTTTTATTCGATAATCGAACTGGCCACCGCGAGTAGAACTTAGATAAAACAAGTTCTTTGTTAAAAATGTCATTTTAAATACAAGCTTTTTTAGCGTGACTGTACTTTTTGTTGACTGTACTTGAAATGAAATGAAATGAAATTGTATTTGCATGAACATGGTACATAAAATGGATCTTAAAATTATATACAGGTCGTTGTTTTGGTCAGCGACGAGCGACTCAGGGTCGATAATACAAATGATACTGGTGCTAAAAAAAATATAAAAAAAATACTTTATTTTTTTTAAATAATAAAAATAAAAAAATTAAAATTTTGAAAATCATGTAATAAGCTAAAGTGTAGACATAATACTCAACGGGAGTACGAGGGAGTAAAGGGGTGGGGCGATGGCGGCTTGCGCCAAGCTCTAGTCTGTGCACGTGCCTAGTAACCATACTTTGCGGTAATTTTATTTCAAATTGAATAAGGTATTTCTCAACATATTTACAGTATTTAATGGAATTAAGTCCATTTTTGGGGTATATATATTTTGTACTACCGCTCCTGGGTCGCTTGTCGCCGACCAAAACAACACCCTGTATATATCTCTGCATATTCTGCTATGAATTTAGCGTGCAAATAAATTATATTTATAAGGAACATTCAAATTCAATTAATTATATTACTAAGTATAATTAAAACATTCCAATAATAATAATACACTATGTCCTATTCAAAATAATAAATTAAAATATGTCACAATTAATTCGAAATTCTTATCATTAATAAATTCATTCACACTATAATAGTTCTTTGTCAACAATAAATCAAACATTCTACGCTTAAATAAAGTAATTTGTAGTGTTTTTATAGTAAGTGGCAAATGATTGTACATACATACAATAAGCATTTCTTTTAAAAAGTGTTAGTCTTATCCGTGGAAGTCGTAGTTTGTACCCGTGTCTTGTTCTACTTCCACTGTCATCAAAACGGATAAACAGATCAGGGTTCTTTTTAACAAAAATACACATCTCCATGATATAACATATGCATGGCAAAGACAGGATTTTACATTTTTTAAATAGTGGTTTACAACTGTCAATGAAATGCGCCCCGCATATTGCTCTAATACATTTATTTTGTGTCTTGAAAACTCTATCCAAATCTACAGAGTTTCCCCACAAGACAATACCGTAGCGAAGTTTTGATGCAACATACCCGTGATAGGTAGATAGAGCCGCTTGCAGACCAATAACCAATTTTAAGCGCTTAAGTACGTAAACAAAACGATCTACTTTTTTGTTAGGTTTTCTATGTGTGGTTTCCAACTACAGAATGTATCAATAGTTACTCCCAAAAACACACACTCCTTCACTCTTTCAATGTAACTATGTTTTTGGTGAATGTTCAAACTAACTGGAGTAGAGTTATGCGTCTGAAATTGCATGTAAGTTGTTTTTAGCATGTTGATTCTCAAGTTATTCTGCTCCAACTAACCAATTGCATTCCCAAGCGCAGAATTAATGCCATTCTCAAAGGCAGATTTGTCAGTACCCTTTATCACTAGTGTCGTATCGTCTGCAAATAAAACACAACGTTGACCTACAGCATCAGGCAAGTCATTAATGTATAATACTTGCGACAAAGTACTCATCAAGACGAATCAAACGAGCCCAAACTCGATGGGGTTATGTGGTTTCATTACGGAGTTCCTGTGGCCACCTTCCAGCTCCATCGTGAGATCGGCTCCACGTCATCAAAATATTACATTGTCACGCGATTTGCATATTCGTGCAAAATTTCAGCTCAATCGGAAACCGGAAAGTGGGTCAAAGGGATTGACCATATTTGGGCCCACTATTGTGTCATCGCGTGTCTCAATCAAATATGATTCAAAAATCATGTCTTATTTTATTATGTTCAATTCACAAAATATTGATATTTCATTACAGATAACGGGACAGGTGAAACTAAATAAAAGCTTGTAAAAAGGCGCGCGCGATTGTAAAGAATGTGAAACAAAAGACGGTGTTTGGTTGTCTCGCAGAGAGTATGAAAAGTAGAGTATTCACCTCGAGGATAAAGCCTGTCTTCGTCTTAGGCGACTTGAACCCCTCGCTTCACTCAGGACTCTACATAAATCTACGAACGGAAGAGTTTGACGACGACCTTGTAGTAAAAAAAGCAGTCGTATCGTTGACTCCCAAACCGAAATACAGAACCGAAATACAGCACTGGATTTTTTCGAACTGTGCGGACTAAAAGGATTTTTCTTCCGCGAACGCTCAGACTGTGGAATGAGCTCCCCGCCGTGGTGCACGCAATGGAGTACAGCATGGGGCTCTTCAAAAAGGGTGTGAAGCGGTTTCTTCAGGGTAGGCAACGCGCGAGTGATACCCCAGGTGTTGCAAGCGTCCATAGGCTACGGTAACTGCTTACCATCAGGCGGGCCGTATGCTAGTGTGCCACCTTAGTGGTATAAAAAAAAACTGAAAATTAAAAAAATAGGAATATCTACCTTTGGTCTTGTTTGGCAGTCATCCTCCCTCCTATTGTTGCGAAGGTCAATGGTGTGGAAGCCATCTTCAGGAGCTTCGAAAGCCTTGTTCACGCATCCGCCAGTTTCCGCCATCTTAGCTTTCTGTTGACAATACAAATAATATTACTGCGGTTAATTTTCAAAGAAAGGAAGAGCATAGCGTTTTTTCACTAAAAGAGCGGCTCGACTGGGGAAGTACCTCCACCTTACAGAATACCGCAGCCAAAAACTTTATGTTGTGTTCCTGCGCGTGAGTAAGGTCGCCAGAGCTCATTGGGGAGGTTGGAAGGGTCGGTAACGCGTGAGTGATGCCTCGAGTGAGTAAGCGTACATTGGCTACGGTAACTTCTTACGGAGCAGACAGAACAGTAAGTAGGATATAAAAAAATTATATTATATGCGCATAACCAACCCTATCGCAAAAAGGTCCCTTCCACATCATAGATACAATCCCCGACTGTTGAGCTTAGATAGAAATATGGAAACCATGTTATTCACATTGCACAATGCAACAATAGCGTCCGCCATAGACAAATTATGGGAACCGGGCGCTGCGCGGGCGCAGGCGTGTGTGGCATACATGCATGCGCCGTGCGCGTCACAGAACTCATAGAATTGATATACATAGAATGCTAGATTTTATAATACCCTATTCTCGACTTTAGGCAAATATTAACAATCACTTTTAATAACCCATATCAGGTAAATGCCAAAAAGAGAAAATATTGTGTGGCAAAGAAAAACACCCCTTTGTCAAAAGCGACTTCTTAGTTTGGCCTTAATTTAGTACCATATATAATAGGATGTTTCCTGGGTAAAAATAATAATTATTCTAATTAGTAGCCATAAAAAGTGTGCCACACCGTAACGTCACGCGGAACTTCAACACACGATATCTTCGTATTTTTTTGTTTAATTGACAAAAGAAAAAATACGTATCACATATTTTTTGATATTTTAAATGATATACTAAATAGGATTTTTCGGGAAACTAGGCTATTTCAACTACAGAAATATCAACCTACAATGTTTCTATTATAGCCGTTATGATCGTCAGGTAGCAACAGATCGCCGATCCCACTGAAAAGAGTTCTAGAGTTCCGAGATCCGGGTTCTGCATTCCGCGTTGATTGCAAGCTATGTGGCGCCTTTGAAAGTAAAAAAAGTGTATGATGTATGATCAGTAGCGAATATAGCAGAACTCTAGAACTCTAGACTGTTTGCTGTGTGCACAATAATCAACACAGAATGCAGAACTCGGAACGCGCAACTCTAGAAATCTCTCTTTGGGATCGGCGCCTAAACCATCGAACTATGGTAACAAGTTCTATCTTGACGTATTTGAAGCACTTTGCACGCTGTCGCATAAGCTCAATCTCAGGAATCGCACCGAAAGAGATAGCAATTACCCAACCATAAATATACAAAGCAAACCAGCTTCAAGCATTCCAAAATTACAAAGCTGCATTTATTTTATTTTATTTCCAAAAACCTTACATGTTTTGCTTATTTAATAGTCGCCAAACTACTATTGCAGTTTGTAGGCGTGCACTCTTTCACAGTTTTGTTGTTTTTGTACGTACATTATTTACTTTATTACTTAACAATCACATGCATTATACCTATATTATTCTAGTCTAGTTACTTAAGAAATAAACATAATATATCATTTATTTCTTAAGCAGCTAGACTGCTTCTCTAATAAATTCTCTTTCACTTTTCTTTTTAAAGTTATTTTACATTTAATTTACATTTACATAATATCATACTACATAATAATTTAATTTACATGATATCATAATCACCTGCGTGACGCTTAACGTCCAATCATCGGAACAATTAACATGTAATAAATGATGCACTAAACTATGTAGGTACTAAATGGGTCGCCACACTATCATTTGATTTAAGCTATCGCCTTTTTTTTATTATCGTGGGGAAATCCTCATAGGATACCCGACCGCCCTGGGGGGGAGCGGTTGAGCTATCGCCTAACATATAACGACATTAATAATGCCATTAGCAAATTAGCGCGCTAACATCGGCCATATCTGCGTACCTACTATGTGAAATAACGCGCTAATTAATGGCATTACACGCAGGTGAAGCCCTAGCATAATACATACACACTTATAATCTACGAGTATTTTGTTACCGTTCGGTCGTACGTACCCTTTGCATAAAGAAAACTGTAATGGAGCGTGGTCCTTCTGTAATTATATATTCTATGTAGTGGCGCACGCGCAGGGTGCACGCCTTTCTACTCGCGTGACGTCACAACGTACAATCAGTTATGTGTCAGTGGGCACGCTGTGTTGTGGTGTAATGATACCCGGGTTGGGCAAGGATAATTTAACAACAACAGAATATTGGCTGGACCAAAACTGATCGATAAGTGAGAAATCATGTATTACTACCATTGAGCTATTGTTACTATAGAGAAGACGCCACACATCCGTTCAAGTATGGCTATCCGGCCACACTTGTTGTAGAAGGATGGACGAAACGCGTAAGTGCCGTGAAAATCACGATGTTTGCGAGAAAAATACTCCTAAACGTGTTTCTACTGTTTTCTTAGACTACTAATAATTGTTTCAGCGCTAAAGAGAACTTTAGCTGACTCAAAAAAAAAATGGGACTTATCCTTTGCTTATGTTAGCTTCTCTATACGTAGTAATAATAGCTCAATAGTTACTACCTAAGTTTTTGGCCATATGCTGAAACGCGCCTCACATTTTAAGTTATGATATGACTAAGTCATAGACGTTAACACAGCTCGATTGTATGGTATAGGATTTACTGAAGTATTTAACCACTTCAAAATTTTGAAAACTTCAATTATTGTTATTCAATATATTTTTCTTAACACTTTTGTTCAGTAAGAACTGAACGAACGTAGAGCGGAAAATTATAGCAAACAAAATTTTCTATTCGCTTACATTAATTCTTATAATCCTTTGAAACTCAAAGACTGTTACCTTGCTTGCTTATTTAAAGTGATCAAAACAAGAGAAAGTCATAGATTGTAAACGTAAAATACATCAACATCTACGTACCCACGACGGAGGCGATTATATTCCTCTCTCGTGTCAGTAAGCAGCATAATTTAATATAAAAGCCGGTATACAATATCATTTTCCGGGGCACTGAATACTATGTGGCGTGGAGACGGTGTCACGGCTGAAAATTGCCTCTTACGCGGGTTTCCCATCATTTGCCATCTTATTACCTAGCTTGTTTTATCATGAATATATGCATGTCATGTGATATTTCTAGGATTAGGTTAAATAAAGTCTTGGGTAGAGGTAGCAAGGTTTTGTATCATTTAGCTTGCGTAAAAAAATGCAGTTACCGTTTTGGTAAGAATTTGAAATTGTCTGTGGAAGATCGCCTTCTATTGCTGACTTCAAAGAGCAATACAGATTTGGAGTGAGAAAACTATTTATTTTTAAGTTAATTTATTTTTCTGTCTAATAAACTTTTACCAAAACATGAAACACTATGAGATTCACTAGTATAATAAATTCTAGTTCTTAAACCATGTTATATTTGGAGAAGATTAGTCAAACCACAATTATGCGTGGAAAATGTACGGTATTTCTATTATAGTAGTACTCATTTGATATTTTTGACATAGACTGCACAAAGCAAATAACATTAGCTTAGTAATATACCAAAAATAACTATAGGCTTTTCTCAACTCTTAAAAGTTTACTCGAGATTTTCATGAAAAATTTAAACCTGTGATAAATTGGGAGAATGTAATTAGTATTTGCACTGGTTAGAACAAATTCAATTAAAATTGAGATTGGATGGTGTCCGGAGATGGATGCACACTGTGGTCGAAACAATCAAACAGGAAAAAATAACGCAGCTTTACCAGTATATGATAAAGATATGTACAAAAGTTAACTTTTTAATTAGTTAATTGGAAATGCCTCGGGATCTATTGTACAAATACAGTTTAAACCATCCAACCCGGATAAGCCGTTGACGAGTTATCAGTGAACATAGATTTTAAAAAAAACCTCCATAACCTCCTCTTATTTGATGTCAATATAATTCCATCTACATTATTTGCATGGGTCATAAAAGTGAACATTTTACTGCAGTAAGTGACTGATACTGATAAGAAACAATGGTTTATAACTATATGAATGTTAGTGGCGTGTGGCAAGGATAACTACTCTACGATCGTAGTGACGTCGGATTCCGCAGCGAAGGACGTAGATTCGATTCTTAGAATAATCTTGAACTATCAAGAGTTTCTAGTCAAACGTAGAAAAAGTCGTCGAAAGAATCTCAGTCAACTTAATATCTGGCAAAAAAATTGCTTAGGCGCCGATCCCTCAGAGAGAGTTCTGGAGTTCCGAGTTCCGAGTTCTGCATTCCGTGTTGACTATTGTGCACACAGCAAGCAGTCTAGAGTTATGCAATATTCGCTACTGATCGCACATCATACACTTTTTCTACTTTCAAGGCGCCACATAGCTTACAGTCAACGCGGAATGCAGAACTCGGAACGCGGAACTCTAGAACTCTTCTCTGTGGGATAGGCGCCTTAAAGTAAAAAATATCGCCGGTGTCATTCGGGATGATGTAAAGATTCTAACAATACCCCATACATCCAAACTGTACAAGCATTTAAAAATTATGGTCTACATTTGAACTCTATTCTATGGTATGGTTATGGTGGAATCATAGTTCTATTTTAACTGTTTGAGAGGAATAAAAAAACTCTAAGCCCTACATGAACCCTAATAAATACACTCCTTTTTGGGCAGTTGGGTAAAAACCTCTAAAAAGTCGTGTAAAAGCACAGAGATAAATCTAAATAGATAACGCAAGTCCCTCCATCCGTATGAAAACCAAGCGTGTAACGTTTTTTGTACCTACCATAATGTCACAAGATTGATTTAGTTAGGCTGGCATTCGATTTCTAACGTGAAAATGAAGCTATCCTATTTGTCAGCTAAACTCATACCTCGCTACATATCCCTGGTGGACATGCAGCCTTATGCGAGTTCCCTGTCCGCGTAAAACAGTTTCAAAAGAAGAACATTGTGCCCCATTTCTGCACAGATATTGACACGTGAAGTACATACACTCGCGTCATCTATTTAGATGTATATCTGTGTGTAAAAGACTAAAATTGTTTATAGCTTATTTTCAACTATTTTTACTTAAATATTTGAGCATATTGATTTGTCAATTAATATAATCACAATATTATAATATTGAGTAAACGAACACGTTGATGCGGTGCCATTATCTATAAAACTAGTTTATTTGCACTCATTAGCATATATAATGAAACTATTCTAAGCAAACTTTCACTTTAAATCAAATTAGTCGGATCATTAGCTGTACACACCTACCAAAATTCGGGTGGTATAACGTTTTTCGTTTAGAAAATCTGAGGAAAGACTTATCTCTCGCCGTGCAAATGGGGTGTTAGGTAGGCCTTTAAATGTCATGTCTTTTAATTTCTCATTTAAAAAAACAAATGCTAAGCAATATCTAACTTTAATCGGTTAAACGATGCGCGATATAATATTTTACTTATAAAACGTGCATTTGCTTCTCAGATGTAATTAAAAAGAGTAATACCGAACCTAAATTCAAAGTATAATAATGGCCTATTCGAATAAAATATCTTGAATTATTATTAGTGAAAGAAAGTTAAACAAAGGGTGTTCAGCGTTCATAGACATTATCTCAGTGGTCACGGTACAGTAAGTTTACGGTAATTTTATGGGTATTCTTGCAAGAGAACACCATGTAAATTATAGGTATGCAGTAACTATTGTAAATGATCATTAAAAGTAACAAAGTTGGCTTTAAAATGGAGTGGATGAAAATGTTAGAAATAAATATTCTCTCGGATTTTAATCTGTTAGCAATTTAATAACTGCAATCACACGTATCGAAATAATTGGACTGTTTTACAAAAAACTTAAACCGACTTCAAAGTACACTAAGAAGTAATCAAATCCTGATCTGATGACAATGGGACCAAACGGGAAGTGTACCCTTTCAAATAAAAAAAGAATTTTCCAAATCGGTTAATAAATGACGGAGTTATCAGGTAACAAACATAAAAAAAATAAAAAATACATTCGAATTGAGAACCTCCTCCTTTTTTTGAAGTCGGTTAAAAAAACTAATTGTACGAAAACAATAAAGGAATGGTTGAATTTATGACTAACCAATTAGTTATGGTGTGATAAGAAATGCTTGTAGGTGACGGAGTCGCACAATATAAGTATGCAAATATTTAAAGTCGAAAGTACGAACATATTTCTTTGTTTGGACTTAACCGCAACCACGTCTTGTAGGTTACCTTCCAATAGACTTAAGATTACATTGATAGCTAGATGGATATAGATATAACACTTTATTGTACACTAAAAACCATATAATCAAAACAAAAGAGAAACAAGAAGAGCACTTTATATTAATTATAAGAAAAGAAAGAAAGAAAAAAGTTTTATTCCAGACAACACACAACATTACATTAACGACACAAAATATAAAAAATAATAATAATAATAATAATAGTAATGTTGCGTGATGCCAGGAATAGATCTCGACTCAGCATTGTGCTTAGGTTACACTGAAAAAAATATACTACAAGTGACTACAAAATTTTATTTAACAGTAACACAAAATTTCACGACCAATAACCTATACAGAGTGACTTGCGAACTAAACATACCAGTAACAAAACTAGTTTTTGTTTGTTACTAAATTATTTGATTAAATGTAACTAAAGTTAGTTTCCTGACAACTAAAGTTACTTTCCCGACAACAAAACGTCAACTTACATAACTAGTTTTGTAGATCATTTTTTTCAGTGCAGTAAAAAACTTACCCTCGCTAATTATCGTTAAGAAGCGATATCTGAGCGATTTTTGTCATCCGAAGACTACTTAACTACAGGCAACTGAAATGTCAATGGGCAGGCAATATTATAATAGACTACGAGAGGCGTCTATGTAAAGGCGTGAGATGATCTCGCAATACACCAAGATTGACAAGCCGTTGAAAGCTTCTGAATGGAAGCGTTTCAGTGCATATACATGATCTTCCTTCAAGGCCGATAGAAGCCAAAGATCATGGGTTTGAATCCAACAAAAAGCTCGAGCATATGGTGCAGGAAAACATCGTGAGGAAGCCAAAGCTTGGTGATAGGGTACTTTGTAGTATCCGCCTGGTTTGCTACTGTGCTCCGGCAGCTGCACTTGAGATCCTGTCTCACCATGGTAAGATTATGTGCAAACATTATGGCTATCATGTATCAAACAATCAATCTGAATTTTTATTAAATTTTGGTCCTGATAAGGCATTTTACAATTGACTCTACCACCGTTTCGGAAAATACTTTATTTAGAAGACTGTTCATAGTAGTCGCGCCATTCAAGCAGTTATTTGGCTGTTTAATTTTATTTTTAATTGGAACGAATTTATAATGCAAACTCTTCATTATGATGATTTACTTTTGTTGTTTCTTCTCTTTTTTTCGCTTCGTTCTTGATCCTGGCCCGCTATACAATTACCCCGCGCTTTCAAATATATCGCCAAACACCACCTACACACAGATAAACATACAATAACAAAATTTCACATCATTACACTACATATTAACATCGGTGTAAGTGCAGTGCAATCGTCTCCGCATCGTGGGTAAGTGGTAGAGCTATAAGTCCTCAATTTTTCCATCGATTACCGCGAGATCTGCGCAAATCACCGGCCACAGGGTGAATCCTGTGCCCGGCGTGATTACAGAGTAAAGAAAATAAAACAGAAACAAAATAATTTATGAAAAATCAGGTCACAATGCGCCAATGAGAGAACGAAACTGCAAAGTAGCCGAAGAAAAAGAAAAGCATGATGTAGACAATGAAAGAGAAGTATGTTACAAGTCATGACTAAAGGTACTTAATCCAAGAGGACGCCTATGTTCAGCGGTGGGCATTTCTGGGCTAGATATAATAGTGATTGATTTTATCCGAAATTGTAGTGTGTCACGTTGACTAGAATATAACCTACTAATAACTTCCGGCCGTTTCTCGCAAGTGGGTAAACAAGTGATAAACGTGTTTCACGCTGTGTACACGCATTATCTTATTTGTCTTATGTACACAGACAGTACTATTTATTTTTAAATTAATAACAAGAGAATGGAGGTAGTATATAAAGGCGTGGTTTATACTAATGTGTCGAATATGAAAGTAGATGTAGAGGCACCAAAGACTTCTGGAGGAAATCTGACTGACTGAGTGAAAGACAATGCACAGTCGAAACTGGCGAACTTAGAGGAAATTTGTAGGAAATATTTCTAGGGGTGAAATAATTACGGGCTTTCAAAATTGGCAACACCTAATAAGAGCTAGTTGTGGGAAGAGAGAGTGTAAATAAGGAGTGAGATGCAGACTGCTTAAAGTGATAAGGAGCGATTGTCCCATATACATTTTATCATGATCTGACCATGGAAATTGAAGTTATGATGGAATTCAAGGGCGAAACAAGCAGATAAAGTTGTATCTATAGTTTTTATACCACTAAGGTGGTAAATGAGCAAACGACGGACCTGATGGTAAGCAGTTACTGTAGCCTATAGATGCTTGAAACACGAGGGGTATAATCATGTAGTTGGAGGCACTACGAAAATATTAATATCTGTATCGATCAATCAGCCGATATCAGTAATTGTAAAATATCTAACATATTTTATAATGCTGCGTCATACATCACATCAGATCAGATGACAAAGTAACCAGCTCCGCTTTTGATTCTCTTGTGTACATAAGACGAAATCTTTTGAATGCTGTGGCGTGGAAATTATAGATATAAATTTGATAATTATTTGCATTTATAGAACTCCAACTTCAGATCCATCCATTTTCTTGAACAAACTAGAATGTTTACTTTTTAATTTAAATGCTAAATTTAAAAATAAAAAAATTATAATTACAGGTGACTTCAACATAAACACATTAAGATCAGGTAAAATCACTGATCACTTCAAGGACATTGGCAAAAACTTTAACTTAATAATACATATCGATCAGCCTACTAGACAAGGGTCATGCATAGATCATATATTGAGTAATATAAATGGAGCAACGACTTTGGTCTTGCCTTTGTATCTGTCGGATCATGAAACAGCTCAATTGCTTTATTTCCCGGTTAAAAGGAAGTGCTCTAGACCCAATTATGTTTACATACACAAACGGGTTTATAATACGGAGTACATTGAAAAATTTAAAAGTTGTATCGCTAATCTGTCTTTTGCAGAGGTTTATGAGGAAAATGATTTTAATTTGGCATTCGGTCAGTTTCATGATACAATATTGCTATTTTACAAACTGTGTTTTCCAACCACTAAAATAAAAATTGCCGATACCTGCAAAAATTCTCAAAAGTGGATAACAAGAGGCCTAAAACTGAGCTGCAAAGTTAAACGAAAATTGAGATACAACTATTATAGATATAAAACAAAAGTGCATAAGCTTAAATATCAAACGTACTCAAGAATATTAAAAAAATGTATGTTCAATGCTAAGAAAAATCACAACAAAAACTTCATCAAGAATAGTAAAAATATATGCCGGGCATCCTGGAAAGTCATAAAAGACGAAAGTGCAAATCCATTATCAAACTGTAATATAGATAGTATTGAGAACAGCAACAATGAAATAATAACTGATCCGACATGTACAGCCTCGACATTTAACAAGTATTTTATTGAATTGACAAATGGTGATCCAAATTTAAATTATTTTAATAAAAATAATGACATTAAATACATTAATAGATCTGATAATACCATGTTTTTAAGTCCCTTTTCGGAGTGTGAAGTTCAGAAGCAAATAAAGACTCTGAACGACACTAACTCTGAAGGCTTTGATGGAATTTGCACAAAAGTAATTAAATTGTGTATAAATGAACTGGTTCCCATATTGTGTTATCTTATAAATAAATCGTTTGAAGATGGAGTTTTTCCTAATGTCCTGAAATACTCGATTATAAAACCAGTATTTAAAAAAGGTGATAAAAACAACCTAACTAACTATCGGCCCATAACGTTGATACCAATAATGTCTAAAATATTCGAAAAATGTATGCATGCTAGATTAATTAATTTCTTTTCTAAATATAGTATAATAAAGAATGAACAACATGGGTTTCAAAAAGGTAAATCGACAACACTGGCAATTTATTCACTCGTGAGCAATGTCATCAATAACATAGACAAGAAAATACTTACTACAGTTTTATTTTTCGACATGTCTAAGGCTTTCGATTACGTTTCACATGAAATCTTATTGGATAAACTTGAACATTATGGAATTCGAGGACCTACTTTACAATGGATTAAGACTTATCTACAGGATAGACAGCAGTGTGTTGTTATAAACAAATTAGATGGAAGCAACATTATCACTGCGTATGAGTCTGAATACATGTTTAATAGATACGGTGTTCCTCAAGGAAGCGTATTGGGACCACTTCTGTTTTTGATTTATATCAACGATTTGCCAAATATAACTACACACAAATGTATTCTTTTTGCTGACGACATATCAATTGTTGTTTCAAATAATAAAAATAATGAAATTAATAACCATGAATTTGACATCAATAGTACAATTAAATCTATAGTAAACTGGCTTGACATGAACAATCTGAAAGTAAATTTTAATAAGACACACTATATACAATTTAATCATGCAAATACATTAAATATATGTTATGAGAATGATCCTATCACGGAGACAGAAACAGTAAAATTTTTAGGCTTGAATCTAGACAGAGACATTAAGTGGAAAACTCACATTGGTACCGTATGCGACAAAATTAATCGATTTGTATATGTCCTCAAACGCTTGACTAATGTAATCAACCAAAAAACTGCATTGGTAGCTTATCATGCCTACGTAAGCTCAGTACTAAGGTATGGTTTACTGATATGGGGTAATAGTGTTAATTTCAATAGAGCATTTATAGCTCAGAAAAAATGTATTAGAGCAATGTGCGGTGCAGCACCTTTTGACTCCTGTAAGCCACTTTTCAAAAAACTAGAATTACTCACCCTACCTTGTCTATATATCTTTGAAGTCTGCATTTTTGTGAAGTTGCACGGGGATCTGTTCACCAGAGCTGGTGATATGTATCCACGCAGCACGAGACATACTGATAGGCTTGTATTGAATCATAAACCAAGAACGATGCTATATCATAAAAACTGCTCTGCAATGTGTGTTCAAATATATAATAAAATACCCATAGACATAACTGCTGAAATGAATATACGTAAATTTAAGACATGCTTATTTAAATGGTTAATACAATATAATTTTTATGACCTGAAGGAACTAATGATATTGTAATTTGAATTTATTTGAAATTGATTATTTTAATGTTTTGTGTTTTAATTTGTTTTATATCATTTTGTAATTTGAATAATAATTAATTTGTATTAAATATGCTCTTATATGCCATTGTGTAGTAAACCTATGAAGTAATGTTGCATGCTATATATAATAGCAACACATGTATGACCTAATAATAATGTACCTGACATCTTTTACAACCATGTCTTATGTCTTATGCAAATAAAATTTATCATTTATCATTTATCTAAACGACTTCCAAATAGAAATAAGACAGGTGGTTGCAAACTTTCGTCCGCTCATACCAAAGAAGATAATACAGCCACTGCTAAAAACAAAGATAATAAATAAAATGAAAGAAAAACTAACGTAGAACAATTTACTTATGTACACGCTAAACTAAAACTAAAAACTTGTGATGATAAAAAATATTCGAATTATCTAGGATATGATACTAATGTAGAAACAATATTTTACTATTTATTGGTAGAAAACAAGAAACTATATATATGAACAATGAAACCTTAAATCTAAATTAAAAGTTAACTAAAATTAAAAATTACAAATAGAAAACTTGTCCCAAATCGCTGCCCTGTGCAAACGTACCAAGAAGGCTGGCGGCATTGCCACGTTGGATTGCAATGCTTATTCGTTGGCCTAAATAGACGCCAGCCCTCTTGTCACGTGAGGTCTCAACTAGGCGATGTGAGACCTCGTTAAACAAATGGTGAGCATCTGGCCCCCACGGCCCCAGCGTTTCAACCCCAAACGCCGCAAATATGTACCCATCACCAAGGGTAGCATATTTGCGGCGCTTCAGACCTTCTTGCTGGGCGGCAGCGGCACCGGCCGTAACTGAGGTAACTGGAAGGTGAGACGGAGCTAAGGTGTCGACGCATGTAGCGTTCCACACCAAAGGTCGTCCCACCCTCCAGGGTACCAAAGTCATTCCGTCCGGTCTCTTGCCATCTTCCCGCACCAAACCGTTCGGTTCTAAAACGGCTGGCACACCGGAAGTGACAAGAGCCCGGCGGATGAGATCGTTAATAGCCGCATGCCGCGACATCCGCCCAGCACTCCTGCTACACGAAAGCCCGTGATGGCCAAGACGCTCAACATTGTCACCACAAAGGCAGCGATGGGGGACAATACATTTAGCCCCTAAACGGAGACAACATCCTATTTTGAAACAAGTGTTGTCGAGTAACGTACCCGTATTAGGAGATGGAAGGCATTGAAGCCAGAGCCCTGACTCCCATTTTGTAGAAGCGAAGAGACGAGCTCGCTCAGCAACGTTGCTAGATGAATCGATAAGGTAATTTTGAGTAAGCCTGCAGAGTGGCTCGTCCCATCGCCTCTGTGACACCGGTGTGGCTGGAGCATCTGTATTGGGACAGGCCAAGATCCAAGCGTTTCTGGCCTCAGCCAGCCACGACACCTCAAAGTCACGGAGTGACGGACTAAGGATTTTTCCAATGAGGCCCCGTGTGCTATGGACTGGGGACAGAAACGCTGGTAATGAAACACTTGAAATTTTTCGGATACCCAGGCCTCCAAACCGGATTGGTAGAGAAGCCTGAGTCCATGTACGATCATCTAAATCAATATTTAAAATGGATATGAGTGTTTGCTTTATGATACTGTCTAATTTATATAAAATATCCTGATGTTTCCAAAGATGGCAACTTCGTAAAACGTATGTGAATTTAGGTACAAAAAGACAATGCCGAATAATAAAATATGCCATATGAGTGTTAATTTGTTCCAGTCTATCTGACGTTGAATTAAAATTTTGAATTTGCTCATCAACAAAAGTTTGAAACGATTCATCGAAAATCGGAGAGCCTAGGAGGCGAAGTCAACTCTTATCAATAAGTTTTAAATTTGGCGCTAAAGAGTTGAATTGAGAAACTATTAAATTTGAATCGAGTATACTATCGAAAATAAAAAGTTCGCATTTGGAAAAATTTAATTCTAAACCAATTTGGTGAAATTCCCTAACTAAAGTTTTAAAGTCATCAAGGACAGTGTTCACATCGCCACCTAGGGTCCCGTCATCTAGATACCACAGGTTAAATTTTGAATTTAGTTTTTGTATGATTGGATGAATTGCGAGACTGAAAATGGCCGGCCCCAGAGGGTCACCCTGTTGACAACCAGTAGCCGAGATCAGGGTGTGGCTTTTATACATAAGATTAGAAGGAGAACTATAGTTTTGCCAGAGAAAAGGATATACTAACGGAATTTGTTTTTGAACTTCTGTCAACAAGGTGCCTCGGTCTATTGAATTGAAAGCATTTTTTACGTCCACCTTCAACAGTATCTCACCACCCTGAGATGAAAGAAAAGTGCGGAGTGCATGTACGGCAGCCTCACACCCACCCTTAGAAACAATTAATACAAATGAAAGATTCTCTTACACATACAAATATATTCAAAAAATACAGTTTACAGTTACAACAACAAAAAGTACGGAAGCAAAATAAGATATTCATTGTATTCACTAACGACGAATTCAATTACAAAAACTTAATTACCATTAAAAAGATAGGGGAGCCACTATCTATGTTAATATTTAAATGTTAATAACCTCGGTTTAGAAATAGTTAAGAATTTAGTAGGTAAAACTGGAATTGGTAACGCATCAATAGCTAAATTAGATTTAAGTCAACTTAAGATTACAGAACTAGGAAATAAAATTAGGAAGTACAGTAGTAATTCTGTTATTAAATCGATTATTGTTATTACATCTAAACAATTTGGAAGGTTTGCGGAAAATAAAGTAGTAATTACAACAAAAAACCTGTTGAAGGCAAAGAATTTGACGACGCGCGACAACAATCTATAAATGCAGTGAAGTTAAAAGGTGTTCTGTCACGGTGGATAATAGCATAAAAATAAGATTTTATTACTTAATATAAAGAACATAGAGTATTGGAATAAAGGTTAGGTTACTCCTGACCCCTAGACAAGGTGAATATCGAAAATCGTCATCGGTATTACCCAACTGATATGGCGCGTCGTGAATCTTCGTTCGCACAGAAAAGAAAGTATGGCCCCGAAGATTAACGAAAGAATGCTTAAAACTTACAATCAACCTTAGATCACTACTATAGGGTTCATAATACACTGCAGCTACAAGTTCCGTCTCACTTGCAAGTCACGCCCCTCCGCACGGCGCGCGCTAACATGGCAGCAGCTGCCGACCAATAGCGTTTCCCGCGCTTTGAAAATGTATCTTCTGCGCAGGTATATCGGTAAGTCATATCAGTTGGGTACTAACTACTGTACTAAACTATCAACCTTTGTATACAATTAGCGATATCAATCTTGTCTAGATCCCCAGGTTAAGGAACAGATTAAATTGAAATAAAACAGGTAAATTATCGGCACTCGTTGAAGGTCTAGATAAATTAATTAATAATTAATCAGATGAACAAAGATAATTTTAAATGGATTATTACTTGTTTGTACTATCTACTACTGTATCTCTTGTATTATTATGTGGTGCGCAAATAAAGTGTATTAGTATCTTTAATGGTGCCGATTCTGTTGTAAATCGCACTAAACTAATTTTAGTCACATCACATCTCTTTCTTACGAACATTACTGAAAAAGGATAGAACATGTTTAAAGCTGTCAAATTAGTCTTTGCCGTCTTCATTTGCGGGTATTTAGACGTAACCGCGATAGATGGCGACTAAATTTATACTGAAAACAAGCATTGGACTAATTTGACAGGACTACATTTCTTACACCCTTTTCTTATGTTCTTTGTTAGAAAGAGACATAGTGAGACTAAAATTAGTTTAGTGGTACACAACAGAATCAGCACCAATATCTAATATTTAATAAAGATTATCTAATATAATATGCTACCGTTGGGAAAGTCAGTCATTCATTCAATTTAGGCCCCAGAAGGGCACTGATGAAAATGAAAACTAAAGTTACCAAAAGAAGTCGAAACTAGACCTTCAACTGAAAAGAATCCGGCAAGACTCTCAGCAAGGTAACATTATTTTGACCGGCCAGCTGGCGCGGTTGCGCCGCAGGTCGTGGATTCGATTCCCACACAGGACATGCATTTGTGTGCATCATGAACATGTCTGTCTGTATGTCCTGAGTCTGGATGTAATTATGTATATTAAGTATGTATTTACAAACAAAAAGTAGTATATGTTTTATATCAGTTATCTGGTTTCCATAGTACCTACAAGCTCTGCTTAGTTTGGGATCAGATGACCGTGTGTGTCCCAGGATATTATTATGTCCTAGGATATTAAAACCAAGCTTAAAACTCTACACGCCCTTACTCTACAAGCCCTAACTTCACAAACTCTACACACCGTAGTCAAAATATGTGGCTGGGCCGTTTCGGCTGAATTTTATATATACATATAGATAAAAGCGCACATTATTTCCAAGAAATTACTTATGATCTTTAGCTACTTAGTCTGATATACAGAACAACTTATTTTAAACACAGGGGAATAATGAAAACCAGGAACAGAATAGAAGTAAATCTCAAGAACATTGATATTATAACGAAAGTAAACGAATCTCATCACCAGTCTTTAAGTAGATTCTTGGATACAGAGAAGATTTTCAACTCTTCATTCGCAAAAATTGCTAAAAGGAATTCCATTCCTCGATTGTAAATACCTACTGTCATTTTTTCGGCTTCGCTCGCGTATGATTCCGTCAGCCGATGTCGATACAATAAATGTAATTATGTTTTTTTTTATAAATACCACAATTACCTAGTCTCGAAGTTAAGTTTTTAGGCTTTTCCCTTTTCTGGATTCGAACGAACAAACCGATTTATTTAAATTCAAAAGTCGTTTTAGAGTTCCGTATCCAAAGGGTGCCAACGGGACTCTATCATTAGTGATACAAATAATATTACCGAACCAATATGTGTTGTTAATTTGCCAATTATAGACCTCCTTTATTTTACAAAATGTGTAACGGTTAACGAAAAACAGGCTGTTGGAAATTAGCTATTGCTACATCGAGAACGCTCACATTATGGAATGATCTTCCCGCCGCATACCTACTTTCTCAAAGGAGTACAGCATGGAGTTCTTCAAGAAAGGTAAAGAGATTTTTGTAGGGGCAGCAACGCGTGATGACCACTAGAGATGTGCGAGTCACCTGCGCGTCCACCAGAGATGTGCGAGGTAGCGGAGCGGTGCGAGGACGCGTAGCGAAGCTATGAAACTGTGTGACTCCTTCCACCATAGAAGAGCGAGGAATGTGTTATGTGTACAGATGAGCGGTGCGAGGATGGTTAGCGGACTTTTTTCGGATATGACTTCACAAACACCATGTATTGACTGACGGGTAGGCGCACATTTTCATTCGCAAATTTATGCACACATTCCTCGCTCACATTCCTCGCACACATTCCTCGCTCACATTCCTCGCACACATTCCTCGCACACATTCCTCGCAAACATTCCTCGCTTACATACCTCGCAACGTAGCTTAGCACATCTCTGGTGCACCCCCGGGTTTTGCAAGCATCTATAAGCTAAAGTAACCGATTACCAGTTACCAGTCGATCTGTCTGTTTGTGATAAAAAAAGAAACTTTGTGTAAGATCTGTCTACAAGACTAGAATATGATAATGGGAGCGGTATGCACAGAGAGCTAGCATTCTCACGTGCGAACGTTTGAAAAGCTGCTGAGAGAGTTTCGAGATGAATGTCGGTCGACGTATTGCGGTATGACTTGTCATTTGTGTTGATATCATTTGAATAATATCAAGTAAGTAGGTAGAGACCCTCTACCTACCTCTACCTATTTGGAAATTCACAAAAAATACTACATGCACAGTGGTAGAGTATTTTGTAGTACCCACCTGCCTGGTTACCTTAATTGAAAATCTGTCGCAAAGTACCTACTTTGTCAGTAATAACTAAGACGGAACACAAGCGGGAGTAGAACTTTTTGCAGAAGATGACAGATTTGTTTACCTTCTGTTTAAAAACTGAAGAGCAGCCATGGCACTAAAACATTGGCCTTTGCTCCGTCCGTCCGTCCATCCGTCCGTCCGTCCGTCTGTCAGTGGGCTTTATCTCATGAACCTTAATAAGTAGACAATTTAAATTTTCACAGAATGTGTAGACCGTATATCTCTTGCCGCTATAACAACAAATAATAAAAATTGAAAATTAAAAAGGGCCCCATACCAGAAACATCTTTACCGGATCCTTCGTGTGTAAGCCAGAGTCGTACTTGACTGGTTTTTATTGAGTTTTAGCGAAAGTTACGAACAGGTTAGGTCACCAGGTGTCTCCTGTTTTTTTCGATCGACAAATTGTATATAACTGGGTTTTTTTAATCAATATCACAAATCTTTACGAACTGCGAGCGGAATTAACGTTTTAATTTATTTAGTCATTTAAAGCAATCGGAATATTAATTAAACTAGGGCAATATCACTAATTACTTACTTTTATTTCCAAACGTTACAAAATCATCCCTTTTTGCCACAAAACATTTCAATTGCACTAAAACTCTCACAGCACTTACACAATAACTATCTGATCGCATAAAGATCGATTATGAAACCGGAATCCGCGTAATATAAAAAAGAAAGTAAGAGTGACGGCGTGTAGTCGCGATATAAATTTTGGAGCCGGCGATGCGTGCACCTATCCACCTGGCCCGCGGTAGACTGCGCGCGCGCCCGGTCAAGGACCGTAGCGCCTGCGCCTGCGCAACCTGTCCGACCGGATATTGTAGGGTTGCCAATACGTATGGGAAATTATGGATTATACACGCTTCACCGCACAAAAATGGTGGTGCCTTAATTAATTGTTGATGCAATGGAGCTTAATGACTATGCAGCAGGTCGCGTTTGATGCTAATGTTAGGCGCCGATCCCACAGAGAGAGTTCTAGAGTTCCGAGTTCCGAGTTCTGCATTCCGTGTTGACTATTGTGCATACAGCAAGCAGTCTAGAGTTCTAGAGTTCTGCAATATTCGCTACTGATCATACACTTTTTTTTACTTTCAAAGACCCCACATAGCTTACAGTCAACGCGGAATGCAGAACTCGGAACGCAGAACTTTAGAACTCTTCTCTGTGGGATCGGCGCCTTATGTTGTATGCAACGAAAACTTAGCATATAGAGGATTTTGTGAATTCATTCAAAACATTCAGATTCGAAAGTGAGACAAATAAAAAATTGGGTAATACCAAACAGTAGAATGAAAGTGCCTCCTTATTTAGTTACACAGTCACAATTCCACATCATTGTGGTCTACATTACATCGTCATTATTAAGGACATATGCCCTTCCTCTTAATAAAAATAACAATGTTGTAGTGCCATAGCTGCTCTTAAGTTTCCAAACAGAAGGTGAACAACTCTGCTATCTTCTGCAAAAAGTTCTACTCCCGCTGCTGTTCCGTCTTAGTTATGTATTAAACATAGGTTTTTTTTACCACCATTACACAGTAGTATAGTAGCACACACTATAAAGGGGTCTCTCAATTGTAACAGACAAAGTACTTTGCGACACTTTCAATGAAGGTAACCGCAGGCAGGTGGATACTACAAAGTACTCAAATAGGTAGAGTCTCTCTCTACCTACTTACTTGATACTGTTCAAATGATATCAACACAAATAACAAGTCATACCGCATACGTCGACCGACATTCATCTCGAAACTCTCTCAGCAGCTTTTCAAACGATCGCACGTGAGAATGCTAGCTCTCTGTGCATACCGCTCCCATTATCATAAGTATTCTAGTCTTGTAGACAGATGGTACACAAAGTTTCTTTTATTTATATCACAAGCAGACAGATCGACTGGTAATCGGTTACTGTAGCTTATAGATGCTTGCAAATCCCGGGGGTGCACCAGAGATGTGCTAAGCTGCGTTGCGAGATATGTAAGCGAAGAATGTGTGCGAGGAATATGTGCGAGGAATTTATGCGAGGAATGTGTGCGAGGAATGTATGCGAGGATTGTTTGCGAGGAATGTGTGCGAGGAATGTGAGCGAGGAATGTGTGCGGAATTTGCGAATGAAAATGTGCGCCTACCAGTCAGTCAATAAATGGTGTTTGGTATAGAGGTCATATCCGAAAAGAGTCTGCTAGTTATCCTCGCACCGCTCATCTGAACACATTCCTCGCATATCTCTGGTGGAAGGAGTCACACAGTTTCACAGCTTTGCTACTTCAATTCAATTCAATTCAAAATCATTTATTCAAATAGACCTTCGCAGGCACTTATGAAAAGTCTGACTCTAATACTCTAATACCGGTTCGGAAGGTTACAATTGCTGAGAAGAGCCGGCAATAAACTCAGCAATTACTCTTTTCAAAACAAGCTACGCGTACTGGTGGACGCGCTGGTGACTCGCACATCTCTAGTGGTCATCACGCGTTGCTGCCCCTGAAAAAATCTATTTCCCCTTCTTGAAGAACTCCATGCTGTACTCCTATGAGAAATTATGTGAAGGGAAGATCATTCCATAATGCGAGTGCTCAAGATGTAGCAATAGCTAATTTCAAACAGCCTGTTTTTCGTTTACCGATACACAAAATTAAAAAAAAATTGAATAATGGAACTATATAATTGGCAAATTAACAACACATATTGTTTCGGTAATATTATTTGAAATGCTGTAGATTTGTTCCATTTGAGTAAATAAATGGATGGCAGACTTTGTATGAGGCTTGGACCACGGCCCGAACTAGTGAGGATCCTAACATCTCTGATGCGAAACGCAAATTTAACGCTGCCTCGAGGTTCAGTAAGCGAATGATTGCCAGGGCTAAGTTCGATTTCGTCGGCAGGTTTGGTGAGAGGCTGACTAGCCTTCCATCTGGAAGTCGCGCTTTCTGGTCTCTTGCTAAAGCTGCTGAAGGAAACTTTTGCCAGTCGTCCTTGCCACCACTGCGTAAGCCGGACGGAAACTTGGCCCATAGTGCAAAGGAGAAAGCTGATCTTTTGGGCTCTCTCTTTGCCTCGATCTCGACTTTGGATGACGGGGGCGCCACACCGCCTACCATCCCGCGGTGTGACATCTCCATGCCGGAGATCAGCATTACCCAACGGGAAGTCCGGCGGGAATTGCTTTCTCTGGACGTCCATAAGTCGAGTGGGCCAGACGGTATACCGGCAGTGGTGTTGAAGCGGTGTGCTCCTGAATTGTGTCCTGTACTGACGCGTCTTTTCGCGCTTTCCTTCACCAAAATGAAAGTCCCGTCTTCGTGGAAGACTGCCCACGTGCACCCAGTGCCCAAAATGGGCGATAGATCGGACCCGACGAATTACAGGCCTATCGCCATCACGTCCCTTCTCTCCAAAGTCATGGAGCGAGTGATCAACACGCAACTCCTGAGATACCTAGAGGATCACGATTTGTTGAGCGACCGACAATATGGCTTCCGCCACAGTCGCTCGGCTGGTGACCTTCTAGTGTATCTCACACAGCGTTGGTCTCTCGCCATCGAGAGTCAAGGTGAGGCATTGGCAGTGAGCTTAGATGTGGCATGGGCGTTCGATCGGGTCTGGCACCGGGGTCTCCTGGCGAAGTTACCAGCATACGGGCTTCCCGAGGGACTATGCAAATGGGTCGCCAGCTTTCTGTCCAGCAGATGCATAAGAGCCGTCGTTGACGGCAGTTGCTCCGATAGCATGGACATAAATGCCGGCGTCCCGCAAGGCTCTGTGCTGTCCCCAACACTGTTCTTACTGCATATCAATGATATGCTGTCTATTGACGGTATTCATTGTTATGCAGACGACAGTACAGGGGACGCTCATTACACGGGCCGTGCTAATATCCCTCGTTCCGAGGTGGAGGAAAGCCGCGAACGGCTGTTGTCTGAAATCGAGAGTACACTTTCTAGTGTCTCCGATTGGGGTCGACTAAACCTAGTCCATTTCAACCCCACTAAGACACAAGCCTGCGCGTTCACCGCTAAGAAAACCCCATTTGCTGTAGCTCCACAATTCCAGAACACGTCCTTGAACATCAGTAAAAGCATTGGGATCCTTGGCGTCGACATTTCTAGCGATGTTTTGTTCCGTAGTCACTTAGAAAACAAGGTTAAGCTGGCATCCAAAAAGCTTGGAGTGCTCAACAAAGCGAAGCAGTACTTCACGTCGGGCCAAAGACTGCAACTTTATAAGTCGCAAGTCCGGCCTCATATGGAGTACTGCTGTCATCTGTGGGCGGGGGCACCTGGGTACCAGCTTGGGCCTTTAGACTCGGTTCAGCGACGTGCTGCTAGTATTGTTAACGATCCTGAGCTCACAAGCGGTCTAGAGCCTCTCAGTCTGAGGAGAGACTTTGCCTCCTTATGTGTATTCTACCGCTTGAATAACGGACAGTGTTCTGAAGAATTGTTTAAGATGATGCCCACGGCTACATTCTACCATCGCAACTCTCGCCATCGACAGGGAGTCCATCCCCACATATTGGAACCAAAATTGTTTCGAACTGTGCGGTCTCAAAGGAGCTTCCTTCCGCGGACGCTCAGATTGTGGAATGAGCTCCCTGCCGTGGTTTTCCCAATGGAGTACAGCATGGGGTTCTTCAAAAAGGGTGTGAAGAGATTTCTGCAGGGTCGGCAACGCGCGAGTAACACCCCTGGTGATGCAAGCGTCCATAGGCGGTAACCGCTTACCATTAGGCGGGCCGTATGCTTGTTTGCTACCTAAGTAGTATAAAAAAAAAAAAAAAAAAAAAAGACGTAGCAATGGACGTAGCGCTTTTTTTTGTTTTTACTAAGTACGTGCGTCATAAACACTTAACAATAGTGACCCCAAGAAGTGACATTCTGTACATTGTGCTATAGACCAATAAGGTTACCTGTATAGGTTACATTCTCTTTTGTATGATTTTTTATAACTTTGAGAACAAAGTATTTTAGGTACAACCTTAGCGTAGTGTCTTCCTCGTCCTTACTAGAGTTGGCTTTTTATTATAGCTACATAGCTCATCAACGCGTATCAAATGTTTTTTTTAAATAAAATATGGTGACTCTACCGGATACGCCGCACGTTATTGTTAAAGCCTGAGAATGAGCTTGTAATGTGGCTTTGAAAGGCTTATACAACTAGTATTATAATGATCAAGTGCAATTTTGGACAAAAAAGTTTGTGAGGTTGCATTTTGTGATATATTGAAGAAGAAGGTTTAGCCTACCCTAACTGCCACGCTATCCGACAAATAAAGAAAAAAAAAAGATAAAATGCTATTTATTGGACACACAGATTCACACACAACAATAAGAAAAAAAAAAGCAACTTAGTAACATAAAAAATATACCAACTAAAAGAAGTAATAATAATGCAATAATTTGCGTGTGATATCGTGGGTCCAAATCGCCCCAGCTCAGCATGTGCTGCAGATATGTGTGTAATATATGTGTATGTGTGGGTGAATATCTCTGTCCAAATTATCTCACTGTTAATAACTAAGTAAACGCATTATATTTGTTTGTAATTGTAATTATTAGTATTTATCTATGTGTCTATCGCTTCTATTCTCTTCTTTACCTGTTTCTGTAACTACTTATGTGGAACTTTAGGTCTATCTGTAACTATTTCTAATTTCTATATATATAACTTGTAAGACTGTATGTTTCCCAAATATTGAATAAAAAAAATGTCTGTTTTCAAAGTCAAAGCCAATTCAATTTAGGCCCTAATAAGGGCACGTATAAAGGTCAAAGCTACTGAAGTTACCACCAGTTCGTAAGTCGGCCTTCAACTGAGAAGAGCACGCAAGAAACTCACCTTTTTCTTACCTTCTTTGATCGGAGACTGGGTCTATATACAGCGATTTGGTATAACTAAATAATTCAACGTATTAAATGTAGTATCTCTATCACACGTCTATCATCGCCTAATGGTCACTATGCTGTCTCCATACCAGCGCAGGTTGTCTTATCTAAGTTTTCTTGTACCTCGGCAACCGTAAAAGTACCACGGATATATTCATTTCTTATTAATCCTTAGATACTCCGCCAACCCAAGGTAACACAAGGTAACTCTACAAATAAAAAAGAACACGACGAGTCAACTGATTAATACTATTAGAATTCTGTTAAATTTGTCATATTTTAAAACATCGGTTGGATATATTTATATAACGCATTTGAATTTAAAATTCTAGTAGTTTAGACGCTTTCACGTAGAGTCGATCTCATTTAAAACACAAAGTTACAAACTTGATATTATTTGTTTAATTTTATAAACATATTATGACTTTCATTTACTAAATATCTTTTAAAAATGCTTAGATGTTACAATTTTACCGGGTTTTGGAAAAAAATTAGCATTTTATACCGTAAAAATTATTCTGGAACAAAAACAATTGACTGTCTGTACCAGTGATAAAATTCAAAAATAAGGTACCTATTGAATAGTTTGAATATGAATGTACGTATTGTACCTACTTACAAAATATAATTAACACAAACACAAGCCCAAATAAATCCATTACAACTCAAGCACCTATTTTTAAAAAAACTGCCACACATTCATAAAGCAATACGAAACTATGAAAGGTTCTCATCTGCATACCCTGGCAGCCATTCCACCGTTTCCACCTGTGTTTGTTTATGGATGAATGTGGGCCATGTCGCTGTGAGCCTTTTGTTCCACAGCTAATCTCGCGTCTACGCCTTTCTAAAATTCTACATGAGACAGAACATTTTGAGATTAGAATTCTGTCTCATTTTGATCGTGGTCGATAGTTATTTTGATCTTTGTATTTGCTAATAAAAAATAGCCAATAAATTCTAGTTAGATAGTTAAATTTCGGTCGCGCACCGAAAAGGTTCCGTACAAACTTGGAGGTATGTAAATAGTTTGTTCTTCACGGGAATCGAATCTCGAAGATATTTCCCCTTTTTCGGATTATGTTATTTTTTTGAGTTGTAACTATAAATTTACGGTCTTCAGATTTCTTCCTTTACTTGTGCTACATGTAATTGCTTCTTGCCAAGTTTTATGGTTCTAGGTCAACGGAAAGTACCCTATAGGGTTGGTTCCCTTGCGAGCAAAACTCTTCTCAGCAAATGCAACCTTCCGAATCGGTATTAGAGTCAGACTTTTCAAAGAGCCCGCAAAGGTATATTTGAATAAAATATTTTGGGGTATCACTCGTGCGTTGCCGACGCTCTTTAGACCCCTTTTGAAGAACCTCATGCTGTACTTCATTGGAAAAACCAAGGCAGGGACCTCATTCCACAGCCTGAGTGGGCTGCCCCGGGTGACACATTCAGGGGGCGGCAAAATAGCACAATAAAAAATATCTAAGGATTACTGTATATTTAGATTCTTATCAATTTAAAGACCTAAATAAGAAGGCGGCAAAATTTGACTGCGCCCGGAGGGCTGAAATCCACGCTACGCCATTGGAGCCGTGCGTTCGTTTTGATTACTATAATTGCAGTCAAACCATATATTATACCAGGATCCAGGATATTAGTCGAAGCGGATGTGGGAGAATTTTCACAATGCCGCTATACCGCGAAGTTGTGGAAATAGGAAATCTACTATTACCATTGACGTTATGTTGTAAAATCGCTAATTGTACTACCACATAGTATTATAGACTTGTTTTATGTGTGTACTAAGTTTGGTACTAGTGATGTCGTCACTAAATAGCATAGGCTTAGAAATAATTTGCCAGTTGGCGCAGTTGGTTAAGACGTGGCGTCTTAACCTATAGCGCCGCAGGTCGTGGGTTCGATTCCCACACAGGACATGCATTTGTGTGCATGAACATGTCTGTATGTCCTGAGTCTGGGTGTAATTATGTATAATAAGTATGTATTTACAAACAAAAAGTAGTATATGTATTATATCAGTTATCTGGTTTCCATAGTACAAGCTTTGCTTAGTTTGGGATCAGATGACCGTGTGTGAGGAATGTCCCAGGATATTTATTATTTATTTTTATTATTTATAATAATAAAAAAAAAAACGTTTTGCCAAAAGCTCGCGATAAAATACCCTACCAGTAAGTAGGAGACATTTAAAACTTTATAACATGTACATTTTTTAAAATATCTTAAAAAATGAGTAAGTATGTATTTTTTTTTTTGTATGATTTACTATTTCTTTAGCAAGTGCCGCTTTGAACGGTAAAAGCCTCCTCAATTTGCCTCCATCTCTCCCTGTCTCTAGCAGCTTGCTTAGCTTTAGACGAGCATGTAAAATAAAATAGAAGACGACTCTACATTATGTGTTTGTTTTTTTTTTATTTACCTGACTAACAATATAAATGCGACTTTGAGTTTGTTTGTTACACTTTCACGTCGTAACCGTAAATGTAGTATGCAGATAGCCTATGGTATGGAGATATGGACATAGGCTACTTTTTATCCCGGGAACGCTAATAATTTCTGATAGCAAAATGGCGTCTTTAATTAATATTGTAGCAGATTTTTTTGTAGTGTCGGCATCGCGCGAATATACCCCTGTTATTGCGCCTATAGGCTAAAGTAACCGCTTACCATCAGCCCGTAAGTATGTTTGTTTGCCATTTAATTACCAAAATACATTCAATTCTACTTAATCCTAGAATTGATGGCCTTCAGAAAATGAACCCTAGTATAATTTACTTAATCTTTCATGAAAACTGACGCAGAGATCCCAGAACTGAAGACATGATATACGGAGTGGATACGACAATACGACATTAAATGAAACCACTTAACTGCACACTAAACATACAAAAAAAACACATGCATACATTCATACATTTTGTATGAAAAGCTGTAATTTTTTTTTGCGATTTCAAATTTGGTGCCATAGTAAAAGTTGATCGTATTTATGAGTACTTTACGTGGTTTCACTTAATGTCGTATTGTCGTATCCACCCCGTATATTCGTTTTCGCATAATGATGTCAATTAAACCTGGATACTGCTTTCAACCTCCTTGGCCCAAATTCTATGAACCCCACCGTTACCATAGACACCGCAACTATTGACAAAATTATGACAGTATTTTAGAAATTATTTTACTCAACGAAAAAAGATTTGTAAAAATGTTTAAATAATATAATATAGCAAAAATAATGAAATTGCTGAAGTTTCACTTGAGGTACCATCCACCAGGGATCATATTGGAATACCTGCAGAAAGGTGCTGTGAAGAATAAGGAAATTGATTTACTGGACCTGAATAGCAAGTAAGTTTTATCACCAATATCGCGCCAGAAGCCGGTTCCAAACTTAACATTACATTTTTATAACATTAAACTTATCATGTTACGTTACGAGTTTGTAAACAAATTACTTGAGAAAGTTTTTTTAATCCGGCTGATAGCTTTTATGGCAATAAGGCGCGGTTCCCACAGAGAGAATTCTAGAGTTCCCAGTTCCCAGTTCTGCATTCCATGTTGACTATTGTGCACACAGCAAGCAGTCTAGAGTTCTAGAGTTCTGCAATATTCGCTACTGATCGCACATCATACACTTTTTTTACTTTCAAAGGCCCCACATAGCTTACAGTCAACGCAGAATGCAGAACACGGAACGCGGAACTCTAGAACTCTTTTCTGTGGGATCGGCGCATAATAGATCAGTGGAGTAACGTGGAATGCCATGGCGAAAGCTGTGGGTTTGATTCCAACAATGAGCTTGTGCTTTCGGTGAAGGGAAAGGAAAAGTGGAAGTCTGACTGGATAGCTACCTACAGATTTTCAATATGTGGGTCCCTCAATGTTCAAAATCTGTCCTCAAGAACTTATTGGTATGTTACAACTGCGCTCGATATCCTTCGGCCACATCATCGCGTTGTACTTGACGTCATTACCATCATCATCCTGCCCTGTTCCCAATCATTTGTGGTCGGCGCAATATGTACACTTCTTCCATTCGTCTCTTCTATCCGCCATACCAACATCCACTCCTTTCTTACACATCCATCCATCTCTTTTTCGGTCTTCCTCCTCCCGTATATCCATCCACTTTCATATTCATATCTTTTTTAGTGACGTGGCTTTCATTTCTCCTCATAACATGTCCATACCATGATAACCGGTTCCCTCTCAACTTTGCAGTCACTGGCGCTACTTTCAAGGTTCCCCTTATGTAATTTCTTATCTTATCCATTCTTGTCACTCCACACATCAATCTGAACATGACTTGATGTCACTACCACTGATCTATAAATGTATTTCTCTCTCTCTTTGTTTATCTATAATGCCTTATCGTTTTGGAGTAGATTTTGGATCATTGCTTTGAATTTTTCATCCACAGTTCAGACATAAAAGCAATAGCAAAGCTCCTATACCAAAGGGAGCCCCTGATCACTGAAGAGGTGCACGAGCAGCTGGAGCAATGCCTCGAGGTGCTGAAGAAGAGGATCGAGCACGAAGGTCCATTAGGGAAGAGGTTCTACATATACAAGACTTTACAGACGCACGTGCTGCCTCTCACTAATGTGGCTTTTGATAAGAGTGGACAGAGGTGAGTTTGTTATTGTTAATGTCCCACTTTAGGCGATGATAGCTACTGAGATGAAGGTCCCGGGTTCGAATCCTACAATAAGTTTAAGCGTTCTGTGAAGGAAACATCGCGAGAAAACTATAGCACGGTGGTAGGGTATTTTGTAGTACCCACCTGGCTGGCTTCCACACTCAAGTTGAACATCTGTTGACAAACACCTATCGGTGTATTTCTGACAGCTGCACTTAAGAGCCAGTTCCTTCTAGGCTTTGTGTGCTTACCACCTTCGGCCACATGTCACTTACCATGGTGAGATTATATGGAAAAATCGTACAGCTAATATCAAAATCTCTACCGGCATCAATAGGCTATGGTAACCGCTTACCATCAGGGTACCGTAGCCAGCCGGATAAGGAAGCTAGTTATTAAAATCTTCATTTCTCTACAGGTGTCTAACAGGCAGCTACGACAGGACCTGCAAGGTCTGGAATGTGGAGACTGGCAAAGAACTGAAAACGCTGTCGGGACATCAAAACGTCGTGTATTCTGTCGGATTTAATTTTCCAACGTGGTTGGTTTTACACACTACGAATAGAAATAACTAGCTCTTGCTATGTGGTTTCACCCGCGTTTCTTGAGAAAAAGATTAGCCTATGTATTTTTTACATTTTTAACCGACTCCAAGAAAAGGAGGTTTATATATATATTTTTTATGTATGTTCGGGCATAACTCCGTCATATATAGACGGATTTGCAAAATTCTTTGTTCGAAAGGGGTATATTCCGAAATGGTCCCATATAAATTTCATATAGATCTGATGATGAGTTTCGGAGATAACAACGGAACTCTTAAAAAAATTACAGCAAATCAGCCGCGATTGCTGCTATCGCATAAATATGCGTTATTTACGCAATCACACTACAAAACATCAGGCCTGTACTCGAAAGGGTTACGCAGATATATTCAGTATATAATGAAACTAAACATTTGTTAAAAAGTTAATTTATTCCATTAATACTTGAGAAGGAAATCAAGTTGTACGTGGTTTATTTTTGTCGAACAAACTACTTTCGAACTTCGTATTATGACATACAGTAGGTACAGAAGATTGAAAGGGCATTTTATAACTCTTGTTAATACCCCTAAAAGTGGAGGAGATAACCAAGAATACTCAGACAATACACTCTTCAATAACCTATTTAATTACTGTAGTAAATCGTAGTCTAAAAGCCTACGATAGTCGTAACTTACCATGTCTTCCAGCAACCGCGTCATAACCGGCTCTTTCGACAAATCTGCCAAGATATGGGACCCGTCGACAGGGGAATGCCTGGCCACCCTGTGGGGCCACCAGGGTGAGGTGGTCGCAGCGCAGTTCAGTACCAAGGGAGAGTATGCAGCTACCGGCTCTATGGACAATACTGCTAAACTGTTTGATGCTAAAACTGGTGAGCGATGTTTTTTTTTTGTGAAGTAAGTGGTCCAACGAAGATGGGTTTGGAATAGGAAACCATGTGAGAAAATCTAACAATATTACCTTTTAAATATACCTTTATAAGTGCCTACTTTATGAACATTAATCGATCGTTAAAAATCGATTTTGACTTCGGAATTTTTTTATATTAGGTACTTACCAGTAACCTCTGGTCATTTTTAATATAACATTTTCAGGAACCGAGATCCACACTTACGCGGGTCACACTGCCGAGGTGATAGCTCTGCAGTTTGACCCTAATGAAGGTCAGCGGCTTATCACCGGCTCTTTTGATGGTACCATCTCTCTATGGGACACCAGAGTTCAAGAGTAAGTCCCGTTTATTTATTTGCAGCGCCTGTCAAAACGTATTCCATCCAGGATAGTTGGAATACGTTATAAGTTCATTATAATGTTGAGTGCCTAAATAAATTTACTAGCAATAACAGTATAAGAATAATATTATCATTTTGACAGGCGCTGGCGAGGCTTCTACAAATATATGAAACTAGTAGTCCCCCGCAGTTTCTACCGTGTTCTCGGGATAAAAACTAGCCTATAATACTTAAGATAATGTAAGCTACATTATCTTAAGTATTATAGGCTAGTTTCTATTAGTGAAAGAACTTTTCGAATCTGACTGGTACCTAGTTCCAGAGATTAACCCGTTTAAACAAGCAAACGAAAATATCTTCCGCTTTATTATATGGTATAGATGGAAAGTCTGTGCATCAATGGCACAACCAATCATGATGGAATCTGGCACGGGGGTAGGTTATTACCTGGAATAACATAGGTATAGAGAACATATAAGAGCTTTCGGGAAAAACAAGTACCTATAAAAGATAACATAGATAAACGGTCGTCGACTCTCAGCCGAGTGTCGGTCCTCCACGGGCACGAGGGCGAGATCTCGAACGTGCAGTTCAACTGGGACAGCTCTCTGGTGGGCTCCTCGTCGCTCGACGGCAGCGCCAAGCTCTGGGACGCGAGGAAGAGCTCCTGCCTTGCTACAGTCTCTGGACATACTGGCGAGGTAAGGTTTTTCTGACCTTTGTTCTATCTAATTCCTTCCTCATTCTATCTAATTCATGACATTAATAATTATAAAAATGTGTTACACTAATTATAAGAGAAGTGCTCGTGGTGTAGCATGATTAGCCGTTCTTAATCGATCGGTAAGTTAAGCTACCACCGTCGTGGTCGGTACCTAGATGGGTGACCGCCTAGTGGTATTTCAAATCGAGCGTTTCCGTGCTTCGGAAGGCACGTAAAGCCGTTGGTCCCGGTTATCACTTAATTGTGATAGTCGTTAAGCTAGTTGGAGGCCTTCCAGGCGGCTTGAAAACTCCAACAGTAGGTTGACCACTAGCTTACCTCCACCGATCCGCAGTGGGCACGCGTGGTGGAGTATTGCCCATTCCCTTTCACACTCATTTGTGAAAGGAGGCCTGTGCTTAGCAGTGGGACATTATAGGCTGATGATGATGATGATAAGTAATATCAATCCACAATCAAGGATAGATTAAATCTTCAAATCGGGCGTTAGTTAGGCTTCATAATGATAGGTACATCGATTAGGAAGGACAGGAAGCATCTGCCGCTGAACTAAGAATAAAATGTCTGTATTTCGATTTCGATAAGCAGTGTCAAATCTCCTATGCTGATTTGCTAGCCTATGTAAATAAAATCATTGCTATATATTATTATTTGAAAACTTAAATACTTCACTTTCCAAAACTATTCAATTAACGAACTATTTGTCCAGGTGCTAGACATATGCTTCGACTGGGCTGGTCAGCGCATGGCGACGTCGTCCAGCGACTGCTCGGCGCGAGTCTACGATGTGAAGTCTGACTTTAAAGAGCTTGCTGTCATGCAAGGACATCGCGACGAAGTGTCAAAGGTTGGTTGGTTAAGGTTTTAGGCACCGTTTAATTATAATAGGGATAGGTAAATGAGCTATTCTAAACATCCTAAGCGCCATGCATGGTGACGCCATTTGCACGGCCGAACATGTTTCAGCAAACGATTTTCCAAATGAATCGTACCCGGTACAGCAAAATAAGTTCGGTTTTTTTTTTGTTTAAGCGGCTGTGCATTAGAAATGTTATAAATTTTCCAACCTTTTAAGTTATTGTTAAGTCCAGTTTGTCACAACACTAGCTCGACTCTCGCATCAGCGTGTCCCGTCACTAAAGGACTCCCGTTGGCTCTCGCGAGGGTCGCGCGCCTATTATAACAATAGGGATGTTGCCTGGGTAAAAATATAATAATTCTAATTAGTCAGTTAGATTATAAAAAAATATTGGACACGTATTTTTTGCTTTATCAAATCATTAACAATTGACGAAGATAAAGCGCGACTAAGTTCGGGAGTGGGGGCTCGTGACGTCACTTGTTCCTAAAAAGTGTACTACACCGTGACGTCACGCGGAACTTATATCTTCGTATTTTTTTGTTTAATTGACAAAAGAAAAAATACGTGTCTAATATTTTTTGATAATGTAAATGACGGACTAATTAGATTTTTTCAGGAAAGTAGCCTTTTTTTATTTTTAACCGCGAGCCAAGTGATTAAGAGTTAGACAAGATGGTTTCCCGCGTGTGTGGAAAAGTTTTATTAAGATTCTATATTATTTATATTTAGGACTTGTTTGATGTAAATAATCTCTAATTTGCTCCGTGGCTCTTACAGTATCAATTATTTAACAGAAGCACTTTCTTAGCAGAAGTTCAAATCAGCGTGACAATTTTATTAGCGGCATCGTCCAGAACATCATTTATCAACAAGGTATGAGATCAGTACACGACAATACAAGCAAAACATAACTCTTTGAATGTTGTCAGGTCTGCTTCAGCCCAGCTGGAGGGAGTCTTCTTACAGCATCAGCGGATAGGAGTGCTAGGGTGTGGAACTCCGTCACTGGAAATTGCATTCAGGTACAATATAATATTTTGGAGAATAATATATTATGAATTAAATAGCATGCATCCTCAGGCCAGATAATCAGCTATATTGGTCAACAAAAAGTAGCATATTTCATTTTTGCTAAATTTTGATTCATTGTAAGTCAACTTGCATATTAATATTTTCTTAATTTTGATTCATTGTAATAAATAGGAATTTATTCATCTCTTCCATACGTAAACTCTTTCGGGATTGATTTGAATGGAGAACGTCTATACTCTATTTCACATAGGATGAGTCGTCAAGGTCAAGGGTTTTTTACCAATATCTAGTGAAATTCCATTTGATTACTCTGAAATAATATTCACAATATTTCGTGAAACCTAGCTCTATCATAGTATTCCTTTATTATATCGAAATGAACATTAACCATTGAGAAATTTAATAAAATACCATGAGTCACCGAACTCATGTTATTTGAAATATACCTTGGCTCAATACGTATTCAAACTGAATTAATTAATTCAAAATCGCTGTTTATATTGTTTTTATTGTGTTGCGTGATTTCTACATCAGCTAAATTGATGTTCATTTGTTCATCTGAAGCACAAAGTATTATATCAGAAGCCCCAGATTCATAAAGTCCCCGATGACGGAAGGGCCTTCAGTTTCGATCATAAAAATCGTGTAGACAACCACTTGGGGGGTTATTTTACCCTGATAACCACTACCGATCAGGAATAACATGAAGCTTTTTACCAGGATTTTTTTTTCAGGTGCTCTCAGGCCATCAAGGAGAGATATTCTCCTGCGCGTTCTCATACGCTGGAGACGCCATCATCACGGCTTCCAAGGACAATACTTGCAGGATATGGAGATGATTGGACTGGTGGATGTAGGGTAGGACAGGGGGCAGTACGATGTGATGGTCGTCCTACTTTAGACATCATTAGAAGATAGATTTCTTATATGAAAGGAGGGCGCCACTTGTCCATTGTTATGACAGCTCATAGAAAAGTCAATACATATTTTAGTTCCTGATTTCGCCGCAACATGGCGAAGTATATTTTTCTGGTTGGACTTTATATTGAACTGATAATTTACATAAATCTAGATGATAGTTCTATATCATTATTGTCATCACCATCTGGCTGAACATTAAAAATAAACATTGCATTATAGAAATCAATATCATATTGATATTATTTAGGGTCACGCGTGAGTATCACGGGTGCTATAGGCTACGGTAACCGCTTACCATCATCAGGCAGGCCGCATTCTTGTTTATTGGTGCCGATTCTGTTGTAAATCGCACTAAACTAATTTTAGTCACATCTCATCTCTTTCTTACAAACATGATTGAAAAAGGATAGAACATATTTTAAGTTGTCAAATTAATCTTTGCCGTCTATTTTGCGTGTATTTAGGCGTAACCGCGATAGATGGCGACTAAAATTATATTGAAAACAAGCATTGGACTAATTTGACAGGACTAAATTGCTTAGATCCTTTTCTTATGTTCTTTGTTAGAAAGAGACATAGTGACATTAAAATTAGTTTAGTTGTGAACAACAGAATCAGCCCCCCTAGACAAGATGGTTGTCGACAATCGTCATCGTTAGTAAATGATCAACCTTTGTATGAGATTGACATAAGAGATTGTTAAAAATCACGTGATATTTCGATTTGAAATGTCAATCCCATACAAATATTGAACGTTTACTAACGATGACGATTGTCGACACCCATCTTGTCTAGGCACCCAGGGCCAGTATCTATCGATGTGAAGATGTGATATCGGTGTGATTCTCAGTTGAAGGCCGAGTTCCGAACCGGTGGTAACTTCAGTAAATTTGACCTTCATAAGTGCCCTTCTGGGGCCTAAATTGAATAAATGGCTTTGACTTTGACTTTGATGGTGGCGCCTTCCTCGCCGGTACAGATAATTTGTTGCGACTGTAACTACCATGATGTCAAACACAGGCCTACCTACTTATAGTTAAAAATATAATGCTGCGAACAAACCTCCATCGTATTGAAATATAGCAAAATAAAATAAATAACTGACTACATTGTCACCCACTCATAAAACAAAAAGAGCTCGTACAAATTAAAAATAGTAAAACTACACAACATAAGGAAATAAATTATCATATTAATACGGTATTCAACAAGATACTGGCAACTTTAAAGATCGCAAGTGCAATAATTTTTTTTAGATCTCATAATAGCAGGTACCTTAGGCTTTATATGCACGTTCAGGCAATTATTGCACAATAATTACACCTCGAATTGATGCTTTGTTGGTTGAATATGACTCATAATGACTTATTGCATATGCAGTGCATCTTATTGCGCGATTTGTAGACAAATAGCTATTGCTAAATTCAGTCAAATTAACTTCACTGTAATGTTTCTCATAAAGTCATCATCATCTATCGGATTTCATCACCTGGGCATACATTTATATCTTCAGTTTGACCTTGGATACAGTATTTCTGAACCAGAGGGTCTACTCCGAGAACATAGTTGTCAAAATTTACCAATAAAAATATAGCAAAATTAGCTAGACTTAAGTTACGTGCAAATCTATTTTCCGAGTAAACCCTCATTATTAAATAGGTGATTTCTTTAGACTGCATTGGTCATTACATGAACGTACTTTAAAAGCACTTAATTTGAACGTTATTCATATTTGCCGCATAGTGTGCACGAAGCCTTAATTTCGAATAATTCGACTATTGATTGAATAGTTATGTTACGTCATCGAAATAATTGTTAAATATTGTTTACTAATAAATATATATTGATTATAATGTGAATTTTTTACTTTTTTGTTGCTTATTCTCTGTATAGGGTTATTTAATTATTTATTAATGTTTATATTTCAACACATATTCCGAATTGTTAAGTTCTTCTAATAAAATAACCTCATTGTGAATAGATACTATAGTTGAAAATGTACCTACGATGGTCATGATAAATATGTATTATCGTATACATTTCTTTCTTCTTATTTCTTTGTTTCATGTCTAAATTTCATTAACGTATCCTATACTATATGACGAGCAATATTTGTATGGGTAAGTAATACTTAGGTACCTATGTCATGTTATCACATCTCAGGGAAAACGGGAAAACGATTTTTTCCGAGTTTTCACTTTTAATGCAACATGCAGGTACATACTAATCAAAGCGTTAGCGCCTTTGCACACTAAGAAAATTTCTTGTGTCTTATCAGACACAAAACATAAAATGTATGGGCGTGTCTGATCCGACATTTCTTGTAATATATTTTTGTACCGTGTATGCCCGGTCTCGTACCAGTGCGACTGAATGTCTTATAAGACATGTCTGATAAGCAGAGATCGGAATTAGGTGACTATATTTACCTACACTTTGAAGAACAAAGTCAAGAAAAGTGGAGACTTCCATACGACAACATTTTTTTTTTCCCGGGATCCGGGAAAAATCTTAAGTAAATTAAAAATAAACGTTATTTGACATAAATATGAACTATTTTTACCTAAGCTGCGCAACCACCAAATTTTCGGAATTTTTACGAAAAATCTTAAAATAAATAATCTTACTTAATACATGTGTTAAGATTATTAGGTATCACTCGCGCGTTGCCGACCCTGAAGAAACCTCTTCACACCCTTCTTGAAGAACCCCATGCTGTACTCCATTGGGAAAACCACGGCGGGGAGCTCCTTCCACAAACTGAGCGTCCGCGGAAGAAAACTCCTTTGAACCCGCACAGTTCGAAACAATTCTGGTTTCAATGTGTGAGGATGGATTCCCCGTCGATAGCGAGAGTTGCGATGGTAGAAGGTAGCCGTGGGCATCAAGTCGAACAATTCCTTGGAACACTCCCCGTTGTACAAGCGGTAGAACACACATAAAGAGGCAAAGTCTCTCCTCAGACTGAGGGGCTCTAAACCGTTTGTGAGCTCGGGATCGTCGACAATTCTAGCGGCACGTCGCTGAACCGAGTCTAAAGGCCCAGAGGATTGCAGAGTCATTGCAATGCATCTACTCTTTTATGTATTTCTATGTTCGAATTTTTTAACAGTTACTAACTATATCGGTGCTTCTGAAACTTTCTGACTCGACTTTCGTGTCGTAATTAAAAACGTTAAGCTACGTAGTAAATAATTGAGACTCAGCAATTGAACAAATTTTTTTTATATATAAAAAATAAATGGCAAACATGACCTAACTAACGAACAAGGCTATCACAACTTCAACCGGTATCACTCTATCGTGAAAATATAAATTAAATATTGAGACTTTGATAGCATCAAAGATAACTTACATAAAAATTAAGTCACTTTGAGTATTATCTTTTAAATCAATTGTATTTCGTTTATTGAGTTTCTTGCCGGAGTCTTCTCAGTTCAAGTTGTATTTGGAACCGGTGTAGAGCCATTTGTTAACGTCCACAAGTGCCTTATCAGGGCCTAAATTGAATAAATGCTTTTTGAATTTGAATTTGAATTTCCGAGAATTAAACAATAGTTCTCTGGCTAACAACTAAAAAGTATGCAGGTAGCAGTTTCTATCTCGCTTTATAAAACTGTATCTTTATAAGACAGAAAGAGATAGAGATATGCCAAACCAGTGTAAACCAGACAGCAAAGCACTCATTCTCTTCTCATTCCATTCTTCTTGGTATTGGAGTGCGCACGTAATATACGTGCGCACTCCATCAACAAATTAACGAAATTTAAACTTACCTCCACGAATAGGTATCTAGTTCCTTGCAGATGCCAGAAAACCACAAAATCCAATCGAAAAGAAAGCAGTGTCCTTGAGTCAAGCCAAGTACGTCATGTGCGGTAGAAAACAGTCAGATATTACAAGCCAGGTCAAACAAAACTAAGGATCACAAAATAAGATACGTGCGGACTCCAATACCAAGAATGGAATGAGAAGAGAATGAGTGCTTTGCTGTCTGGTTTACACTGGTTTGGCATATCTCTATGTCTTTCTGTCTTATAAAGATACAGTTTTTTAAAGCGAAATAGAAACTGCTACCTGCATACTTTTTAGTTGTTAGCCAGAGAACTATTGTCTAATTTTCGGAAATACAATTGGTTTAAAAGATAATACTCAAAGTGACTTAATTTTTATGTAAGTTATCTTTGATGCTATCAAAGTCTCAATATTTCATTTATATTTTCACAATAAAGTGATACCGGTTGAAGTTGTGATAGCCTTGTTCGTTAGTTAGGTCATGTTTGCCATTTATTCGATATAAAAAAAAATTGTTCAATTGCTGAGTCTCAATTATTTACTACGTAGCTTAACGTTTTTAATTACGACACGAAAGTCGAGTCGGAAAGTTTCAGAAGCACCGATATAGTTACTAACTGTTAAAAAATTCAAACATAGAAATACATAAAAGAGTAGATGCATTCGTTTAAAGATCACGGAAAAATTGCCATGACTCTGCAATCTATTTCTAGCGGATCACCGCGCCATTATAATCACTTGCAAAAGTACGCACTCGCCTCATATACAGGATGCTGCAACCAAAAAGTCAAAGATTATTTATAATAGTAAAAACTTATTCGAGGAATTAAGTAAGATTGATTGGCATTGTACAAATAAAATGAAGTCACCCAATGAAATTTTCAATTTCATTAAATATAGTTTTGAGAAGTCATATAACTCTTCAAAAAAGCAAATAAAATCATATGGTAAAAATAAACATGAGCCTACGTGGATTAATGATAATATCAAAAGATTGTGTGAAAAAAGAGACAAATTATTTAATAATTGGAAAAAAGATGTTAACAATTTCAATTTACGTTGTGAATATAATAAAGTTAGGAACAAAGTACATAAAGTAACTGAATACTATAGAAATACATACTATAAAAACAAAATAAAAGCTAATTATACGAATTCTAAAAAAATTTGGCAGGTTATTAATGAAATATATGGCAGAATCACATTATCTATAGATCAAGTTCTACTGAAAGCATTTAGCGCTCAAAATCTATTACCCCGAGATATTGCCAATAAATTTGCATATGAATTTGATGGTGCAGTCAAAAAAATACTTCCAAAGTGTACTAAACACCTTATTACAAGTGATTTTACTACTAAAACCGATACGAGCATGCACTTCCAGAAAGCTACACCCGATAAAATACAAAAGATAATTACGAATCTGAACACACACAAAGCACCTGGTGTAGACGGTATTAGAGTATTCGATATAAAGAAGATAAGTTCAAACTTATCAATAGCATTGTCCAACCTCATAAATAAAACCATCGAGACGGGAACCTACCCTGACGACTTAAAGAAAGGCTGTGTGCGCCCCGTACTTAAAAAAGGAAAACATGATGACGTCACGAACTATCGACCTATCACTCTTTTATCAACTATTGATAAAATAGTTGAAAAGTACGTGTGTGGCCAGATTCATGAGTATTATCGAAAAAATGAAATAATAAATAAACATCAGTTTGGTTTCCAGTCCGGCAAAAGTACAACATCCTTGCTTTCTCAATTCACTGATGACATTAATGGCAGTCTTAATAATAGGAACCAGGTTCTTGTCTTGTTTATTGACTTTTCTCGCGCATTTGATACCCTAGACCATAAGAGACTGATAGACAGGCTAAGTGATACCGGAGTGAGGGGCCCACTGCTTAGATGGTGCCAAAATTATCTTCAGAGCCGATCATACTGTGTCAAGGTCCTTGACAGCTCCAGTGTAAGTATGAAGGTAACTGAAGGCACTGCTCAAGGTTCAGTGTTAGGACCTTTGCATTTCTTGGCCTACGTCAATGACATGCATGGCATATTACGCTTCTGTACCTCGTACCAATTTGCTGATGACACTTGCTTGCTTGTTGCAGATCGTAATGTAAACGATGCTATGACGAAAATTCAGTTTGACTTTGACAACCTTAACAAGTGGTGTCACGATTCGGGACTAGTGCTCAATGCGCAAAAGACTAAACTGCTTCATATCAATTCACCATATAAACGCGACAACCTACATACAGGTCTCGTTTGCCACAGTCACTCTTGTCTACATAAGCAACCGCCACCCCAAGCATGCAATAGTGATTGTAAACTTATCGAAGTTGTTGGGAAACATACTTACCTAGGTCTTATCATCGATAGTAGCTTCAACTGGCAACCACATATTGATCGCGTTTGTGATAGACTGAGGGCCTTTCTGGCCTCTATAGCCGTCATCAAAAAGCGTATTCCATATCAAACTCGGCTAATGATTTACAATGCTTTCGTTGAATCTGTGGTATGCTACGGACTAAGTAGCTACGGCCGTACATACCAAACTTATCTTAATAGTATCTACCGACTGCAAATTAGAATATTAAAACACATAGTATCACCAAATGTAAAACTTAACTGTTCTAACAATGATATTCTCTTATTTAAACATTGCAATACTCTTCCTGTCCATATCAAAGTAAATTACAACCTTCTTAAAGAACAATTTTTCAACACAAAATTACAAATAAATATAGAACACAAAAACACAACACGACAAATAACACAAAAGAAACTAAAAACTATATCTGCTAATAACACCTATGGGCAACGTACCAACTCCTACTTGATTCCTCGTTTAATGAACAACCTCGATTTTGAAATTAAACAAAATATTACTCCCATTAACATAAAAAGAAAACTTAAACAACACCTTGTATCGAATCTTTGACATTTTTTGCCATCTGTAGGTATTTCAAGTGAGTACCGTCCCATTGAATTATAATTATGTTCACCTACTTCTTTATTTATTTATTTTTAGGACTACCTACTTATGAAATTGTTATTTATTGGCCCACTGGTCTCTTTATACTTTGGAATGTGGTCATAGTTATGGCTGGTCCCAATGATATTATAATAAAAAGAGGTAGATATCGCATTAACGCACGCTAATTGTTGCAGACAAATTCAGACAATTGTCGTAATTTTGCTTAGCGGCTACATATAGCTATCTCTTTCTGTACCATACGTTCCGTATTATCTATCGCATTCACCTAATTCAACAATAACTGAACGCCGCTTAGTATGAGGGTAGCATATCTCTATTATAATATCATTGGCTGGTCCGGTGTATACGGAGATGAGTGCGGCCCTACTATATGTGTAAGTTGAGTATGTAAATGACGAATGTCGATGTAAGTCATTCCATTTTTTATAAACCTTTGTGGTTTTATTGTGAATGATTTTTTACTAATCCCAATGTATGATGTTTTTGGTATGATAATAAATAAAAAAAAAAAAAAAATTCGAAATACATATCCTAATAATCTTAATACATGTAAGTAAGACTATTTATTTTAAGATTTTTAGTAAAAATTCCGAAAATTTGGTGGTTGCGCAAATTAACTGCGGCAGCAGTGGAGGATTTAAAAAAAATCTTTATTTGAATAAAAGATTTTATAAAAAAAATACAGTAAAATTATGGATGTCCAATTGGTCTGATTTTTAGATGACAAAAGGCCCTGCATCTCGGGCGGCAATTGCTTTTATACAATACTGACAATACTCTTACGCAATCTCTTAAATACAACGAAATATAATATAACACCTCCCCCCTAAATATAGCAACTATTTGCTTATGTTTAGTGCGAATGTTGCGGCTTTTCTATCTTCCAATTCAATTTCATCTGGTTGTTTTGCTTCAATGTTTTTCTTTGATTTCATGTTGTTGAAACATCTACGTCGCCGATATAGCATTACAATAAGGAGTGCTGTACCACTAATAGATAAGATCAGGTAAACTGGAATTGTTGTTGTGTACAGGCTTTGAAGTTGAACCTTCTCCATTGTGGCTGGGATTTCCATAGAAATTTGCTGTTCTATTGAACTTAGTTGGCTTAGGTTCACTGAGTTCATTTTCAGGATGGATGTTTGCGGTCTCAGAGATGTTTTCAATGGTAATGACATTATTTTCAGCGGCTGACCTCGGAGCTTATTGTTGATGTTTACTATCGTAAACTCTCGTGTTTTTAAATAGCAATGTTGAGGGATTGTAACAACATAGCTTCCTTGTAAAGTGAGGTATTGTTCCTGTTGACAGATGAGTTGTACTTTAGTTGGTCTAGGAAAAGTCACAGCATAATGTTGATCATCTAGCTCTAGCAGAGCTTCCTTGTACATAGAGACAGGCGTGGTTTTACACGTTTCATCTATCTCTTGTAAATAAATGAGCTTTTGTATGCAATCTCGTTGAGTCCGGATTTGATGACTAAGTTTCTGTTCACAAATGTACCATTTTCCAGACTTCGGGCATTCAGCCTCTATGTACACATGTTCATGAGTATTGGTTGCAATATATGGAAATGGGGGAACAAGGATATATAGGTTTTTATTGGGTAAGGGACATAGCTGATACAATTCATAAGTGGACTTATAGATGATCGGAAACTTCAGAACTATCACTATTTTATTGCTAGAAAAATATGAACCTATTCTAAGATAGTCATAATAGTCTCTTATTTCTAATTGCAAAATTTCTTCTTGGTCATAAAACTTGCTTAAATTATCTATTATATCCTTAATAGAATCTATACTTAAAATAGAATGGTGCACTTTATTTGATTTACTGAAACTAAGAATATTTTCAATGCGAATAATTTCACTCTCTAGATTGTTTATATTTTCGTTTATAATTACAAACAATTGAGACAAGTGTGTGATTTGTAACAATTGATTGTTGTCAGACTGCGTGGTGTTACTAAGTGCTGAAAGTGCATCATATAATTTCTGCTGATTATTTACTAATGATAACAATGTTTTTTTCTGGTCGGCAATCCAATTTTTACATAGACTAATATGTTGGTTATAATTTTGATTAAGTTTTTCATCATTATTTTCTAAAATTTTTAATGCATTATCATATCTAATTGCGTCATTATGATCTAAATTTCCAGAGATACTTTTTATTATAGAACCTAGTGGATCTATGAGGCCTCGTTTAATTCGGGAATGAGAAAACGTATCTAATTGTGCAGAAAGCTTAGCTAATTTGGAATATAAATACTTTATTTGATACTTATATAGATACAAAGTGTTGTTAGTAATCATGTTCGATGCTTCAGTCATTTGAGTTTTAAGTCGGTCAACGCTGTTCCATATCTCATCAATGTCAATATATTGCAAGAATATATGAAAGTGAGAAATAACTTTAGTTGGTCCCATTTTGAATGGAAGGAGTCCTGGTCCATTGTCCAGACTTTCAAGTTGGATCTCCTGAGCTAGTGCCAGGGGGATTATCAGTAGGGTGTACCTGTAACAATTGAGATTTTCGAACTCTTTTAAGTCGCGATTTTGGAACTAGACCTCTCTTCTTAGAAGTGTAAATATGGATTGGCAAATTTGAAGTTATTTTATCATGGGTATATCTCGGTACTAGTTTATGTCTTGTAGCAGTGGGGTTCTGTATATAAATTTCTTGATTTTGGGAATAGTCTATTTCTGGTTCTCTATTTTTATTAATGTTTTCCATAATAGAAATCCTTTTGGCAAGACTTAAGTTGTGTACTAAATTATAAACAGTTTTCATCTTATCTCTATGATTATGGGAATATTGTTGCAATAAGTGTTCAGTTATATTAATATCAGTGGGATCTCTAGGATCAAAGTGTCCAGTAATCAAGTCTATGGGTCTACATTTTGTCAAACTGTGTATTGAGCTATTGTAAGCTAGTAGTGCATAGGATATCAAGTCTCGGGAATGTTCATCTCTATTTTCTATTTTTAGTAATCGTAAATGTTCTAAGAGTGTGCTATGAAATCTTTCTATCATACCGTTTTCATTCGGTGCATTGGCTGCTGTAGTATGATGAGTTACTTTATGAAGTCTTAAAAATTCTGAAACTATTTGGTTTGTAAACTCAGTTCCATTATCAGTTATAAGTGTTATAGGCAATCCGTGATGAGTACTAAAACTAAGTAAGGCTTTCACGATGTTAGGTGCCGTGATGTCTGGCAATAAATATGCTTGGGCGTACTTGGAAAATGAATCGATTATTGTAAGATACTTTTCTTGCTCAGCAGTAAAAACGTCAGCATGTATTGTTTCAAACGGCTTTGTTGGAGGTGGTACAACTCGATATTGAGGTTGAATTGAATGACGTTCATACTTTGCGTAACCGCACACGTTGCACTCATCAATGTACTTGGAAATACAATCACGCATTTTAGGCCAAAAGAATCGTTGCGATAGTGCTAAATAAGTTTCATTGACACCACGATGATTCGTTTTGCCTTCATGATACTTGCGAATGATTTCCTGTTGATTAAGATAACTACAAAATTCTCTATCTCGGATTTTACAAGGACAAGATTCATACAAGAATTCTTAAAAGTATTTTGTATAATCGGCACTATATCAAACATTCTATCTAAGGGGTACACTAATATTGCAGTACGGATTTTAGGATTTACGTAATTTTTTATAGCGTTTATTATATCGTCTTGAAAATTGTTATCGAACACCTCTATACATGTCTTAGTATGTGAGTCAAACGGTTTAGTCACAGTAGCTCGAGTTCGAGGAGGGTGATTAACTATTTTTAGCACTAACTGTCGTGAGAATTTATTAAGGGGTAATTCTGAACTTGGAATTTCTAGGATAGGGTTTTCAGAGCTGGTATGCCTAGTCACTGTCTGTAAGTCATCGTCTATTTGTTCAGGACATTCGGATGCATTTGCAACCATAGAGTCAACCTCTTCATTATGAATTTCGATGCGTGATAGTGCATCCGCATTTGTGTTAGCCTTTCCTTTTTTATAAGTTACTGTAAAGTCATAGTCAGCAAGTCTAAGTCGCCATCTAGTTAATCTTGAACTTGGTTCTTTAAGGTTCATCATCCATTGCAGTGGTTTATGGTCTGTTATTATTTTGAACTTTCGTCCATACAAATATGGTCGAAAATATTTTGTTGCCCAAACAATCGCGAGTAATTCCTTCTCGATTGTTGAGTAATTAAGTTCACTATCGTTCAATGTCCTCGATGCATACGCAACAGGTTTGTCAGAATTTATTGGGCCTTGCGAGAGAACTGCACCGATTGCAAAATTTGATGCATCGGTTGTTAAATTAAATTCTCTTGCGAAATCAGGGTATTGTAATATAGGGTCATTTGTTAAGAGGGTTTTACAATGATCAAAGCATTTTATATACTCGGGACATAATGTGATCTTAGCACCTTTCTTTAGGCATACTGTCATGGGTTTTGTTATACGGGCAAAGTTTGGTATGAATCGGCGGTAATAACCTAGTAAACCAAGAAAACCTTTTATTTCTTTACAAGTTTTTGGAATGGGATACTTCTGAATTGCGCTGATTTTATCGGGATTTGGTTTTATACCATCTTTTGAAATAATATGACCTAGGTATGGAGTTTCATGTTTTAGGAATTCGGATTTATCCATTTGGATCTTAAAATTTGTCTCTCTGAGGCGCTGGAAAACTTTTTTCAGATTGATCATGTGCTCCTGAAGGGACGTAGAGAAGATTAGAATATCGTCTAGGTAAACTAGACAAATAGAGTTTTGGAGTCCTCTAAGAACATTATCCATGACACGTTGGAAAGTGGATGGGCTATTTTTTAAACCCATTGGCATTCTAAGGAATTCAAAATGACCTTGCTCAACGTTAAAAGCTGTTTTGTCTATGTCTCTAGGATCCATTTCTATTTGATAAAATCCGCTAGCTAGATCACAAACACTGAAATACTGACATTTTCCCAATTTATCAAGTATGTCTGTAATATTTGGTATGGGGTATTTATCGTCAATTGTTTTTTCATTTAATTTTCTAAAATCTACTACCATTCGCCACTTTACTTTCCCTGAAGCATCAGTTTTTTTGGGAACTATCCATATAGGTGCGCTCCATGCTGATGTGGAAGGTCGAATGATACCTTGTTCTAACATTTTTTTAATCTGTGTCTGTACTTCCTCTCGGTGAATGAAAGGATACCTATAAGTTCGGCTGTGGACGGGAATTTCATCGGAAGTTTTGATACTATGTTTGACCTTATTTGTAAATGTTAAAGGTTCGCTTTCAACGTAAAAGATGTCAGCATATTCTTTACAAAGGGTTTCCAAATTAATTTTTTCCTCAATGTTTAAGTGTTCAGTGCGTAACTGCGATAATACGTGTTTTGTTCGGTCATAAAGATATGAGTCATTGTCAGAAGTACTTGGAATGCACTGAATATTGTACACTTGGGCTCGGATGGGCTCGATTAATGAGAAAATAACGTCTCTTTTTGTTGGATTTGTTATTTCCAGAAGACAACGATTATTATTGGCAGAGCTCAAACAATCATTTACGATGCAATTGCAAATAACTTGTTCATCTATTATTATATCACCTTTTGGTATATCTACAGGGACTTTTAGCAGCTGTGTTGAATTTGCTGGTATAATAGTTTCAAATAAATTAACCGTCTGAGAAGAATACATATATATTGAATTGATGGCGTTAGCTGTTATGAACTCTCGGGAACTGTATTTAATGTCGGCTTTCCATTGCTCTAATAAATCACCTCCTATCAGTCCATCAAAATAATCATGAAATTTATAAACAAATAATTTAATCGGTTCATTGTCTTTAAATTCTGAGAAACATGGTATTGTTATGGAGTAGTCATTCCTCGTAGTAGCGTGGATGTTCGTTACAATGAATGGATCATATTGCAGAGTATAATTTGGATAATATCGCTTAATTGCTTCCGGGTTAATGAACGATTGATTGGCTCCGGTATCGATTAATAACTTTATTGGTGGGTTATGAATTTGAATGTACGGAAGTTGTCTCTGATTTTGTATATTTATCTCTATCTTTGGACATGTTTTTCTGAAGGGTCGGGAAAATTTTCTTGGGACTTGTCATCGGTAGTTGGGTGTTCTATAATTGGCTCAATTTCTGTCACGTCGTTATTATAGTAATTTGATTCGTCTTCGTATTTATAGTCATTATTAGAATATTCAGATGGATAATAGTCATAATAATAATCATTTTGGTCAGGGTACATTTCATTAAAATGCATCTCTCTGCTCTTGAAATAATTAGTTGGTGGGGGATTACCATGAGTTCTCCAATCACGTGGAGTAGGGGGTAACACTTTAGCAGGAGGATGGGAAACACCACTCATAGGAGTGGGAAAATGCTGGGCTTGTTGAGGTCTATGTTGGATTTTAAATCCTGTTGAAATGTTCGATCTTGGCATTGCCCTAAACATTTCTTGAGATGGCCCTGGTCGCTGAAAATGTGCATTATTATGATAAGTTGGGTGTAAAAAGCGTTGCAAGTTATTATGCACTGGCTGAGGCTGTTTAGGCCATGAGTTTTGTGCATAAGAATGAAAAGGTTTTACATTATCAAGCTTAGCTACAGTTTTGACAGAGTTATTTCTCTGCTGTAGGTATAATACATTCATTTCTTCTTGTGCATACTCAAGTGCTTTTTCTAAGGACGAAGGTCTCATACATCTGATTCTAGATCCAAGGGGTTCATTCAAACCTCTTAAATATGTTTGCAAAGCTAAATTTTTATATAGGGTTCTTTTTGCCTCTACGGTTGTTTGAACAGAATCATGTAATTGAATATAGGTCATAATGGTGCTTAATAGGTTTGAGCATTTCTCATAAAAAACATGGGGTGTATCTGGACCTTGACTTAATATGGACAAATCTGTATATAAAGCTGTTTCATCTCTATGATCTGAAAAAATATTTATTAAGCTTTCTCGTACACCAGCCCAGTTTGTGGGAATGCCATTTGTGGCAAGTGTGCGTGCTGCTGCACCGGTAATTTTATTCAATATTCCATTTAGTAACGCTAAATTTGTTAAATCATTGCCGGGCGCTGTATTTACATACGTTGCCACCAGCTGGTCACATAAATTTAAAAACCTTACTAAAACATTTGAATTTCCATCAAACTCTGGAACTACCCTAATAGCTTTATGTATATTATCTAAAGTAATCTGAGCCATACTAATGTCTTCTGGAGACAAACTATTAAAATTATCAATTAAATCTATATTTCGCCCGGCGTCCGCTCGCTCGTTGCGACGGCTTGGACGGCTAGCCCTAGTCTCGCTAGGTGAAGATTTCCGTGGGTGGAAAATTTTGGATGGTTAGGGAACACAGGGAATGGAAAAACAACCAATATCAACTGTGCACTTACCACCACATTTGGTACATCGAAGTTCAGATGTCTATTAATCAGCTGGATGCTGCTCAGGCTCCTCACTACTGCACGGGTTCTTGTTAGGTAGTTGATAAAGCGTTGAAACGCTATCAGGCGGATGTCAACGATAGATTTCGCGCACTGACTCAACTATCCTACCGACTGCGCCAATTAACTGCGGCAGCAGTGGAGGATTTAAAAAAAATCTTTATTTGAATAAAAGATTTTATAAAAAAAATACAGTAAAATTATGGATGTCCAATTGGTCTGATTTTTAGATGACAAAAGGCCCTGCATCTCGGGCGGCAATTGCTTTTATACAATACTGACAATACTCTTACGCAATCTCTTAAATACAACGAAATATAATATAACACGCAGCTTAGGTAAAAATAGTTCATATTTATGTCAAATAACGTTTATTTTTAATTTACTTAAGATTTTTCCCGAATCCCGGGAAAAAAAAATGTTGTCTTATGGAAGTCTCCACTTTTCTTGGCTCTGTTCTTCAAAGTGTAGGTAAATATAGTCACCTAATTCCGATCTCTGCTGATAAGACACAAGACATTTTCTTATAATGTGCAAAGGCACTTAGAATTCCGCCTCGTAGGTCGTGGGTTCGATCCCCAATCCGGTCGAATCTTTTCTATTTCTTTGACCTTTTTTTTGTACACCATAAGTTTATAAGTTCATAATCCTTTTAAACTTCATGCCCTAAGTTGGTATGTATTCATTTTGTACCCAACTTCATAATTTTATTATAATTGTAATAAACACATAAATCAATTACCGATTGTCCTGTATTTGTCCTAGTTTATGATGTAACGCACTATAATGCCTCATACGGTAGTTAATGTAAACAACACGGTTTAGTAGTCATTAGTCTGTTCTGTACCTACATCCTGCAATGGAGACGACGCCGGGGGTCAAATGAACTCTGATAAAAAACTATACCTACCTATTGCTAGTGAACACTGCACTGGCGGGTGCACAAGTGCTAGCGTTGTATTGTTCTAATTTAAATAAGGGCATTTGTTTTTAGTTATTGAAGTGGCAATGGGCAGGCCACATCGCTCGAAGAGCCGATAACCGATGGGGAAGAAAGGTTCTTGAGTGGAGACCACGTACCAACCAGGTGGACCGACAACCTGGTCAGAGTCGCTGGGCGCCGCTGGATGCAAGCGGCCCAGAGCCGTTCGAAGTGGAAATCAATGGGGGATGCCTATGTTCAGCAGTGGACATCCATGGGCTGATATGATGATGATGATGATTCATTTTTAAGATTCCGTATCTCAAAAGGAAAAAACGGAATCCGTATGATCACTTTGTAGTCCTTCTGCCCGTCTATGTCTGCCTTTTCCTCAAGAACTGTATCAAATACGAACAGTTCCGTGGAGGTGCAAAAATTTAAGCTTCTAAGAAGTGTTTGTGTTGTTTGAGATTAGTTGCAATTTTTTTTATGGAAATTTATTGTTTTATGAGTGTACCCCGAGACGCTGTGCCAAAATGTTGTAAAAAAACTATACGAACCTAGGATATAAATAAACTACCTACATGCCACACACATCAGGCTCTAATGATCATGTCATGAACATTATTTCAATAGGTATTATTATGTAAGTACCTACCTATATCGATAAAGTAAATTATTTACATAACATTTAACCATTGTTAGGAAGAATGGTGTGTAGGTAGGTAGTAGGTACTATCTTATATCTTTTTATACAGGCAACCATCGTTGTAAATTGTGTAAGAATATTAATTTCACCTCCAAAATCTCAAAACTTTTCACCTCAACTGTACATAACATTTCATAATAACACTTCATTGGCCGGCTCGCTATACGCTACCCATCCACATTACAAGCTCGCTCGCCAAACAGTGAGCACGACATGCAAACATGTGGGCCAAACTGAGCATCTTACTCAGTATTATAGTTCTAACCCATTCAAAATACACATTCGAAACAAAATGGTTCGAGGTGCCGCTGGATCATTTCGGATTTAATAACACTAAAACGTTTAAGATAAAGTATTTAGTGAACGATGATCATTGGGACCAAGGTAGTGGACCCATCTTTTTTTACACCGGGAATGAGGTAAGTACAAAGATTTATAGTTCATTGATCTTGTTTAATATTACAATGTTTTGATATAAGTCGTAGTAAAGTTGGCCTGTGCGCAGTTTTATTTATAAACGTAATTGTTTGAAGAGTCATTTAGCACATGTGCATAAAGCAGAGTGAATTCTAGGTCTAATAAATATGTCCCGCTTTGAGGATAATTACGATAATATTATGTAGGTGTTTCCTGAACAAGCAGTTCCTATAGCTACAGTGCGACCGCCCGAGAGAATGCGTTTTGAAACATTTCTTACACCTGTCAATATTGGCCAAATTACTGAAACTGCTGATCTGATTAAGATGAGACTTTCATCAAACTATGACTAAGAAATACTGAACGAACCTGTGAAAGTCACATCGCAATATGATTGTCCATTTTCAAGATTAGTCCAATATTAACATTAGCACTGTAGAATAACATTAAAAGTTACCCAAAGAGTTATTTATAAAATACTAATAATTATTATATACATATTATTTTTAGTTTATCGTTGGTTGTTATTTAATTATTGCTACTGACCGTTATAGATTAAAGTAGGTACGTATAAGCAAGTTTAGTTCATTTCTAATGTAAATAAGATAAGACCTTTGTTTTATTACGGGATTGTTCAGCAATTACTTATAGGATGATTGGTAACATAGTATGTAAACATAGCACCTAAACGAAATGTCTCATTCAATTCAGACGCATGGTTCCCAGAGTGGTTTATCCAGTGTTTCCCAAACATTGTTCCGCCATGGTCCGGTCACTTTCACACTGCCCCTTTGGGACCCACTTAATACTTTTAAACCCAAGCTGGTTCCATTAGGTAAAATAATACCTACAAAATTAATAGTAATGTTTTATTAATACTACATATTTTGGTATCGACTATTAAGTCACAAAATATTAGTGCGAAGTATGGAGCTGCTACTTATTTTTTACCAAAGAATCCAAGTTCGCGGAAAATGACGAATATTTACCATGCGTCGATCGATAGCAGGTATTATTTTTAAAACAAGGCGGGAATGTTGCTACCCGGTATTTTAGTTTGATGGCCCGGTACCGGCCGGGCTATTTTGTATCTTTGGTGGTAATCGTAACGAACACCATTAATTATTTCATCCAATGACGCGCACGCGATATGACGCGACGATGACCATTCGCGGGCCCTGATTGGATGAAATTTATTAATGGTGTTCGTTACGATTACCACCAAAGTTACGCGGTAGAGCCCCTGGTCGCGACCCGGCTAATGGGAATCGCTGTTATACAGTTTATACTGGTGGATCAAAACGAATAATTGCACGGGGAAGTTAATTACTTGACATTTTTACCCGTCTTCATCAACTTTCTATAGTATTGATCGCTTGATTTCTATATACTTTTGAACTGTCACAAAAAGGACGTGCAAAAACGAGAATTTAAAAAATAAAGTAACATCGCAGAGCTCTTCCTATTTTTGTCACAAATAGTAAAAATTAACCCCCCCACATGAGTAATGGTGCCCCATACCCCTGGCTACGGAACACGGAAAAAATGCCAAGTGGTCTACGGGACAAACAACTTAGGGAACCTCTGATTTAGACCAACTTTTTTCGTTCCTTCCCATTTCTAAATTATCGATCAATGACCGATCTCCATCCAAATATATTTATGATAAAAAGTAGCCATGTCCTTCTGCATACCATAGGCTATCCGCATGACTTTCATAATGATCCGTTGAGTAGTTGAAGCGTAAAGGTGTAACAAACAAACAAACTATATAAGAATATATTTATAATAGGATAGAATAAGTAAGGATATACAACACTGCCACGGATCCTATATTATTGAATTCAGCCTATATACGTATCTAGCCATGAAAGCTGAATCAAAACTACACCGATTTCAATAATTTACGGACCGTTATCGGTTAAAATTAATACTCTTATATCTTTACTAATAACGAAGCAAAGACCTCAAAGCTTTGCATAGCAGACCCTCTTATATGGAAGTAGCTATCACAGGTAAAATTAGCTTACGAAATGCAATAAGCCCAGTTTGGCAATAAAAAAACCTACCATTGGTAAGCAAAACGATTCGTTTTTGGTTATTGAAACCGGGCATAAGAGGTAGGTACTCGAGATTAGCTCGTGAGGACACAAATACGAGGTCTCGATTTGTTTGTGTCAGTAATCACTAATCAGTATAATATACATATTTTAGTAAGAATTACCCTAGAGACCGAACATTGTCAACATTTTATACATGACAAATTCGTTAGTATACACATAATTTTATAGCTCATTGCATATAAGGTTACATATGCTTTGTACCTAATCGCATATAATTCAAAAACAGTCACATTTCTGAGTCAGTCAAATTGCAATAAAATTTGTAAGTAGAATTAATCGTTAGCATATTTTAAATTGTTTATGTATCTCTGGTATTTCCATTGAATAATAAACTTTTTTATTTTATATAAATTTTTCTTTCCAGGGTCAAATTGAACTGTTCGCTCAGCATACAGGTTTCATGTGGGAGATAGCTCACGCATACAAAGCTAAAGTGGTGTTTGCAGAACACAGGTAGGTACCTATATCCTATATCTCAGTTCATTATAATGCCTCGTCTGTATTATTTTATTCACGACATACCTTCTCTGTGATATGTCGTGGCAAGGCTGGGTGGGTTCTAATCTTACGCGAAGTATCGGTGCTATGGATTAGCATGGTCAGATGCCCAGTTAAGAGCCCTCTGTCCTCGCCTCACTCGATTTAACGGCGTAAAAGTGTAATAAAAGGAACTGTCTTACGTTATCATCTTCTAGTCCATTAAAAAAAAACATGGGATTCTTCAATGTGGGTGTGAAGAGATAATTACAGGGTCGCAACGCGTGAGTGATACCCTGTTGCAACCGTCTGTAGGGTACGGTGGTACCAGACCCAACATGTGGAAACTTATCTACTTCAATACCTAATTGAAATTAAAGTTACACAGTAAAGGTTTAGAGCCCCTCAGTCTGAGGAGAGACTTTGCCTCTTTATGTGTGTTCTACCGCTTGTACAACGGGGAGTGTTCCAAGGAATTGTTCGACTTGATGCCCACGTTACGGCTATCTTCTACCATCGCAACTCTCGCCATCGACGGGGAATCCATCCTCACACATTGAAACCAGAATTGTTTCGAACTGTGCGGGCTCAAAGGAGTTTTCTTCCGCGGACGCTCAGACTGTGGAATGAGCTCCCCGCTGTGGTTTTCCCGAAGGAGTACAGCATCCCCATGCTGTACTCCTTTGGGGTACTCTTCAAGAAGGGTGTGAAGAGGTTTCTTCAGGGTTGGCAACGCGTGAGTGATACCCCTGGTGTTGCAAGCGTCCATAGGCTACGGTAACCGCTTACCATCAGGCGGGCCGTATGCTTGTTTGCCACCTTAGTCGTATAAAAAAAAAACAATTTTTTTTTTCAATTTGTAGTTTTATTTAAATATTCTTCGAAAACCATCGAACACACTATTTGATTTTAAAAATATAAATATTTCAGATATTATGGCGAGTCTATGCCATTCGCAGAAAAATCCCTGGACAACGAGCACATCGGCTACCTGACGTCAGCCCAAGCCCTGGCAGACTATGCCGACCTGATCAACTTCCTCCAGGGCGACTCTGTCAAGCCCAGATACCCTGTCATCGCTTTTGGTGGTAAGTTCATAAAGGGATTGCCTGCCTTTGACCACAATTCACCTTTGTCAGTCGGGATGTGGCCGAAGGTGATAAGCACACAAAACCTAGAAGGAACTGGCTCTCAAGTGCAGCTGTCGGAACAGAGATTTTCGCAGGGTCAGCAACACATGAGGTAGGTAGGTATCACCTACCCCTGGTGTTGCAAGCGTCAATAGGCTATGGTGACCGCTTACCGTCAGATGGGCGATATGCTAATTTGCTACCTTAGTAGTATAAAAACACACTCGTAACAGATTTTCTGCTTGGGGGTGGTATGGCTAGAGGTGGCGCTCGGTTTTTCCTCGCGATGATTTTTAATAAAAATACCATAGATATGCTTAGTCTTGGTCCCCGTTTTCAACCTAGCTATCACAGCCTTGGGTCACCTTTCATCACCACCAGATGCCAATTTCCCAGCCCATCTCGACTTGGCGACAGGTTTTCAACTTGAGGGTGGTAACCAGCCAGGCGGGTACTACAAAGTACCCTACCACCGTGCTATGGTTTCCTCACGATGTTTTCCTTCACCGAAAGCTCAAGCTCATTGTAGGATTCGAACCCGGGACCTTCGTCTTGGTATCCGACGTCACTACCACTGAGCTATCATCGCCTAACAATTTCAAATTCTATTAATAATCAACCTTAATATCCTCCAGGTTCATACGGCGGCATGCTAGCAGCATACTTCCGTATGAAGTACCCTCACCTGGTGAACGGAGCCATAGCTGCATCAGCACCGATCCACATGTACCCTGATATGGTTAACTGCGATGTGTTCAACAGACTCACCACCTCCAGCTTCAGGGTTGCCAGCTCTTCGTGTGCTGAAAATATTAGGCAGTCTTGGAGCGTTTTCAGGTAAACTTGGATTTATTTTATTTAGCACTACTTACCTAGGTACAGTGGCGGAATGAAATGGTTCGTCAGTTTTCAACTTGATTCATTCAACATATCACGAGCATATATTACCTTTTGAAACTGAATAGACAGAATACACTGAATTAGAGAAAAGAATGTTACCAAAATTATTCAGATAAGTTGTTCGACTGTTTATCTTGTCAACAAGATTGTTTTTATTTTATATTTTGATAAACTAAAACCTTATTGGTTTAACCTGCTATTGGTATTTATATCAAATTTAAATTGAAAATAAGGCTATGTGATCATTGAAAAAAAAAAACTTATATTTTATTTTGATTTTATTCCGCAAAAGCCATAAATTGTGTTTGACGTGATGAAAAACCAAGCAAAACCTTATTCGATAGCAAACGTCACATTTATGTAAATGTTAGCAGCACTGCTTCTTCCTGTTAGGAACCTCACAGGTAATATGTTGGTACATATAATAAAATTGATTCTTGCAATCTGGTGCAAGCGAAAACCAACTCTAAGGTGACGAACCTTTTCATTCCGCGACTGTACATACCTTTGTGTTACCAAATCATTTGATAGACTGCGTTACGTGTATAGTTAGTACAGTCATGAGTAGTAACTACATAGGTACGTTTCTAAATTCCGAATTAACGGTACGTATAATAAAGTATTAATTAATTTGGAATCTTAAAAAGTATCTATATTAATGCTCGTGACTGTACTACCGTACCGGCACTTGAGGACCTTCCCACGTTTGTAATAAGTAATAAGTAAATTTTAATTGGAATAGGTATATCCTATAACAACAACTATTCACTAACCTATTGACCTATAACCTATTGAACAAAAACATTTCGATACCTAATTGATGACAAATGCGAATGAAGTCATCGTATTGTATTGACCAAGGCCGAAGTTAGTCAGACAATGAGACCTATTTGTAAACTACCACAGAATAGGTATACCTAATTTCAACCCGCTATAGCCTTTCTTTGCAAAATGCAAGCGGAGACACAATAACCACACCGAAAGATGTAGTTTTTGTTTCATGAATAAAATATTTTGTTTATAAACCCGAGCAGCACCTCTAGTGGACAGTTTCAGAATTACAGTATTTCATACGCTAGCGACATCGAACAAATAAAGTCCCACAAGCTTATCTGCCCGGTGAGGACTCGGCAGGGTTGGATTCAGACCCTCAGAAAATTATTGTCTATGGAAAATAAAATTATACTACTTGTCAAAAATAATACTACGTTTCGCGTTTTTCGTCCAGTTTGTTATGAATTTAAATAAAAATACATTTGGAAGGAAAGTTTAGTTTTATTGTTATTGTACAAATCAACCAAATTTAGGCATGTAGATGTTTATTTCAGCCAATTCGTCAATCGGAACTTCGTCTTTGGCATTGACACGACATAGCATGTCCTCAGATGAAATAAATTAAATACACATTAGGTACATTTACTTTCTTTCCCAGCATCGCATGAAAGTATCAGGAGTCAATAGAGCGATTTACTACAACTAAAACAACGATTACAAATTTATTTCGTAATTAAAGTAATATTTTTTAATTTATTCAACCAATAATAGTAGCAATCGACCTAAAGGTAAAATTATGGTACATATTTTCGCGTAGTATAATGGCATTACGATACTACATACTACACATCACAAAATTATGGTACAAATAGTATAATTATACTACGAAATCCAACCCTGGGACTCGCTGTTATCGTAGCAAATAACCAATGACCGTAGTGTTTATATTGTCTTTGACAATGGCGATTGACATTTCAAAATGGCGGCGTAGTTCCTCTTTTGACCACCGGGTCAGATAAGTTTCTAGGACTATAACTCAAAGAAGCGCAATGACGGACTTTGCTTTTGAAATCTATTCCGCCAATTCCTCACCACCGACAATGCGTTCTGACTGGTTAAGAGTGCGTACCAAGCCAGAAAAATATGGCAATGGTGCCGATTCTGTTGTAAATTGCACTAAACTAATTTTAGTCACATCTCATCTCTTTCTTACGAACATGATTGAAAAAGGATAGAACATATTTTAAGTTGTCAAATTAATCTTTGCCGTCTTATTTTGCGTGTATTTAGGCGTGACAGCGATAGATGGCGACTAAATTTATATTGAAAACAAGCATTGGACTAATTTGACAGGACTAAATTTCTTACATCCTTTTCTTATGTTCTTTGTTAGAAAGAGACATAGTGACATTAAAATTAGTTTAGTTGTGAACAACAGAATCAGGGCCATTGTCAGATGAAACAAACTTATGTCTAATCTTCGCGTGGAGATGAGATGGAGATAGCGTGTTTCGCGGAACAAAAATCAACTAAGCGCTTTTTATCTAAATAACTCGTAAAGTATAGTATACTTTAAAAAATCGCATTATTATTAGAGGTAGCTTTGGGATTTTTTTCTATAGAGGAAATTTCATTCCATTATGTTTTTGCTCAGATAGAACCCTCGCGTATATAATGAAAATACCCATATAAAAAAAAAATTCATTTAAATACTATTTACTTGGATAAATTCCAATTCTAAGATTGTTATTTTGCTTTATTCGCACTCTTAAGTCAAGGACACACTAAACATTAAGATGCATTAATTGGTCAGTACTTTTTTTTTTTTTTATTCAATATTTGGGAAACAGTACTGTTATTAATCAATGCAAAAGCACTTACTAGTTGCGGATTAGGATTGCTCTGTATTACTTACTCTTTTTCAGTCATGTCAGCATGCAGTCCCCTGCCGCAGCTTTAAATACTTACTTCTTTCTCACATATTCCAGAAACTTCACATCAACTCCTAACGGAACTGACTGGCTCCACAAAAACTGGAAGCTCTGTGACCCGATAGCCAATGCTACAGACGTAGAAACTCTCAAAGAGTTCCTGGAATCAATGTACGTCGTACTGGCGATGGTGGACTACCCCTTCGCTTCGGACTTCCTTCTGCCCCTGCCTGCTTACCCTGTGAGGGTAGTGTGCCAATATTTGAACGAAACTTTGATCGGTGATAAACTTTTGGAGGTAATAAAGATTGCTTACTTAAATTATACTGATTGAAATTGAGAAAGAAAAGTCAAAACCTTATCCATATTGGAAATTTAATTTTCATCATGGACCTCTGGACTTAAATCTGTCGTTGATAGTGGATCTGTAAAATTATCGCCACAGACCCCACAAGAGGCCTTTGTAGCAGAGACAAGCCTTTGTTCTCGACATTGAGCTATTATTACTACGTATAGAGAAGACGATACACATTACAACTATATTCAGTTAAAGTGAGGCCATCCGGCCACACTTGTTGTTGTAGAACGATGAACGAAATGCGTAAGTGCCGTGAACATCACAGCGTTTGCGAGAAAAATACTCCTAAAAGCGTTCTGATAGCGCTACGTGTTTCTACTGACAGCTAAGTATTGTTTCAGCGCTAAAGAGAACTTTAGTTGACTCTAAAAAAATGAGAAAAAACCTTTGCTTATGATAGCTTCTCTATACGTAGTAATAATAGCTCAATGGTTCTGGAGACAAGTGGCCTTTGTGCTCAAGATACACGTCTTTTGTGCTCATGCATACCGATAGTGTAGAATGTGAAAAGGTGCAGCGCACACGCAAGTGCACGTGATAAGACTTGTTCCACTTTTCATCTCTTTTATTTCAACTTACGGCAATCGGATGCTTGCTAAGAGAACTTTGCCTATTCCTCTGTTAACATACGTTTCATCTTATTTTCAGGGCATTGGAAAAGTTTTACAAGTGTTCACAAATTACGAGAACAAAAATAAATGTGTTGACTACAGAAAAGGTGCGGACTATGGCAATTTGGACGCTGCCGGATGGGACTATCAAGTAAGTTGTTACCAGATATACCTAGGTCATCGAACAATTAACCCAAAGAAGCGCAATGACGTTCATTTTGGTTGAAATATATTCCGCCAATTTTCCACCGGCGACAATGCGCACTGATTGGTTAAGACAAGGACGCATGCACTCTGATTGGCCAAGTCAAAAACAAACGACGCAACGAGTGGTCCTTACTGTTCAAATTCAGTATTACTCTAAAGGGATATTTCCTCGATGACCTAGATACATCATGTTGTTATTCATAAGCCTTAAATGGTGACACAACTCATTTATGAAACGCAAGTTTCATGACCGTGAGATACACAACATAAACATGAATACTTTTTCGATGATCAAAATATACAGAGTAAATAGGAAACCTATACCTACTGTACAGAGAAGACGGCACACATCACAACTATGTACCATTCAAGTGAGGCATCCGGCCACGCTTATTGTTAAAGACCGATGAACGAAACGTGTAAGCATCGTGGAAATCACGGTGTTTGCGAGAAAAATACTCCTAAAAGCATTCTGATAGCGCTAAGTGTTTCTACTGTCTGCTTGGACGACTAAATTATTGTGTCAGCGCTAAAGAGAACTTTAGTTGACTCTTAAAAAATGGGAAAAAACCTTGGCTTATGATAGCTTCTCTATACGTAGCAATAATAGCTCAATGTACCTACCCTACTTACGACTGCATCTCAGGACACTAATATCAGTCAGTTTATTCAATGAATTTAAGAATGTCTTTTTTTTATCTGATTTTCTAGGCTTTGTCGCTTATTCGATTATGTCGCCCGGGTAATTACAATACATAATCGTCTCTACCAACCACACTAATTTCTAATGATTAATTTATACCAATGCCTTATTCTTTCGTTGACAGGCCTGCACAGAAATGGTGATGCCAGTATGTTCTAACGGCAAGACTGACATGTTTGAGGCATCGCCGTGGAACTTTACACAGTATTCAGATGATTGTTTCACGAAATACAACGTGCGCCCTAGGAAGAACCTCGCGAGGATCGAGTACGGGGGAAACAGGCTACAGGCCGCGTCTAACATTGTGTTCAGCAATGGATTAATGGATCCTTGGGCTGGAGGTAAGAATCAACTCTGTTTGAAATAGGAAAGCTATTTGTAAATAAATTAAGAATATAAGAAAACCTATGTTTTTTTTTTCAAATGTAAGTAGGGCAAGAGCCCCGGTTTTGGCCAATTTAAGGTTTTTTTTCTATAAAAAAATTCGCTTTTAATTCAAAAATGCGTATCGTGTCGATTAGTTATATTTATAAAGCAGTTTATTTATTTATCTTTAAGGTTTTGTTGAAGTGTGTATCGAGAGACAAATATTTTATTTATTATTATTTTTTAAAGATAAAAGGTGTAAAATCACTACTGATCCAGTTGTGGCCACCCATTTCCACCTAAGTTTCCAGGTAGAGAAATTCATTGACTGTCAATATAACATCAAAATCAAGTTCCTAGACATTAATTTAGTATTATGCTTCGATAAGAATCCACGCAATAAATAAAAATGTGAGCAAGATATTTATCGATGAATTAACAAGGCTCGCTAATGGTTTCTGTTAAGAAATTAACGGAAATTACCATTTTTGTTTTTACAGTATCACAAAAAAGTTTCTATACACTTACGGTGCCACTACAATTGCTCGTCAAAAGCGATAATTATCAAAGATTTTATTTACTATAGACAATAAACGAGTGAGGCTTCAACGCCTTTTTTATTGACTTTCAAAATTGCAAGTAGCCACAACCGGGGTACTGGCCAAAACCGGGGCTCCTGCCCTATGTAGGCCTGTGTTTAACGACAATATTTCAATGACAAGTGATGATGTGGCCGAAGGTGGTAACTGGCTCTCAAGTGCAGCTGTCCGAACACACCGATAGGTGCTTGGTGACAGATTTCTTTCGGGGCGATAGCCAGCCAGGTGGGTAGGTATCACGAAGTACCTATCCTACCACCGTGCTATGGTTACAATAGTAGTCTGTGCTATGGTTTCCTCACGACCAAGTTCAAGCTCATTGTAGGATTTGAACCCGGGGCCTTTGACTTGGCATTCGACGTCAGTAATACCACTGAGCCACAGAATAACTGAGCTATCATCGGCCTTTGTATGTTACCTTTGATGCTTTAGATAAGTTTTAGTACTTTGGTTTCCCGTATTTACCCAACTAAGTACGCCTGACGCTTTACCTACCTACAAACTTGGACATTTGGTCAGTGATTTGCTGCTGATTCTATTGTTTACAACTAAACTAATTTAGTCTCACTCTATCTCTTTCTAACAAACGACATAAGAAAAGGATATAAGAAATGTAGTCTTGTCAAAGTCATAAATTTTGTCGCCATTTAATTTGTTAACGACAATTTACCCGCAAATGATAAGTATGTTCTATCCTTTTTCAATAATGTTTGTAAGAAAGAGATAGTGATGTGATTAAAATTAGTTTGGTGCGATTTACAACAGAAAAAAATGTATTAGTGCGATGTATGTACAACAGAATCGGCACTATTGTGTACCTGCTTTCTAGTTTTGTTTTTTTTTTTTTAGGTGGCATCCTCAGCAGTATAAGTGACACAGTGCAAGCCGTGCTGATCCCGGACGGAGCTCATCACCTTGATCTGATGGCCAGCAACCCCAGTGACCCCAGATCCGTGCAGATAGCAAGGGGCATTCATAAAGACAACATCAATAGATGGATTAACGAATTTAACCAACGATTGAAGCATGGAAGACGTTCGTTGTGATCAGAATAATTTTTGTTATGAATAAATTTTATTAAAAAAAAGAAAACTGAACTCTTCTGATTTGTATAGGTACAAATTCACCAATCTGTACTTATTGTGCTATTGGTAAACCTGTAGGGTAGGCTAGATAAAAATTAGTGCCTGCTAGGCCGCCATTCAACCAAAAACATTTGAACTGATTTGGTTTATGACATATTATAAATATTGACGTTTTGGAAAACTTGCTTGCTAAGCAATGTGTTCGATTTAGTTTCATAAAAAGCGTATGTACCTAATAAAATAACATAACATATACTTTTCAACACACTCGCTCGTAAATTGACATTGCACCGTTTTTAGTATCTTATTGCACCTTATTATGATTTTTACTTTACATTACCGCACAGTTTATGATAGGTATAAATAGGGTACATTCCGAAATGGATAATTATCGATCACAGCGATCACAGCAATAATATGCGTACCGAGATAGATATCACGCTTATGACAGCTGAGAACTATCAACAATTCGGAACGCCCGTTATCGCGCTCACAGTATTCAAAACAGAACATTTGAGAATTTAATTAAAATCTGAATTATCAATGCGCTAGGTCACCTTATATCTTTTATAAGTTGACTCGCAAAAAGGAATATCTGCTTTTTTTATTATTTTTCTCTCATAAAATCATAAAACCAAGAATCTTATTACATTTTTGCCGTCACTTTTGACAGCGCTCATGGTGATATCAGTTTAGGGCGCGGTTTAGGGCATGGTTGGTGTGAGCAGTGTTGCCAACAGCACTGGGCCTAATGTCGCCATTTTTCACAGCTTAAGTAGCCTAAAATAGCCGAATTTCAGAGCAGGTAGCCTAAAGTAGCCCAAAAGCCACAATAAAGCTATGAATAGAATTAAGATGTTGTTATTAATTAATACAGGTTGTTTTTTTCTTCTAGCCAGTATGGGCAAATATTGGACTACAGGTCTGAGAAAAAAAATGAACCTTGAGCTGAATATTGTAGAAACTAAAAAGGGCATTAAAAATATTGTGTTTTCGTAGATATGAAATTTGTTCAAGATTTTTTTTCGATATTCTGCTTCTACGTCACAATACGAACAAAATTATTTATCACAAGTTGCTAAAAGTCATCAAATTTTACTTCTAATTGCTTGTCAGAATGCTAGGAGCTGATTCTTTATGACTATACATAGTGAGTTCCCTGCAAGATCTGCTCCACCTCGTAATTTTTTACTGAAATTTCTAAATGTAGCTTAAAAATACAATAAAGTATAGTGTCCGCTACGTTAGGCGTGTACCGGCGCCGAGTGTGGGCTTGTTAGTTTCTTCAAATCAGTATACATACATACGTGGCATTTGGAGAAAAATACACTCGCGTGAGCACCCGTGCGCGATTTTCACTGCATGTAGCAGATACAGTATGAGGCACGAGTGGTGAGCACAGATAGGTAGTAGTGGGGGCAAGCTCACGCAAATACACTTTTGGCCAAATCACTAGGCGTAACAAACAAACAGTGTTTGTTTGTTACGCCTTTACGCCTCAACTTCTCAACGGATAATCATGAAACTTGGCATGCAGGTAGCCTATAGCATGGAGAAGGACATAGGCTACCTGCATGCCAAGTTTCTTTTTATCCCGGGAACGCGGGTAAAACCGCGGAGGACAGCTATATTTCTTACGATTTAGCTCATAAATTGTGATTTGGCTTATATTACCTTGTCGTTGAGGTAGCCTAAAAGGCGACCAGTCGCCATCACGAATTTATCGTCGCCAATTTTCGTCCTGAGTAGCCTAAATGGCGATAAATCGCCTACGTTGGCAACACTGGGTGTGAGCGCAAGATGGCGCATGTCATGACGTCACCTATGACGTTTCACGGGACATCGTTATCTGTCATTATTCTTTAAGCACGCTCAAATCGATTACAGCTATTACAGCGGTAATTCGGAATGCCTGCCTATGATAAGCTTGTACAGTACTTAGTACCCAACTGATATGGCGCGTCGTGAATCTTCGATCGTACAGAAAAGAAAGAATGGCCCCGAAGATTAACGAAAGAATGCTTAAAACTTACAATAAACCTTAGATCACAACTATAAGGTTCATAATACACTGCAGCTGTTAGTTCCGTCTCACTCGCAAGTCACGCCCCTCCGCACGGCGCGCGCTAACATGGCGACAGCTGCCGACCAATAGCGTTTCCCGCCCACAGTTCCCGCCCTTTGAAAATGTATCTTCTGCGCAGGTACATCGGTAAGCCATATTAGTTGGGTACTACTATATTTTTGTACCGTGGTACTACTGTACCTCACTGCAAGTGATATGTGTGTATACCTAAGGTGTATACCAAGCATTCTTAATTCACAACTGAACGTATTAATATTCATTATGACATTTAGCCGCCCCTAAAAGTGCGGTGAAAATGCGATAGGATATTTAATTTTTGGTATTCCATTTTGTTCACGCGCCTACTAGGGGGCGCCTGGGTATTGATTGCACATGGGCGCTGCATGGGCTAGACTCAGGGCTAGACATTGCCCTATTTTTATTTGACATAGCAGGTTAAACCAACATAAAGGTTTTAGTTTATCAAAACATAAAATAATAAAAACCATCTTGTTGACAGATAATCAGTCGAACAACTTTGATCTGATAATTATGAACTTTGATAACGAACAGTTAAATCATTATTATTTGTACACCACATAAACAATACACAAAAAGAAGGAATAACAAATACAAGAGGAAGTAATACAAACAGACCTAATTTGAGTTTTATTAAATATTATCGGTGGTATATATACCTCCTAATCATTTAAGAAAATACCAATCAAAGCGCATCAGTAATCTGAAAACAAATAAGTACTATAGGAAACAAAGTAATTTGCTTTCTTTCTTTCATATCGAATTAAAAATAAAGGTTGTATGGCTTCTAAACCTTTTGCCTGTCTTTTGTCGAAATAAAAAAACAAGATATTAGATAGTTATTGTCATGTTGACAATATCAGTGCTTCCAGTTCCATTGATTTTTCAGTAAATCTACTGATATTTTTGGAATATTTGCAATTATTTAGACGCCATTGTTATTGTAGTTGCCCGTAATTTTTTTAAGCATTTACCAGATTTGACTGAAAGACTTGTTTTCATCCAGGCCTAAACTGCTTGTGTATAGATATTTGATTGTTTATGATAAGCTCGTCAATTTTTTTTATATCTATCTAAGGTACACAATATAATTAGTGTGTGTTGTCCCTATGATATAATTAATACCATTGATAGATTTTGTGATGTTGTTGGAATAAAACTTTGTGTGCATCTATGAGATCTTATTTCTTTGCATTATTTTATGAATTCTTATTGACTATCAGTCATAGTGCTGGTAAATGATAAAAATAAAATGTTTATTTAGGTACTAATCTTTTGAGTATATCTACCGATAATTTACGAAGACGTTCGTCCGACTTTTCCGATTCAACATGGCAACACTAACAAATTTGGCTCTGTCTATGGTCATGATTAGTGGTGGGCGTTTAAACGATAAGCGTTCAACTAAGCAGTACTTTTTAGAAAAAGCGTTCGTTTCGTTTAAAATTTTAAGTCTTTAAAGCTTTTTCGTTGAAAACTTTTTAGTCCGCTTTCGTCATTTACTTACAATTCTCACATAATGCCATGCCATCTGTTGATAACTTTTGACAACATTTCGATGAATGGGGTAGTTGTCGGTAATGTCGGTAAATAAATTAACACAGGAAGTCGATAGATGGCATCAATTGCTATGGAGTATTATAAAATGTGCAATGTAGTGAATATACGACTAAAATACGTATCATTTGCTTTCGTAATCTTTATTTGCATTTAGTAACCTATTTAATTTTATTCCATAATCTTTCAACGTAAAACTATACGACTTAATTACATATCATTTGTTTTTTGAATATTTATTTTAATTTAGTAACCTATTTGATTTAATCCCATAATATTTCGTTAAAAGCTTATTGTCGTGCGATTTCAACTTCACTTTAAGTTCAACGTAATAGACTTTATTTTAGTTTGACTTTATATTCCACTTTTTCGTTGAATGCTTTTTCGTGATTAGTTTGATTTAGTATGTCGTCGATCGTCGACTAAGCGTGAGTGAAAAAGTTGGTAGTTGAGTGCGCGAAGTCTTGATTTTTTGTTTTCGTGAACTAAAACTCTTTGTAAATATTATATTATTTTGTGTGATAATTGATGAATGGGTAAATGTGTACATTTTAAATAGTGGAGTGTAAAATAGTTAGTTACGTGTATAGGAAAGTAATTATAATAATAATAATAATAATAATAATAAATTTGTTAATTATAATTATATATTTTATTTTATATTAATAATACGTAAAATGTCGAGAATTAGCAATTCTCACATTTGGAATTATTTTGAACGCAATCAGGACAATAAAATCACCCGAGTGTAATATATGTAAAAAATTATTATAATATATAAACCAACGAGGGAAATTCATTGATTGATCCATTATTTGTTTCCAGAATCGTTTCTACGACACTTTTTGAAAGAGCAAGAGCCACGCGCTGCGCCGATATCACGCGTTTTTCAACGTAAAACTTCATTAAAGTTTCAACGTTTTCTTTCACGTTTAAGCTCCATAAATGAAAAAGCATTTTAAGTGAAAAGCTCTTTAAAAAGTCTGCTTAAAAAAATAAGCATAACGTTTAAACGCGTTGTCGAATTCAAGCCGTTATTCCCACTTCTAGTCATGATGATTAAAAACCCCATCAAACAAAATACAATAAATAAACATTGCTTGTATTGCATTGCGTGTGGTATTATCAAAAGGTAATTAAAAAATAAAACCATGAGTACAACATGTAAATATTGTAACGAGCCTGAAAATAAGCAAGATCGTCCAGGTTTGGTTTGCGAGAGCTGTATGAGTTTCGTGCATTTGACCTGTCTCCGGAGACCAGGCACGCCGGGTGACTTTACTTGCGATGTGTTCTTCGATTTTACTTGCCAAGAATGCTCGCCACAGAATAAAGAGATATTCGTTAGGAACAGGCTAACTTGGTAAGTAAATTGCATCTTAATTTATCCCTTTCGCAATAATGAACTCACTATCGTATTATTCAGGTTCGTAAGGGTTATAGGGTTCAAAATCTAACCAAATGCTCTTACACCAACGTTAATGTTTAACAAAACAAAGTTAATCTTGAGTTCTATGATAATAATATCCTGAGAGAATCTTCACAGATGGCTATCAGATCCCAAACTAAGCAGAGCTTGTAATATAAAAATCAGAAAACTACTTATTGTAACTTTCTGTATGATAGTCATACATCGTCATTATGCAAGCCGCAGGGCCTCTACTATAACAATCATAGCTTTTAGGTTTTTTGAGTTATGATCAAGATTGAAGTATCATTAGTTAGATAAACTCAAATACTATTAACTGAGATTAACTAAAGTACCTAGTTGTTTAAAAGGTTTTTTCTTAAACTGGGGAATTGTGAAAATAACCTCATATTTTTTCACAGAAATAGGACCACTTTCTTTTTTAAATTTCTACCTATAATGAAACAGTTTTAATGTTGTCCATTGCAGTAGAGACTGCAGATAACAACAAAACAAAATGGTAAAACAGAAAAAAAATAAAAATATTAAACCGTTACTAGATATTACTTCTACTAGTTCGTCAGGTTCTTTAGTTATGTTACATTTTCTTTAGCTTCCTACTGGCACCTTTGCTATAACACAAAATATCAGGAGTACTGGAGGCTAGTGCAAAAACATTTAAATTGGCTGCCATTTGGGGGAGGGGGGGTCCATATATGAGGTTTTTTTATCTATAAACTTCGGTGTATTAACACGTTGTTTCGGGCGAGGGACGCACATCCTATTATAACAATTGATATCATTGTTATATTTTTAACCACAAGCCAAGGTATTAAAGCTGCACCCCTATAATACGGTATGGAGCATACTCTGGAATCTGGACAAAACAGGAACATCGGGAAAACTATGTAGTCTAAATATACACTTTAAAATTTCCAGGTTGACAGTGATTTTCCTGAGCCTGTACCACCTCAGTAACAACTCATACGGCATCAGCAACAATGGCTTCTTCCACTACAAGACGCATGTCTGCTACTTCATTGATAGAAACTGGCAAATGCTGTTTGGTATGCAGTAAGTAATCACAAAACAGATAAGTAAAAGGGGTTCTTCAAAGGTGTGAAGAGATTTCTGCAGGGTCGGCAATGCACAAATGGTGTTGCAAGTGTCATAGGCGTACTATCAGTAAGAGATTACCTAGCAGCAGATCCTAGTATGTTTGCTGCCTTAGCTTGTAGCGCGCACGAACAGACAAGAGAGACCTGCCTGAGTTAAAATTTATATGGAACAGTAACCAGAGTTAAAATTTATATGTGCAGTTAATATTAAACCTTGTGTCTTTAAAAGTCAAAGTGGCATTTCGCGTACAATGGCCGCGGTTCCCCTTAAACACAAACGGTTTGTTTAAGGCGCGCGGCGGGTTAGTAGTTTAAAAAAAGTAAGCACCCCTCCAGATATGAACTGCTTGAACAACATTCATACTACCTAGGTGACATATTCACCATATTGCTTTGTACATGTGCTCAAAAATCTTGCACTCATAGAGTGTTTTGAGCAGGTGACACGACACGACACGCACCGCCCAAATGCCGTCCACGACATCAGTGGATGCATAATTCTATGAGATTGTACATCACGCTGTCTCACTGGGCCGGCACATGGCGGAATGGCTGTTGTGTTCGTGCACGTGAGTAAGGTTGTCTGTGCTCATTGGGGAGGGGGAAGGGTCAGGCAGGATGTATGCTTACTGGTAAACAAATATTCCTTACATAAGTACTAAATTACCATTTTCACTACAGTAAACAAAAGAAGAACTGGATGGGCACAATTGCAGGTGCTTTATCTGTTTATGGCAACATGTTCTTCAAGTCTGGCTCTGCAGTCCTCGGGGAGACAGGGTGGTGGAAACTCCGGCATGCATTCTCTCCTGCTGTTGCGGCACATATTGGTATGAAATAGTCTTCTCTACATGTTTCTAAGGCATGTGTTATTATTTTTGGTTTATTTTTGATTAACACAATCTATTATTAAGACTATAGTCTTAAGAATAGATTGATATTAAGACTATAGTCTTAAGAATAGATTGTGTTCACCAAAAATAAACCTAACGTATTTGGTGGAGGTTCCAAATTCAAATGTTTACTCTCGAATCAAAACTTTACTTGAGCTTTGTACGTAGTATATTATTTACTCTATGCTTGAGCTAATTTTCGTTCAAAATACGGCCCTGAGATATTGTCGATTAAGAAAGTTTGAAACAGTTCTAAAACCACCTATTTGTTTGTTACAGTTCAAGAGGTACCCAGAGACAAACAAAATGGCCGACCAAGGAAGTTGATGTCTATTGACAGAGTACTGTTTATGGCTAAGATCACTGATATGGGTAAGTTAATCTAGCAAGCGTCTTGCCACAGCATTCTGAGTTTAACTTAATAAGTGTCTTATCATGGTGTAAACGGAATAATTGGCTTTTTAATTTAAATAAATTAACAGAGAATATTATTTTCAAATTGGTCTGGAAGTTTTTGATATAAGTATGTTTACACATAAAGACTTTTGCTTTATAAAATTGTACCAAGACTTGTTTAAAATCCCTCAATATATTTACACCTAGGCTACAAAGATCTAATGAATGAATCTGAAGATGGCATGTCCACTGATCCGGTGCCATGCAAGAAAAGGCGCGTCGATTCAGATGAGCTGAGTGGCGTATCTAGCACTTCCCTCTATGATCACATGGATTCTGACAGCAGGTATTACTGTGGGGCGATTACGTAACTAAATTTCAATCATTTTCGAATTGAAATCGGTTCAATATAGCGGTTTTCTGATAACTTTTTTACGTTCTGATAACTGCAAATACAAACAGTGGTTCATTAGAAATGGAACAATTTTCGATTTTATAATATTTCTACCGATTCAGAGGTTATTTCAATTGGAATTTCATTGAAACAAAGTTACGTAATCCACGTATAGATCCCGTAAGCACTGAAATAAGGGGGCGTCCATTAATTAATTGAGGCGATTTTTCGACCCCCCCTACCCTTTGGTGAGATGTCGTGAGATTCGGCTCCCTCCCCCTCCCCACTAATCTCTAATTACAGTAGTACCCAACTGATAAGGCGCGTCGTGAACCTTCGTTCGCACAGAAAAGAAAGTATGGCCCCGAAGATTAACGAAAGAATGCTTAAAACTTACAATCAACCTTAGACTACTATTAGGTTCATAATACACTGCAGCTGTTAGTTCCGTCTCACTCGCACGTCACGCCCCACCGCACGGCGCGCGCTAATATGGCGGCAGCTGCCGACCAATAGCGTTTCCCGCGCTTTGAAAATGTATCTTCTGCGCAGGTACATCGGTAAGCCATATCAGTTGGGTACTACTGTACACTGTAGTGTCATTCCTCGCGCGCAACAAGTGTCTGAAGTTCCCGGCCTAAGGCAAAGGGCCACCTGATGGTCAGACGCGGGGTTCGTGAGTAACCCTCAAGCAAGTGAGCTCCTGTGAGCGAGCTGCATCTCCGGCACTTTCCTGGATAGAAAGTAGAGGACTACCCGTTGGATTAGTTTTCCGGCAACCCAGCTGTAGGCATTGGGTAGATGCGTGGATTCGTATTCGAGCGGTGAGCGTGCATGACAGCTCCGGGACCATTCTGGAGAAATGGGAGCCAGCTTCTCTGGCGTCCCTAGCGGGGATTGAATCCGCTAGCACCAACAAGGTGCGCTGGTGCCGGTGCTTGCGCTGCGCGTTCTGCGTTAGTGCTCGTGCTAGTGCCGGCGTGCTGGGGTGCGTGTGGTGAGCGACTTTGACTGCTCCGGTACCATTCTGGACAAATGGGTAGTGAGCGATCACGGTGCGACTCACATTTTCTCTTAAGTACCAGGGGCGAGTACTCTGGCGGCGTGACCTACCGCAGATGGTCCCAGACGCCTCGTAAGGGGTTGCCTGGTATAGTCTGCCGTCTTTTATGACCGAGAGGTTGGTAGAGGTGGCCACTATAGAAAATCTCAGTAGTTAAAGGGGGTATGTACACTGTAGTGTAGTAATTGTATACTGCGAAAAGAAAACGTGTTACGTGAACGTAACCTCTCCCCCACGTTAGAATGAGTGAGATTCGGTTCGTTCCCCTCCCCCTAAATGCGTCACGAAATTAATGGACGCCCCCTAATACTCGAAAGCGATGGAAGTCCATTACTGTGATGAGCGAAGAGATTCCGAAGTTCGAATATGATGGTTTGCTTAAACTTTCAATGAAGACAAACATGGTGAGGAAGCACAGAGGGAGAGAACTTTGTAGTAGCCGTCTGGCTGGCTACAGTAAAGGTAAACCGGCCAAGTGCGAGTCAGACTCGCATACGAAGGATTCCGTTATCGAGACTCCCTTTAATTGTCATTATTTGTTATTATAGCAGCAATAAAAATACACATTCTGTGAAAATGTCGTCTTACCTATATTACGGTTCATGAGATACAGCCCATTGACAGACGGACGTATGGACAGTAGAGGCTTAGGAATAAGGTCCCGTGACACCACCAAATACCGTGTGTTCCTGCAGCTGCACTTACGAGCCAGTACATCTTTCCATCTTTCTAGGCTTGCTGTTTTTCCTTTCACCGTACATCGATTGAAATCTCTGGCAACCAGTCCATAAGTGAATTTAAACGGTGATCATATTGATGTGCCTACCCACATAATCATACATCACAAAATGTGCTCAATGTGTAACCAATTTCAGAAATGAAACGGTAGATGAAAATGTATACGAGGACTCTCAGGCAGTTGTCAGAGAAGGGTACTCTGATGCAGAGCTTACCTTCAAGGGATTCGAATTCACACCCAGTACCCGCATGCAACCGGTGCATGTAAGTATATCCTATATGACAGAGGGCAGTGGCTGCCACACGCGTCTTACTTGGGTACAGGTGCTGCTTGGGGGGGCTGGTCCTATTAAATTTGTTTTTTCTATTGTTCCCATGTGTCAATATTGTATAAATGAGACCGAATGATTTTATGTAGTAAACATAAGATTTGTTTTCATTGAAAATTTATTAAAATAAAGATTTTTATCTTATTATTAGACAACATTCAATTAGATTATTTTTTGTAATTGTACTGCTAAACTCATGCCCAAATACTAAAGCGCCACACACATCTAAGCTATTAAGTCGTCATTTGACAGTTTTATGGGATAAGAACTTATAAACCATAAACGAAGCACCTTAATATTACGTGACATATTATTTGGTAATTTGCTAAATTTCGTTCCCAGAGTGACTCTTCGAGCATCCATTCCTTCCAACAATCAATACTTAACTACGACACAGATTCCAGCGGCTCGCCACACACAGAAGACTTTGCCATCAAATCTAAAAGCAAAAAATCCAATGCAGAAGAAAAACCAATACTCCAAAGGGAATCATTATTTTCAAGCGCCCTAAACTCCATAGATATGCCATGGGTTGAAAAACCCGTGGATAATAAGGACTTAGTTGAAATGACTCAGTATGAAGAAGTACAGTTGCTGAAACAAGTTGAAAATTTAATACCAAAGATGCGGGATCCTAATAATAAGGCACACCTGTGCAGACTGAAAGCTAAGCTCGCTTTGAGGAGGCTGAAGAATCATAAGCATTTACCTTTGTTTGATTTCGATAAGTGAGTGAAATATGTTATGCAATCCTTTACTTGTAGTTATGTTTAAGGCGTGAAGAAGGTAGAAGGTAGAGGTGGTCCATCACACAGATATACATCTAAATAGATTACGCGAGTGTATGTACTTCGCGTGTCAAAATCTGTGCAAAAATGGGGCACAATGGCCTTGATTCTGTTGTTCACAACTAAACTAATTTTAATCTCACTATGTCTCTTTCTAACAAAGAACATAAGAAAAGGATGTAAGAAATTTAGTCCTGTCAAATTAGTCCAATGCGTGTTTTCAATATGAATTTTATCGCCATCTATTGCGGTTACGCCTAAAAACACGCAAAATAAGACGGCAAAGATTAAATTGACAACTTAAAATATGTTCGTAAGAACATTATTGAAAAAGGATAGAGAGGAGATGTGACTAAAATTAGTTTAGTGCGATTTACAACAGAATCGGCACCATTGTTCTTCTTTTGAAACTGTTTTACGCGGACAGGGAACTCGCATAAGGCTGCATGTCCAACAGAGATGTGTAGCGAGGGATATGTTTAGCTGATAAATAGGATAGGTTCATTTTCACGTAAAAAATCTTATGCCAGCCTAATTAAATCAATCTTGTGACATTATGGTAGGTACAAAAAAGTTACACGCTTGGTTTTCATTCTAATGGAGGGACTTGCGTTATCTATTTAGATTTATGTCTGTGGTCCATCATCATCCTTTTACAAATGAGGGTGGGCGGGAATGGGCAGATACTCCACCACGCGTGCCCACTGCGGATCGGTGAAGTGGCTAGTGGTCAACCTACTGTTGGAGTTTTCAAGACCTCCAACTAGCTTAACGACTATCACATATTTTTTTCTATACCACTAAGTGGCAAACAAGCATACGGCCCGCCTGATGTTTAGCAGTTACCGTAGCCTATGGACGCTTGCAACACCAGGGGTATCACTTGCGCGTTGCCGACCCTGAAGAAATCTCTTCACACAATTAACTGATAACCAGGACCAACGGCTTTACGTGGCTTCCGAAGCACGGATAACGCTCGAGTTGACCCATTAGGCGGTCACCCATCCAGGTTCCGGCCTCACCAGTGGTAGCTTAACTTTACCGATGAATTAAAAACGGCTAATCAAGCTTCCAAATTGAGCTTTCGGTGAAAGAAAACGTGAAGAAACCATATCACGGTGCGGTGGTAGGGTACTTTGTAGTACCCTAGAACTACTCAACTAGAAATTTAGGATTCTCATTTTCGGACTAATCTTGACAATTACTATTGATTCAGTTTTTTTTGTCCTTGGTTTAACTTATTAATGAAACTGTTTTAATCGCAGTTAATAATACTTTTTGGTCATAGAATTGTGCTGCTATAATATTGTTTCTCCTTGTAGGACTGTGAAATTATTGGGTGGGTATATGACTGAAGACCCCAGGGTGATGATGAATGCTGAACGAATATTAGACAGGTTCCAGAGATCGGTAAGATATACATAAATATGCATTATATAAAATTATATGAATATTATAATATCATACTTCTAGTCAATATACTGTATACTTAAAAAGTATAAACAAATCGAGACACAGTAAAGAGTGCAACTCATGTAAAAATTAATTAATAAAAAAAACACAACTGCTTTGCCATACAACTAAAAATATTTAAAAAAAACCTGTTATTACAGAACATTATCTTAATATATAAAATGATAAACTGATTGTTGATATATCAGCCCACAGCCCAAACCGCTGGACCTAGAGATTTGAAATTTTGCACAAAGATACCTTATACAGTGGAGGCATCCACTAAGGAAGGATTTTTGGAAATTCCACCCCTAAGAGGGTAAAATAGGGGATGACAGTTTGTATGCAAGTCCGTCAGTTTTGAAGTTAGGATCTTCAAATTTTGTGTTTAGGCTGACGATTGAAAATAAATGTGTAGTTATCTCAGCGTTTGTGATAATTCCACCACCGAAGGGAGGAAAAGGGGGATGAAGTTGGGTATGCAAGTCCTTCAATTTCAAAATAAACTTTACTCAATGTATTATTATACGGTGTAGGCATCCACTAAGGAAGGATTTTTGGAAATTCCACCCCTAAGGGGGTAAAATAAGGGATGAAAGTTTGTATGCAAGTTCGTCAGTTTTGAAGTTAGGATCTTCAAACTTTGTGTTTAAGCTGACGATTGAAAATTAATTTATAGTTATCTCAGCGATTGTGATAATTCCACCCCCAAAGGGTGGAAACGGGGGATGAAGTTGTGAATGCAAGTTCTTCAAATCCGCAGTAAACTTCACTAAATGTATTATTATACAGTGTACGCATTCACTAAGGAAGGATTTTTGGAAATTCCACCCCTAAGAGGGTAAAATAGGGGATGAAAGTTTGTATGCAAGTCCGTCAGTTTTGAAGTTAGGATCTTCGAATTTTGTACATAAGCTGACCATTGAAAATTAAGGTATAGGTGTCTCAGCGTTTGTGATAATTCCACCACCGAAGGGAGGAAAAGGGGGATGAAGTTGTGTATACAAGTCCTTCAATTTCAAAGTAAACTTCACTAAATGTACTATTATACGGTGTAGGCATCCACTAAGGAAGGATTTTTGAAAATTCCACCCCTAACAGGGTAAAATAAGGGATGAAAGTTTGTATGCAAGTCCGTCAGTTTTGAAGTTAGGATCTTCAAATTTTGTGTTTAGGCTGACGATTGAAAATTTATATATAGTTATCTCAGCGTTTGTAATAATTCCACCACCGAATAGAGGAAAAGGGGGATGAAGTTGTGTATGCAAGTCCTTCAATTTCAAAGTAAACTTCACTAAATGTATTATTATATGGTGTAGGCATCTACTAAGGAAGGATTTTTGGAAATTCCACCCCTAACAGGGTAAAATAAGGGATGAAAGTTTGTATGCAAGTTCGTCAGTTTTGAAGTTAGGATCTTCAAATTTTGTGTTTAGGCTGACGATTGAAAATTAATGTATAGTAATCTCAGCGTTTGTGATTATTCCACCACCGAAGGGAGGAAAAGGGGGATGAAGTTGTGTATGCAAGTCCTTCAATTTCCAAGTAAACTTCACTAAATTTAATATTATACAGTGTAGGTATTCAATAAGGAAGGATTTTTGGAAATTCCACTCCTAGGGGGGTAAAATAGGGGATGAAAGTTTGTATGAAAGTTCGTCAGTTTTGTATTTAGGCTAACGATTGAAAAATAATTTATACATGTTTCAGCTTTTTTAACAATTTCACCCCCGACAGGGTGAAAAGGTATGGGATGTATGTAAGTCATTCAGTTTCAAAGTAAACGTCACTTAATATATTTTTACACAGTGTAGGCAACCACTAAGGATTTTTGGATATTCCATCCTTAAGGGGGTAAAATAGGGGATGCAAATTTATATGAAAGTCCATCACTTTCGAAGTTAGGACCTTCAAATTTTGTGTTTAGGTTGATGATTGAAAATTAATTTATATGTGCCTCCACGTTTTTGATAATTCCGATCCCGAAAGGGTAAAAAGGGGGATGAATTTGTGTATGGAAGTACACTAAATTTATTATTTAAGCTTATGGTTATAAATTAACGCAACGAATATCGGTGTTGTTGGAATTTGAACCCTTAAGGAGTGAAAAGGGGGATTAAATTTAGTATATGAAGTTTTTTATTTTCGGAGTGAACATTTCAAAATTTATTATTTCGGCTTATGGTATTGGCGTATTGAAATGACTCGCCTAAACAACATCAGGAAAAAGAGAGGAATCGGTATTAAAACAAAGATCCGGTTAATACGAGCATTGGTATTCCTCATTCTCATGTATGGAGTGGAAGCGTGGACTATACTGGCCCGAGAAAGAAAAAGGATTGATGCATTCGAGATGTGGTGCTGGAGACGGATGTTGGAAATACCTTGGACCGCTAAACGCAACAATGCATCAATCCTATCGCAGCTCCAAATTAAAACACGATTGTCCACCATATGCCACCAACGTATTTTTTCGTATTTCGGCCACATGGTGCGCAAAGGCGATGAAAGTTTGGAAATCTGATCATAGTTGGGAACACGGAAGGAAAAAGACTACGTGGTCGTTCACCAACAAGATGGTCCGATCAAGTAAAAGACTCATCGTCCTCCAAGTTTTACAGAAACCAGAAGACAGAAACCAGTGGAGGCAGATCATTCGCTCGAGAAGGAAACCCGATGTTGACCACGATCCTCAGACATGAGAGAAAGACTATAGAGAGAAAGAGAGATAAGGCCTCCAAAATTGCGCTGTGGAACTAGAGTAACAGCTCTCCGCCGCAATGTTATTGAGGCCAAAATATTTACTGGTTCTGCCAGAGGAGAAACAGTCTTCTTACCGCGTATACCATTGATCCCAAATCACCTTCCGTTTGAATTTAAAAGATAACTGTTCCGAATTAAGGTTTGTAGTCACAGGGAAAAACTCTGAAATTTGCTAGAGTTGATTTGCGGCAGGACTGTTTTTATGTGGCATCCTCGCATATGAGCTCTTGATCTACCTGAACTTTTGTCAATATCACACGTAGTGGCAGACAATAGCCATGAACAAAGCTCTATATTGTTACAATGATTCATATCTAGAAAAAAGAAATAATCTACGCGGACGAAGTCGCGGGCTATGAAGCTAGTTTTAAATATAATTAAAGTAAATGTTGTGTCAAGCATAAAACGGCTGAGCAGATTGTATTGAAATTTGGGACACAGATAGGTCATGGAATAGAACTTGGAATACTTTTCATCCAAGTAAAATATCGAAATGTCTTCTTCCTGTTACGTTGTCTCTCTCGTTTTCACAGTACCTAATAGACAATCTAAGCGGTACTATAGCCAGTACAAACTATGGAACACAGTTATTGGCTCACATCGAGCCAACCCCCTTCAGGTCAGCGTACTCCGGGGCAACCCTCAAACCTTACATCAGGAGGGACGCTGACTCTTCACCTCTGTGGTTGACACTCACTGATGAACTACTAAAGAAGACTAATAAGTAAGTAAGCTCATTTTATTCCAGCAATGTGAGATTCTTAAATCGAAATTCGAGTCGACTTGCGCACGCGCAGGGACATAACAATCGTGATCTTCGTTCCAAAATCATAACATAATCGTTCTCTTGGGCTGATGTCTAAAGGATTCCGTAGCTAAATGGGATTTGGCAAATACGGTACGTATATCAATACGTCTTGACTGTCCGTCCGACCGTATGTCACAGCAATTTTGGCAGAAGAATTGTCTTTATGAACTGCCTTACAGTTTGTGGAGTTCCAAATGTCTATAACAATATGTTTTTTTAAAGAATCTGAATACGAAGTTATTTTTGTGGTCGGTATAAGTTGAATAATAAAATAAATAATGTATTGTTGTGTAGACATATAGGCGAGTACAGTCCACCTCCGCACGCTACGTTAGACTTCTCTTACGTGCGGCCACAACATATAGCCGCCGTCAACAATCTCTGCGCACAGTTCTTCTGGCCTGGAATTGATTGTGAGTATATCTATTTAGGTGTTATTTTTTTTTTTTACTGTTTATAGGCCTGTGTTTGACCGCAATCTCACCCTGGTAAGTGATGATGCGGCCGAAGGTGGTAAGCACACAAAGCCTTGAAAGAACTGGCTCTCAAGTGCAGCTGTCGGAACACACCGAAAGGTGCTTGGCGACAAAATTCAAAATTCAAAAATCATTTATTCAAATAGACCTTCGCAGGCACTTATGAAAAATCTGACTCTAATACTCTAATACCGGTTCGGAAGGTTGCATTTGCTGAGAAGAGCCGGCAATAAACTCAGCAATTACTCTTTTCAAAACAAGCTTAGATTCATTACATAATATTTACATTCTAATCGCACTGACAACAATTGCGCGCCCCGGCGCGGCCGCAAAACTACAAAGTAGACTGAATCTATATTTAATAAGTAAATAAATAAATGGCAAACTTAAGCAGACCAACCCCCACAAGCAGCACCTGTTCACAACAGTTACTATTCCCTAGATTTTTTTCAGACTTTCTGTAAATGTAACGGTGCGTCTTATTATATTAAATTATATTGTATTGTATTGCAATGCCCTAGATGAGGCCACATGTGTGTACCTACCTACCTTTAACTGTGTGAGTTTGTGTATATAGTATGATGCAATAAATGTTTGAATTTAAAGGACATTGACCAGATTTGGGCCCACTATTGTGTCATCGAGTGTCTCAATCAAATATGATTCAAAAATCAAGTCTTATTTTATTATGTTCACTCACAAAATATTGATATTTTTCTAACCCGAGGATTAAAAACAGAATTAATAATATATTCGCTTGAATTCCTTTACACTTCCGCACCACAGATATCTGAAACCGTACGCAATACGGGTCACTTTTATTAGTATCGAATGTTGCCAGGTGTTAAATTAGGTTTATCGTAGTAAAAACGAGCTACATATATAGTCTTTTTCTGTTGAATAACGCTAGTAATGATGAAACGAGATTACGAGAGTGATATTAGATATATTCGTCGGTTAATGCAGCAGAAATGCCAAATACCTACACATTTTATTTTTATTGACATTAAATAATAATTGTGTTTGATGACAATGATTATTTTCCCAACAGTATGTTATGATTAAAATAATAGTAACAAGTAACATAAAATAATTTCTTAAAAGTATTAATTTATTTTATGAAAAATAAAATCTTCTTAGTTTTATGTTTGGCAACCAAATCCTTTTTACCGGGACTTATTTTTGCCAGTGTCGAGTTATATTTATTATAAATAGGTAAGTTTGGCAACTAAATCTTTTTTATGAGGACTTATTTTTGCCAGTGTCGAGTTATATTATAAATAGGTAAGTTTGACAACCAAATCTTTTTATGAGGACTTATTTTTGCCAGTGTCGAGTTATATTTTTAATAGGTAAGTTTGGTAACGAAATCTTATTTATGAGGACTTATTTTTGCTAGTGTCAGGTTATATTCTAGTTCTAGTTACAAAATAAAACATTTTCATATAGTCCGCACTATCAGTCACCGTCCATAACAGACATATTTTAGTAAAATAGTTGTCATTGTTCTAATACTTCCCACGGACCTTTTGAGACAACTTGAAAACTCACAATATGCATAATTCGTTTCACTTCACTAGTGCACATAGATTTATCTATATTGGATAAAACTCCACTGATAATATGCAATAAACCTCAAAATACAGGAATTTAAGGAAATAAAATGAAAACGCTACGTGCCTTTGCAAGTTCCCGCCAAAAAGTCTAGCATACCTATGTTTAATCTTTCGCAAAACATTAAAATAAACACAAATGGATTTTTTTAGAGGCATTACTGACTTACTACTTCTAAACCATTGAAATACTAAAACAAAGTATGTAAATAACCATTTTTTTGCATTTAATAACCTTAAATTCTGCATCAGAAAAAAGAAAAATACTCGTAAACCCGGGTCAGAAAATTAAAAATGTTTACTGATTATGAAAATATAGTATTTTATCTACAAAATAAAAAATAAATCATTGTGACACAAAAAAAATCGAAGTGGGCCCAACTCCCCTTAGAAAACGGTCATTCTCCTTTACGTGCTTTGCGTAAAGCCGTTGGTCCCGGTTATCACTTAATTGTGATAGTCGTTAAGCTAGTTGGAGGTCTTGAAAACTCCAACAGTAGGTTCACCACTAGCCTACCTCCACCGATCCGCAGTGGGTACGCGAGGTGGAGTATTTTCCCATTTCCTTTCTCCCTGATTTGTGAAAGGAAGCCCGTGCTCAACAGTGGGACATTATAGACTGATGATGCTGATATCTACTAATTCATTACATGTAACACACCCTTTAAAAATCTCCCATAAACTAGCTGCACGCTATGATGTCCGTTATTCAACCCATAACTATAACTAAGGCTCTATACACACGTACGACAACCGCAACCACATAACAACGACACCACGTCGCCGGGCGCTAAGGCGGTTATCACACTGCCACGCATCACGCTGCATGTTGCGTGTCAACGCACCTACGCGCGTACTTGGGGGAGTGCAGAACTGCATCATCGTGCGGGATTTTTACACACTCACGCGCGTACTTGTGTTTTGTGGATTCACGACGGCTCTGACTCATTTAATTCAAAGCCGTTCGCTGTGGTGATAGTGCAGTGCATAGCCCATTCAAAATCACGAACGGCACTGCGAGACTATGTGCCATACCTTGCGTCTCGCCCCGCACACACGCGCGTTTGCGCATGCGCGTGATCTAAATGAACGCGCATAAATGCATTTTCTGTGTTGGACTGTGCGTGTTTTCTATACAAACGGAGATACAAGCAACGTTAAAACACGCGCTACGCTGCGTGTTGCGTGGCAATGTGTTAACCGCCTAATTTTTATGAAAATTAATATCTGTATTCACACGGACCACATTTAGCCGTCACTATCGACCGGTGTGTTCTGAAAGCTGTGTGCTTACCACCTTCGGCAACATCATGACTGACCATGGTGAGATTGTAGTCAAACACATATTCATATTACGATGTAATCGGTAAACAAGCATACGGCCCGCCTAAAGGTAAGCGGTTACCGTAGCGGCTACGGTAAGCGCTTAGCCATATGGATGTTTGCAACGCACGAGGCATTACTCAAGCGTTACCGACCTTTCCCCCTAAAAATATTGTCAATCCCTGAAATCTATATTAATGTTGATGTAGTAGCTTTTTCAACATTTTATAGTTTGTTATTAATTCTAAAAAGTAACTCTGTGTGTATTTGACAGTAACAGAAGCCCTCCAATACCCGGAGTTCAGTTGCGTAGTGACATACAAGCGTCTAGTGGTGGCGTGCGCCTTCCTCGTGCCTGATGTGCGAGCGGGAGAGGTATATATCTCCTTCGTGCTCACACGACCCGAGTGGAGGAACGCCCACATTGCCACATTTATGCTCTACCATTTGTTACAGGTCTGTTATATTGTGTTTATCATTTTTGGGCCATTAATTCTAGCTAGGTACTTTAATGAATAACTTGCTATAATTTTTGTTTTAGACCTGTTCAGGAAAGGATGTAACACTACACGTCTCACCAGCAAACCCAGCCATTTTTCTGTATCAGAAGTTTGGTTTCAAGGTACAATCAAAGATATAATTTGACATCAACTATGTATTTATAAAAGTTTAGATATAAATCCCTCAGACAATAGATAATCATATATCTTTCTGGTCTTGTTTACATCTATTTTAACAATTTTACGTGCATCCAGAAGACGTAGGAAACCCATTTTACTGTTTTCTGTAATAAGCTGCTCTTTAATTTCCAAGTAGTTATCAGGAATTAATCTCAAGTTTGAACATAAAACCTTCTCTGTGTCTGATAAGTGATGGAATCCAGGCAAGTCAACAATATCTAGAGGCATTGAAGTCCGTTTGAATTTCCATAAGTTGTTGGTCTTATAGAATAATTTATTTTTCACTGGTGATTGACTTTCAAATTTTCTTGACATGACAGTTGTGGCATACTTCTGTTCCTTTACAACTAGGTAATTTTCCTTCTTCAATTGCTTGTAAAGTCTGGCAGCATACAAACTCCTTATACCATTCTTACGATAGTCAGACAGCCTGACAATTCTTTGCAACAACTCATATTCTAAACTCATGGATTCCATAAAAGCATCAAATTGCATTCCCGTCATGAACTGCATGAATGATAACAGTTTTTCAGACTTCTGCCTACTTAATGTTTCATCAAATTTTTGAGTCCATGAAACTATAACATTAGGCCGTATCAAACCATGATTCTGTATGATCTTGTATCTTCTCCGACGTTCTTTCAGTCTTGTATTTAGTGAGTTATTTAAAGCTACTTTCAACGAGTCCATGCATTCATCTTCATCGTCAGAATAATTGTCCTCAATGCTGAAAATGTTCTCAGCATTGTGATCATAACTGAACTCAAATTCAGATCTGTAAGCATTGTAACCGGCTAGATGTTGGTCACCGTGATTGTTTCTGGGTGGATTGCTTGTTACTTCAGTGCTATACAAATATGGTGTGACAGGTTTTGGAAACATGGACTGTTCTGTCTCAGGCAACAATTCCAACTCTTTATATTGAACATTCTCTATGTAATATTTCTTGTAATGCTCCTGGCATTCTAGTTTGGAGCGAGTGTGAACGCTTTTTGATATTTCCTCCCAATTCCCGAAGCCGTAGATCGATAGCGCTGAGAGTAACTTGCATTCTTCTTTTGCCAACCAGTTGCAGTTTTCGAATAGAGGAAAATCGTTTCTTCTCACCGCATATTTGTGGTCATTCTTATGAGTGCTTACTTCCTGACCCGACGCGAAACATGCCGTGCACAAGTTAGTTTCACACTCGCAGCATTCTATGAACGGTTCGTGTGCCGTCTCTGCACATGAGTCGCATTTAATTTGTAATATATCATTTGACATCTCTGTTTATAGGTCGAGGAGCTCGTACAAGATTTCTACGAAAAGTACTACGATATCGATTACAAAGGATGCCGGCACGCCTTGTTTTTGAGACTCGTTAGATGAATAAAACTTTGACAGTAACCACTCTTATTTTATTCACAAAACTCCTAATAACATAGAAACTCAAATCGCAAACAACATTTTTATTTTTGTCACTAAATCAAGTAACAATCAAGGCACAAATAAAAATAAAGATTTAAAAAAAATAACAAAAGTGAAGGAAGAAATTTTTTTTTTATTAATTTGTTCATGACCATGGATACAAAGTCCTTCAGCATACATATTATTAATAATATCACATTCACATAGTCCGCACATTAACTTTCACATAATCCGCATGATCAGTCACCGGTCATGTTTTAGTAAAATGGTGGTAATTGTACTAAAACGTATCACGGACTTTTTGATACAACTTTTCAAGTCACGATACACATAATTCATTTCATTTCACTTCATTGGTGCACATGGATTGATCTTTATTGGATAAAATACCACCGATAATATGCAATAAAACTCAGAATACATGAATTTATGAAAATAAAAATGAAAACACAACGTCACTCTGCAAGTTCCCGCCAAAAAGTCCAATTTTTTTAATCAATAAACAGGGTTGCCATGCCATTACATTTAATAAAAACAGCAGGTGCGGTGTATAAGAATGGCTTTTCGGGAAACCCCGAGAATTATACAAAAAAACTGTCGTTCGTGATACAAACCGTAATGAAAGAATCCGAAGCAAAATACATGCGAAACTTTATCATCAATGAGACGTTTTCTTTCCATAGAGTTCAAGGATATTAAAAAAAGTAGTCTGTGATAGAGTTTAATAGAGTTGATTGAAAATATCTGTCAATTCATGTATCGTGTACGTAAGTGTATCGTGTGTAAGGTTCAAATTAGTTCGGACTAGTGTTGCATCGCTGAAGCGCTCGTGGTGTAGCATGATTAGCCGTTCTTAATCGATCGGCAATGTTCAGCTATGCCTGTCGTGGTCGGTACCTGGATGGGTGACCGCCTAGTGGTATTTCAAATCGAGCGTTTCCGTGCTTCGGAAGGCACGTAAAGCCGTTGGTCCCGGTTATCACTTAATTGTGATAGTCGTTAAGCTAGTTGGATGCCTCCGAGGCTGTTTGAAAAATTCCAACAGTAGGTTGACCACTAGCCTACCTCCACCGATCCGCAGGCACGCGTGGTGGAGTATTGCCCATTCCCTTTCACCTTCATTTGTGAAAGGAGGCCTGTGCTCAGCAGTGGGACATTATAGGCTGATGATGATGATGATGAGTGTTGCATAGCAATAGTGAAACTATCGATACTATTGTGACCGCGGAAAATAGTAACAATATCGATAGCGCTATCGATTGTATCGATAGTATTGTACTATCGAATTAGATAGTATCAATTGTATTTAACTAATACTATCGATAGTTTTGTACTATCGAATTCAATAGTATTGAGATTCAATAGTATCGATAGTATTGCCTAGATCAATAGTATTGGTCGGTATGCGATACCGATAGCACTATCGATATTGTATCTAGTTTTCGAGGTCAACTATCGATAGTCAAACTATCGATAGTTTGACAACACTAACACTGACAGGAATTTTCAACCAAACTCTATAAAACCCTATGGAATGAAAAAACTTATGTTGATGATGACAAGCTTATTAGATTAGCATAACTTCATAAACCACGTTCTAGGTGAGGAACAAATCAAAATGAAACAAATGTATAATGAAAAAAACACGGGGATGCAACTATGATGGATATGTAACCGCGTTATTCGATTCAAAATCGAAAGTTTGAAAGCCAAAAGCGTTAGCGGACGCCGCCGCGCCGCCGTCGCCGGAGGAAGCCAATGTTTAATTGTCAACACGTTATGATAGCGATAGCGCTATCGATACAATCGACAGCGCTATCGATATATGTATAATATATTAATACTTGAAAGTTCCATTTTGTTTTTACCTTATACACGGCACGCCAAAAGAATGTTAGCATTGTTTGTCGTACCAATGCTTACCTATTCAGTTTTGTAGCCAATCCCAGAGGATACAGATCGGCACCAGGGGTACGTTTAAGTAAACCGATACATTTTCGCCGGATAAAAATTATACTAGCGAGGGTTCGCTGAACGGAGTCATAGTTAGAGTTTGTCAAATTCAATTGACAGTTTGTAAATAACTATCAATTTCGACTCAAAATTGTATTGTAATCTCCGTAAAGTTAAGATTTCCCTTGTGATCTTGGTATTATTACATACCAGTAAAAATGTAGAACATAAGAAATCAATTTTCCGATGGAAAACAACTAACACCTGTCAATCTAACAGCAGGATAAAATTTTGCGAGGTGAAAAGGTCGCTAAAATTCATCCTAGCCGGCGAAAACTTATACCAGCCGACGCCCTTGAACGGGACAGTTAAAATTTTTTGTCAGTTGAATTTTTCGCCTCGCGGTGTGCTTGAACTGTTTGACGTTTAGTAAGTTTAAATTTTATGCTGGTTAATTGACTTAAACGCAGCCCTGATTATATAGTTTTTGTATCTTATTAATATCTGGCAGCCCCGACGACCGATAAATGACAATGACTTTTTGGCGGGAACTTGCAGAGTGCCGTCGCGTTTTCATTTTTATTTTCATAAATTCGTGTATTTTGAGTTTTATTGCATATTATCGGTGGTATTTTATCCAATAAAGATCAATCCATGTGCACCAGTGAATTGAAATGAAATTAATTATGTGTATCGTGACTTTACAAGTTGTCTCAAAAAGTCTATGAAAAGTTTTACTACAATGACCACCATTTTACTAAAACATGACTGGGCGGTGACTGATCATGCGGACTATGTGAAAGTTAATGTGCGGTGTATGCGCCTGAAGGATTTTGGGCACAACTCTATTCCTTCGATAACGTAGATTGAAGATTAGGTTCGATAATGATAAGTATTTGACAGATGACTCAGACTGACCAATGGCGAGTCGAGACAGCCAGAGGATAAGACCGGCCGCATACTATAAGATATTTTCTGTCAGAAAATTTCGGACGCCCGCTTGCTCATACATTTTCGGCAGCAATTTTCGGATAGTATGCGGGGTCTAGAACAAAACAGAAAATTCTTGACGTCCGCCGGAAGGCACTTTCCTCATACATTTTGTTCTGACGTGTCTGACGTTCAAAAATGTATGAGCAAGCGGGCGTCCAAAATTTTCTGACAGATTTTTTTTTATAGTATGCGGCCGTTTTAAAATGGCAAACCGACCGACCGCAAATATGTATTTTGATGATACTCAGAATTGAGAGTTGCCAGTTGCCATCATAGTAACCAATGATATTATACTAGAGATATGCTACCCTCATACTAAGCGGCGTTCAGTTATTGTTGAATTAGGTGAATGCGATAGATAATACGGAACGTATGGTACAGAAAGAGATAGCTATATGTAGCCGCTAAGCAAAATTACGACAATTGTCTGAATTTGTCTGCAACAATTTTCGTGCGTTAATGCGATATCTACCTCTTTTTATTATAATATCATTGATAGTAACTGTCAAAAACGCTGCTATCCTTTTTCACTTATGAAAAAATAATGAAGTTAAGACCGGCCGCATACTATAAGAAATTTTCTGTCAGAAATTCGCTTGCTCATACATTTTTGGACGTCAGACACGTCAGAATTTTCGGATAGTATGCGGGGTCTAAAACAAAATGTATAGGGAAAGTGCCTTCCGGCGAGTGTCCGAAAACTTCTGACAAAAAATTTCTTATAGTATGCGGCCGACCTAAAAGAGAAGGCAGTATTTTTATGAACTAAAAAGGCGAACTGGCGTCGACATGCCATGCGTATAAATGTTGTTGCTACTTAAGAAAATAAAACTTTATTTTGTAGTTTTGTCGAACGCTTCTTTGTTGTGAAATAATAGGTGGAGGGAGGATTGTTTAAGGCGCCAATCCCGCAGAGAGAGAGTTCTAGAGTTCTGCGTTCCGCATTCACTATTTTGCAAACAGCAAGTAGTCTAGAGTTCTGCAATATTCGCTATCGACCACACGTCTTATACCTGTATAGAGATGACGCCACACATCACAACTATATTCCGTTCAAGTGAGGCCATCCGGCCACAATTATTGTTGTAGAACGATATACGAAACCAGTAAGCGCCGTGAAAAATCTCGGTGTTTGCGAGAAAAATACTCCTTAAAGCATTCTGACAGCGTTTCTACTGTCTGCATAAAGACTAATTATTGTTTCAGCGCTAAAGAGAACTTTAGTTGACTCTAAAAAAATTGAACATAATCTTTGCTTATGATAGCTTCTCTATACGTAATAAATAATAATAGCTCAATGCTTATACCTACACTGTTTTGTTTTTACTTTATAGGCGCCGCATAGATTACACGGTAAACTCTGAAAGCAGAACTCTAGAACTCTCTCTGCGGGATCAGCGCCATAAACTTTTTTAATTAATTAATTTATTTATTTATTATTTTTTACTTTGTTAGAAACGGCCGCAGGCCACTTACAACTAATCAAAGACACAACTTTCATACATTCTTCTCACAGTACACCAAACACGCCGACAAAATCATCTTCCATTCATCCTGTTCATTAATGGCCTGTACTATTAGTTTTGACCCTTTGGTTTTGACCAAGGATATTATGGTTTTGACAGATCATTACTGTCTTGAGATTAGCACGTTCAAACATACAAGCATCTTTTTATTAAAGAGGAAAGACGAAGTTTAGGATTTATTACTGCCGATGCCGTAATCAGAGTCGTCAATTTAAAAGTGTAATTTGACTGTAATCATATAATGATTCGATAACTCTAGGCCTGTAATTTCCCATTGTCAAATATCGATCTTTTACTTATTGCAAAAAACTCTGTAACGTGGCGTTTTAGGAGATACCTAGGTACAATACTACCTACATATCCCTAAGTCGTCTGAACTATAAGAACACCCAAGTAATTTTTTGTTTTTGTTTTTAAGAGTGCATATAAAACAAAATAACAATCTTAGAATCATTGAATTATTACGCTTAGAAGCGAAGTATCGAACAAAAATCCTCGCGACTCGTAGGCCACTTGACAACCAATGTGTGCGTGAGTACCATATAATTACACTCGCTGGCACGCACACAAGCGCACGAGTAATGTTGCAAGCTAAACGACATTTTTCGGTAAAATTAACCTTCCGATACTAGTGAATGAAATTGGAAGTAAGTATTCATAAAATTAATTAAATAGTCTAATATATGTTCTGCGTCTTAGATAATTTATCTTATCATAGACACAGGCCTGTTATTTATTTATTACTAGTTTAATGGTTATGTTTCATAGTACTTATGTCGGGTATTTTAACATAGTAAACCAAGACAATGTGCAAAGCTATGAACGTTTTTACACCCTAGACGAATATCTTAAATATGACAAAACTTGGTAAATAATTATATAATTTGGACATCTCATTTAATTTAATTTGATTATTATTTTATTATATTGTATTACATTAATTATTAGATTCAATTTAAATTTATAATTTTGCATGCTATTCTGTAGCAAAAGGTGTAGAGATAACACCTCAATGTTACGACATTTCTGGCGAAATAAACAATTTCATTTCATTTCATTTCAAAACGATCGTACAATTTGTAGTAGGTATTGTTGGTAATGATAGGTTTCATATATGATAGGTTGTATAGAAAAAGAAGATTAAGAAGTATGTAGGTATTTAATTATCATTATCGTATAAAAGACGAATAGCTATACATTTTTATAATATCTAACTGAATCTATACTAATATAGTATTAATATTTATAATACAAGAAACCGGAAGAGTTTTTTGTTTGTTTGTTTAAACGGGTCAATCTCTGTAAAAAAAACTACCTGTAAAACTACTACTGTGTAAAACTACCAGTCTGATTCGAAATTATTTCACTAATATGAAGCTACCTACATTATCCCGAGTATTATAGGCTACTTATCCCAAGAACGCGGGTGAAACCGCGGGGGACAGCTAGTCAGTTATAATAGCTATAAGTAAAAGAAACAACTTATCGGACTCAATTACTTACTCTACTTCCTACTCTAACAAAATCAGTATCAATTACGTAAAACAACATAAATTCGCACACAAACAGCTGGCAACACTTTGCTCGAAATCCGAGTGAAGAATTTTTATTTTTGAATTTTGTTATTTTAGATGAATTACGCAATAATATTAGTGGCTTATCTATGGAATATTACAACAGAATTCTAATCTTTCTTCCTTGATGAATTATGAAACAATTTTACTGCACAAACCGTCATATTTATTATTTTTCTGAGAGCTCCACTCACTAAAACGCCAGTCAGTACACTGACAGCGCGGCGGTCATTTGGAGCCATTATGGCTCCAATTGAATGGATTGTGTTTCGCGCGTGTACTTTGTTTCTATGTGTAATAATTCAATGCTTAGAATTGAAATTTACCGAAGTAAATAGTAATGAAAAAATATTTTTAAATGGGTATTTTCATTATATACGCGGGGGTTCTATCTGAGCAAAAACATAATGGAATGAAATTTCCTCGATAGAAAAAAATCACAAAGCTACCTCTAATAATAATAAATTTTCGGTTTCATTCGTTCATGGTGTATCTAATTAAGATAAAAATTCGATAAATAATATCACTAACATATGACCTAGGGCTGCTACTAACGATTTTTTAAAATATTCTATACTTTACGAGTTATTTAGATAAAAAGCGCTTAGTTCATTTTTGTTCCGCGAAACACGCTATCTCCATCTCATCTCCACGCGAAGATTAGACATAAGTTTGTTTCATCTGACATTGCCATATTTTTCTGGCTTGGTACGCACTCTTAAGCGTCCACAATCGAAATAAATATATATAGGTTTAATTGTACGCCCAATTTGGCGCCTCCGAACAAAAAATCTGCAAATCTTTTATCGCTTTTATCTTATTTATGTATCAGTAAAAACATTATACTTTCATACAATGATATTATAATATCATTGCTTTCATATGATAAATATCGTTTACGGCAGTGATATTTACATATCACTGGTTTACGGTAGAAATATCGAAAGTGCAAGAATCGGACCCTAGATCCTAGTATATTTGTATTTGTACTGTGGAATATTGACGTGAACCACACGTGAACCCATTATTCTGGTATTTTTTGAACAATCAAATTTATATTTATCTCTTTCTAGCGCATTGGTATCACCATTACATTTAGTATGTTTTATCTCCTTTCCACGGCGGGTGAAGGCCCTAGAATGTTCTAGACGTTTTAATGTATATATTTTGGCGCGACGGGCGCGATGCGTTTCATTCATTTGTGAAGTTCTTGAAGTGAAGTGTTGAATTGTGTTGTGTGTGAATTTCTTTACAATTTGGTATTTTTCTGCTTATTGGATTACTGACGGAAGCTTTTATTACTAGTGAGTATTTTCATAAATTCTTGTTTACTTCATACTGTCATGAAACACGAAAATGTAAACCTATATTGTGAGAAAATGTATAATTTTCTGTAGAGAACCTATATCACTCACTGCATCACCAAAAAAGGTGTCAATCGTTCGGAAGCTAACGAGACTATTTTTTTGTTACAGGATTAAAGTATTTAGAATGGGGAAAGATTACTATAAGATATTGGGACTGGCCAAAGGCGCTAACGATGACG